>LR778266.1:43740285-43855285 GCA_902810595.1 Coregonus sp. 'balchen'
CTCTACTGCCAGGACGGGCCGGGGGGAGTGGTCAGTGTTCTTGCCATGAGCCGAATATGTCCAGAACTCTCTCCATCACTCCTCCACAAACCTAACGCCATTCCAATGTGTTTTAGGTTACCAACCGGTTCTGGCACTGTAGAACCAGAGCCAGACCGAGACTCCTGCGGTGGATGACTGGTTTCGGCGCGCGGCGGAGACGTGGGACACTGCTCACGTCCACCTCCAACGCGCCGTGCGTCGTCAGAAGGCCAACGCTGACTGCCACCGCAGTGAGGCCCCGGTCTTCGTAAAGGGTGATCGGGTCTGGCTCTCGACCCGGAATCTGCCCCTCCGCCTGCCCTGCCGGAAGCTGAGCCAGCGGTTTTGTGGGGCCATTCAAAGTCGTGAGGAGAATCAACGAGGTTACCTACAGGTTATTACTCCCCCATGATTATTGAATTAACCCCTCGTTTCATGTGTCTCTCCTCAGGCCGGTGGTGGCTGGTCCGCTCCAGGATTCTGAGGTGCGGGAGGTCCCTCCGCCTCCTCTGGACATCGAGGGGGCCCCAGTGTACTCCGTCCGTTCCATCCTGGATTCGAGGTGTCGGGTGGGGGACCTTCAGTACCTCGTGGAGTGGGAGGGGTACAGTCCGGAGGAACAGCGCTGGGTCCCGGTGAGGGATATCCTCGATCCCTCCCTGTTGCGGGATTCCATTTGTTTTGTCTTGTCTATTACCCACACCTGGTTCATATCCCCTCATTAGTACATGTATAAGTGTTCGCTCTGCCCCCCTTGTCCTTGTGGGTGATTGTTGAATGTGAGGAGAGAGTAGCTTGGTTGAGCTACGTGTACTTGGTATTGCCGGGGTATATTTTCCCTGTGTGCCTGTTTTTGTTCCCGTGCGCCTGTTTTGCGCACTGGACTGTTTGACGCTATCCAGCGCAACTTTGTACTACAGAATAAAGTCTGTATTCTGTGATTTACCCTCCTGCGCCTGACTACTTCAAATCACCTCTCACAAAAACACTAATGCCAATACTAGTAATTGTTAAAACACTAAAGCCAGTACTAGTAGTTGTAAAACAGTAAAGCCAGTACTAGTTGTTGTTAAAACACTAAAGCCAGTACTAGTAATTGTTAAAACACTAAAGCCAGTACTAGTAATTGTAAAATACTGATGCCAATACTAGTAGTTGTAAAATACTGATGCCAATACTAGTAGTTGTAAAACAGTAAAGCCAGTACTAGTATTTGTAAAACACTAAATCCAGTACTAGTAGTTGTTAAAACACTACAGTCAGTACCAGCAGTTGTACAGTACTAATAATAATAATAATATGCCATTTAGCAGACGCTTTTATCCAAAGCGACTTACAGTCATGCGTGCATACATTTTTTTTTTGTATGTGTGGTCCCGGGGATCGAACCCACTACCTTGGCGTTACAAGCGCCGTGCTCAACCAGCTGAGCTACAGAGGACCACAAAAGCAAGTACCAGTAGTTGTAAAACAGTAAAGCCAGTACTAGTAGTTGTAAAACACTAAAGCCAGTACTTGTAATTGTAAAAGACTAAAACCAGTACTAGTAGTAGTTCAAATCAAATCAAATCAAATTTTATTGGCCACATGCGCCGAATACAACAGGTGCAGACATTACAGTGAAATGCTTACTTACAGCCCTTAACCAACAGTGCATTTATTTTTAACAAAAAAGTAAAAATAAAACAACAACAAAAAAAGTGTTGAGAAAAAAAGAGCAGAAGTAAAATAAAATAACAGTAGGGAGGTTATATATACAGGGGGGTACCGGTGCAGAGTCAATGTGCGGGGGCACCGGCTAGTTGAGGTAGTTGAAGTAATATGTACATGTGGGCAGAGTTAAAGTGACTATGCATAAATAATTAACAGAGTAGCAGCAGCGTAAAAGGATGGGGTGGGGGGGCAGTGCAAATAGTCCGGGTAGCCATGATTAGCTGTTCAGGAGTCTTATGGCTTGGGGGTAGAAGCTGTTGAGAAGTCTTTTGGACCTAGACTTGGCACTCCGGTACCGCTTGCCGTGCGGTAGCAGAGAGAACAGTCTATGACTAGGGTGGCTGGAGTCTTTGACAATTTTGAGGGCTTTCCTCTGACACCGCCTGGTATAGAGGTCCTGGATGGCAGGAAGCTTGATGCAACCAGTCAGGATGCTCTCGATGGTGCAGCTCTAGAATTTTTTGAGGATCTGAGGATCCATGCCAAATCTTTTCAATCTGCTGAGGGGAAATAGGCTTTGTCGTGCCCTCTTCACGACTGTCTTGGTGTGTTTGGACCATGATAGTTCGTTGGTGATGTGGACACCAAGGAACTTGAAGCTCTCAACCTGTTCCACTACAGCCCCGTCGATGAGAATGGGGGTGTGCTCAGTCCTCTTTTTTTCCTGTAGTCCACAATCATCTCCTTTGTCTTGGTCACGTTGAGGGAGAGGTTGTTGTCCTGGCACCACACGGCCAGGTCTCTGACCTCCTCCCTATAGGCTGTCTCATCGTTGTCGGTGATCAGGCGTACCACTGTTGTGTCGTCGGCAAACTTAATGATGGTGTTGGAGTCGTGCCTGGCCATGCAGTCATGGGTGAACAGGGAGTACAGGAGGGGACTGAGCAGGCACCCCTGAGGGGCCCCCGTGTTGAGGATCAGTGTGGCAGATGTGTTGTTACCTACCCTTACCACTTGGGGGCGGCCCGTCAGGAAGTCCAGGATCCAGTTGCAGAGGGAGGTGTTTGGTCCCAGGATCCTTAGCTTAGTGATGAGCTTTGAGGGCACTATGGTGTTGAATGCTGAGCTGTAGTCAATGAATAGCATTCTCACGTAGGTGTTCCTCTTGTCCAGGTGGGAAAGGGCAGTGTGGAGTGCAATAGAGATTGCATCATCTGTGGATCTGTTCGGGCGGTATGCAAATTGGAGTGGGTCTAGGGTTTCTGGGATAATGCTGTTGATGTGAGCCATGACCAGCCTTTCAAAGCACTTCATGGTTACAGATGTCAGTGCTACGGGTCGGTAGTCATTTAGGCAGGTTATCTTAGAGTCCTTGGGCAGGGGGACTATGGTGGTCTGCTTGAAACATGTTGGTATTACAGACTCAGTCAGGGACATGTTGAAAATGTCAGTGAAGACACTTGCCAGTTGGTCAGCACATACTCGGAGTACACGTTCTGGTAATCCATCTGGCCCTGCGGCCTTGTGAATGTTGACCTGCTTAAAAGTCTTACTCACATCGGCTACGGAGAGCGTGATCACATAGTCATCCGGAACAGCTGGTGCTGTCATGCATGCTTCAGTGTTGCTTGCCTCGAAGCGACCATAGAAGTGGTTTAGCTCGTCTGGAAGTCTTGTGTCACTGGGCAGCTCGCGGCTGTGCTTCCCTTTGTAGTCTGTAATAGTTTTCAAGCCCTGCCACATCCGACGAGCGTCAGAGCCAGTGTAGTACGATTCAATCTTAGTCCTGTATTGACTCTTTGCCTGTTTGATGGTTCGTCGGAGGGCATAGCGGGATTTCTTATAAGCGTCCGGGTTAGAGTCCCGCTCCTTGAAAGCGGCAGCTCTACCCTTTAGCTCAGTGCGGATGTTTCCTGTAATCCATGGCTTCTGGTTGGGGTATGTACGTACGGTCACTGTGTGGACGACGTCATTGATGCACTTATTGATGAAGCCAGTGACTGATGTGGTGTACTCCTCAATGCTATCTGTAGAATCCCGGAACATGTTCCAGTCTGTGCTAGCAAAACAGTCCTGTAGCTTAGCATCTGTGTCATCTGACCACTTTTTTATTAACCGAGTCACTGGTGCTTCCTGCTTTAGTTTTTGCTTATAAGCAGGAATCAGGAGGATAGAGTTATGGTCAGTTTTGCCAAATGGAGGGCGAGGGAGAGCTTTGTATGCGTCTCTGTGTGTGGAGTAAAGGTGGTCTAGAGTTTTTTTTTCTCTGGTTGCACATTTAACGTGCTGGTAGAAATTAGGTAGAACGGATTTAAGTTTCCCTGCATTAAAGTCCCCGGCCACTAGGAGCGCTGCAGTAGTAGTAGTAAATAAAGCAAAAAAGCCAATACTAGTTGTTGTTAAAGCACTAAATCCAGTACTAGTAGAGCGTAAATAGTGAGGGGTTTAAAAACATAAAGCATTAAAAAACAAAACCAGATATGTTTAAATACTAAGGGTTAGAAGACATAGGAGGAGGACTCCATGAAACAGAGTGGACATGAGGAGTCCTAGCGCAGCCCTCAAGAAAGAGAGGCAGAGAGAGAGAGACCAGAGAGCGAGAGAGAGAGAGAGAGAGCAGAGGCTCGAAACACTAGACCTATGAACAGGGCACAGGAGAGCCAACTCAGAGCGGCCAAAACCCAAGATGCAGGGAATCTGTACCGGGGGGTGATACTCCACAGAGAGAGGAGACGAGAGAGGAGGAGCAGCGAGCAGAGAGAGAAAACTAAAAAAAAAAAAGGAGCGAAGCAAGAGAGAGAGGAGAGAAGGAGGCAGATAATTGTGAAACTAGAGGCCCGGATGAAATGCGGGATAAGAAGAGAGAGGCTGTTTGAGAGAGAGGGCGCCCCACTGAGTCAGCAGCAGAGGGAAAAGGAGAGGGGAGAAGGAGCGGGAGGAAGACAGATTTATTGAATTAATTCTATACGCAGTAGATTATACACACAGGGAGGGTAGGCAGATTTATTTATATAATTTCGGTACAATTATTATTTGGAAAAGATTGCTACAGAACGGTTGGGGGAAGGTACTAGATCCAGAATGGAAGCAACTGCTTCTCGTTGCAACTAGCTCTGTCACAGTTGAGTGTAGAAGTGGTGTGGAATCAAGCGCAGGACACACAGAGGCTTCGTACTGACGTCTTTAGTGAAGACAAAAAGAACAAGCCAAACACGGCTACATACAACCTGGCAGGCAAGCGAACTTTACGCACACCGGTAAAGTACATACAAAGGCACAAAAGTGCGGAGCTCTCTACTACACCGAACAGAGAGACAAAAATGAACTAGCATACCACAGTGACAACGAACAATTACACACAACACATGACAAAACTCAAGAGAACTTATAGGACGCATAATGAACACTAACAAGGAACAGGTGTAACAAAACAGACAAAACCAATCAAACATCGAAACATAGAACGGTGGCAGCTAGTACTCCGGAGACGACGACCGCCGAAGCCTACCCGAACAAGGAGAAGGAGCAGCCTCGGCCTGAAACCGTGACAGTACCCCCCCCTTGACGCGCGGCTCCAGCCGTGCGCCGACCCCGGCCTCGAGGACGACCAGGAAGACGCGGAGCAGGGCGCGTGGGATGACCACGATGGAACTCGGTCAGAAGAGACGGGTCTAGGATGTCCCTCCTCGGCACCCAGCACTGCTCCTCCGGGCCGTACCCCTCCCACTCCACGAGATATTGGAGACCCCCCATCCGGCGTCTCGAATCTAGGATGGACTGAACAGTGTACGCCGGAGCCTCCTCGATGTCCAGCGGGGGCGGAGGAGTCTCTTCTATCTCATAGTCCTGGAGTGGACCAGCTACCACCGTCCTGAGGAGAGACACATGGAACGAGGGGTTAATATTCTTGTAATCAATTGGCAGTTGTAACCTGTAACACACCTCGTACAATCTCCTCAGGACTTTAAAAGGCCCCACAAACCGCCGACCCAGCTTCCGGCAGGGCAGGCGGAGGGGCAGGTTTCTGGTCGAGAGCCAGACTCGATCTCCAGGTGCGTACACTGGCCCCTCACTGCGGTGGAGATCGGCGCTCGTCTTATGTCGACGGATGGCTCGCTGCAGATGGATGTGTGCAGCGTTCCACGTCTCCTCCGAGCGACGCACCCACTCATCCACCGCAGGGGCCTCGATCTGGCTCTGATGCCAATGTGCCAGAGCCGGCTGGTACCCTAACACACACTGGAAAGGAGTTAGTTTAGTGGAGGAGTGGCGGAGAGAGTTCTGTGCCATCTCGGCTCAGGGAACATACCTCGCCCACTCCTCCGGCCGGCCCTGGCAATACGACCTCAGAAACCTACCCACATCCTGGTTGACACGTTCGACCTGCCCATTACTCTCCGGGTGGTAACCCGAGGTAAGGCTCACCGAAACCCCCAAACGCTCCATAAACGCTCTCCAGACTCTGGAGGTAAACTGGGGGTCTCGATCAGCCACTATATCCTCGGGTACCCCGTAATGCCGGAAGACGTGGGTGAATAGAGCCTCAGCGGTCTGTAGGGCAGTAGGAAGACCCGGCATGGGAAGGAGACGACAGGCCTTCGAGAACCGATCCACAACGACCAGGATGGTGGTATTCCCCTGTGAGGGGGGAAGGTCTGTAACAAAATTCACCGAGAGGTGAGACCAGGGTCATTGTGGAACGGGCAGGGGTTGTAGCTTACCCCTGGGCAAGTGTCTGGGCGCCTTACACTGGGCACACACCGAGCAGGAGGAGACATAAATCCTCACATCCCTGGCTAACGTTGGCCACCAGTACTTTGTGCTAAGGCAGTGCACTGTCCGGCCAATACCTGGATGCCCAGAGGAGGGTGACGTGTGAGCCCAATAAATGAGTCGATCCCGGACCTCAAGTGGGACGTACGTCCGACCCACCGGACACTGTGGAGGGCTAGGGTCGGTGCGTAACGCCCGCTCGATCTCCGTATCGACCTCCCACACCACCGGTGCCACCAGACAAGACTTAGGTAGTATGGGAGTGGGCTCAACGGACCTCTCCTCTGTGTCATACCGCCGAGACAGGGCGTCTGCCTTCCCGTTCTGGGACCCAGGGATGTAAGTGATCTTAAACACGAACCGGGCTAGAAACATAGTCCACCGAGCCTGGCGAGGATTTAGTCTCCTAGCTGCCCGAATGTATTCCAGGTTACGGTGGTCAGTCAAAATGAGAAAAGGGTGTTGAGCCCCCTCAAGCCAATGCCTCCACACCTTTAGGGCCTGTACCACGGCTAACAGCTCCCTGTCCCCTACGTCATAATTTCGCTCCGCCGGACTGAGCTTTTTCGAGTAAAAAGCACAGGGGCGGAGTTTAGGTGGTGTGCCGGACCGTTGCGAGAGAACGGCCCCGATACCGGCTTCTGACGCGTCCACCTCCACTTGGAATGGTAAAGCGGGATCCGGATGCGCCAGCACCGGAGCCGAAGTAAACAGGTCCTTCAGTCTCCCAAAAGCCCTGTTCGCCTCAGCTGACCACCGCAAGCGCACCGGACCCCCATTCAGAAGGGACGTTATGGGAGCTGCCACCTGTCCAAAACCCCGGATAAAGCTCCGGTAGTAATTCGCAAAGCCCAAGAACTGCTGCACCTCTTTCACTGTGGTTGGGGTTTGCCAATTACGCACGGCTGACACACGGTCAACCTCCATCTTCACCCCTGACGCGGACAACTGATAACCCAAAAAGGAGACTGATTCCTGGAAGAACATACATTTCTCTGCCTTGACATACAGGTCATGCTCCAACAGCCTCCTCAACACTCGGCGCACCAGGGCTACATGCTCGGCTCGGGTAGGACTGTACACTAGAATATCGTCTATGTACACGACCACTCCCTGCCCCTGCATGTCCCGGAAGATCTCAT
Source organism: Coregonus sp. 'balchen' (assembly GCA_902810595.1). NCBI lineage: Eukaryota > Metazoa > Chordata > Actinopteri > Salmoniformes > Salmonidae > Coregonus > Coregonus sp. 'balchen'. Next base: position 43,747,875 of record LR778266.1, read on the forward strand.
CCACAAAGGATTGGAAGACTGATGGAGCATTCATTAACCCGTATGGCATGACGAGATACTCGTAATGACCCGAGGTAGTACTAAATGCTGTCTTCCATTCATCGCCCTCTCTAATGCGCACCAAGTTGTATGCGCTCCTGAGGTCCAATTTTGTGAAGAACCGTGCCCCGTGTAATGACTCCGTCATAGTCGCAATCAGAGGGAGTGGATAACTATATTTCACCGTAATCTGATTGAGACCGCGGTAATCGATACACGGGCGCAAACCTCCATATTTTTTCTTCACAAAAAAGAAGCTCGAGGACGCAGGGGAAGTGGAGGGCCATATGTATCCCTGTCTCAGAGACTCGGCAATGTAAGTCTCCATTGCCCTCTTCTCCTCTTGTGACAAAGGATACACATGGCTCCGTGGGAGCGCAGCTCCTGCCTGGAGGTCTATCGCACAATCCCCCCGTCTCTGAGGTGGCAATCGCGCCACCCTCGCCTTGCTAAACACGAGTGCTAAATCCTCATACTCGGGGGGAACATGCATTGCGGGCATTTGGTTTGGACTCTCCACCGAGGTCGCCCCTACGGAAACACCCAGACATAGCCCCACACACTGGGCAGACCACCCCTTAAGAGCCTTCTCTCGCCACGAAATGGTAGGATCGTGAGTAATCAACCAGGGAAGCCCCAGCACCACCGGATACGCAGGAGAGTCAATCAGGTATAGCTGAATCGTCTCCTCATGACCCCGCTGCGTCTCCATCCTAAGTGGCACTGTGACCTCCCTAATTAACCCGGATCCTAACGGACGGCTATCTAGGGCATGAACAGGGAAGGGATTATTAACCGGTAGGAGAGGGATCCCTAACTGTATACAAAATTTACGATCTACAAAATTCCCAGCTGCGCCTGAATCTACTAGCGCCTTATGCTGGGAACGAGGTGCAACCTGTGGAAAACAAACAGGTATGGTTATGTGCACGACAGAAAGCTCTGGGTAAGTGGGGCGCCTACTCACCTGGGAGGACTCCCCAATGTGTGGCCTGCTGTCTCTTCCTCCAGGAGACCCTCCCCAGCACCTAGCCGCGGTGTGCCCTCCACGGCCACAGTTGGTGCAGGGGACGGCCCCCCTCGGGCTCCTTCTCCTCCGTTCTCTAACGCCAGCACGCCCGAGCTCCATAGGACTCGGCTCGGAGGTGCTGGAGGGTGGAATGGGCGACCCCCACACAGGACGTCCGCGGGTGGCGAGCAGGGTGTCTAGCCGAATGGCCATGTCAACCAATTGGTCAAACGAAGATTGGTGTCCCTGCACGCCAACTCTCTACGGACGTCCTCCCTGAGGCTGCAGCGGAAGTGATCTATGAGGGCCCGCTCATTCCACCCTGTATCTGCCGCTAGAGTCCGGAACTCCAGTGCAAACTCTTGAGCGCTCCTCATCCCCTGCCGGAGGTAGAATAGACGCTCCCCCGCCGCCTTCCCCTCAGGTGGATGGTCGAACACTGCCCGGAAGCGGCGGGAGAACTCCGCATAGGTGATCGTTGTGGCGTCTATCCTCCTCCATTCGGCGTTGGCCCACTCCAACGCCTTGCCGGTGAGACAGGAGATGAGGGCGGAAACGCTCTCGTGTCCCGAGGGCACCGGGTGTACGGTGGCGAGGTAGAGTTCGATTTGCAACAGGAAACCCTGATACCCGGCCGCGGTGCCGTCGTACGCCCTCGGGAGCGAGAGCCGAAACCCACTGGGGTTCCGGAAGTTGGACAGGTGGACTGACCGATGGTGATGGTGTGGTAGGTGGGGGCGTGGGTACCCCGCTGGCCTCCCATCGATGGAGGGTGTTCATCACCCTGTCCAGAGCGTGCCCGATCTGGTTGATCCTGTCCTCCTGTCCACGAAGGCGCTCCTCAATAATCTCGGTAGGTGCGGCTGCTCCTGCTGATTCCATAGTAATGGTGTGTAATTCTGTCACAGTTGAGTGTAGAAGTGGTGTGGAATCAAGCGCAGGACACACAGAGGCTTCGTACTGACGACTTTAGTGAAGACAAAAAGAACAAGCCAAACACGGCTACATACAACCTGGCAGGCAAGCGAACTTTACGCACACCGGTAAAGTACATACAAAGGCACAAAAGTGCGGAGCTCTCTACTACACCGAACAGAGAGACAAAAACGAACTAGCATACCACAGTGACAACGAACAATTACACACAACACATGACAAAACTCAAGAGAACTTATAGGACGCATAATGAACACTAACAAGGAACAGGTGTAACAAAACAGACAAAACCAATCAAACATCGAAACATAGAACGGTGGCAGCTAGTACTCCGGAGACGACGACCGCCGAAGCCTGCCCGAACAAGGAGAAGGAGCAGCCTCGGCCGAAACCGTGACAAGCTCTCACAGTCTCACTTCAGAATTAGACATGTTTCTCAAACGTCAAATTTCGAAGTTGTTGCAAATGTCACATTTCAAAGTGTTTAAGGTTAAATGTAGGCATTAACTCCAAATTTTTAAGGTTAGGGTTAAGTTTAGTAATTAACTCCGAAATGTTAAGGTTAGGCATTAACTCCGAATGGTTATGGTAAGGCTTAAGGTTTCAAATAGGCTTAAAACAAAAATCTCAAAAACAACTTTGATTGCTAGAATCGAGTCAAATGCAAGGTCGAGGTGAGGAGGGGGATTATTTAAGATACTTGTTGAAGAGGTAGGTTTTCAGGTGCGTTCAGAAGATGGTTAGAGACTCCACCATTGGGGTGCCAGGACAGAGAAGAGCTTGGACTGGGCTGAGCGGGAGCTGCCCTCCCGTAGGTGTGGGAGGGCCAAGAAACCATAGGTGGAAAAACGGAGTGCTCGGGTCAGGGTGTAGGGTTTGAGCGCAGCTTGAAGCTCCCGAGTGGCGCAGCGGTCTAAGGCACTGTATCTGAGTGCTTGAGGTGTCACTACAGACCCCCTGGTTCGATTCCAGGCTGTATCACAACCGGACGTGATTGGGAGTCCCATAGGGCAGCGCACAATTGGCCCAGCGTCGTCCGGGTTTGGCTGGTGTAGACAGTCGTTGTCTTGCCTAGTTAAATAAAGGTTAAATAAATAAAAGAATGGTGCAGTTCCTCTTGCTGCTCCATAGGCAAGCACCAGGGTCTTGTAGTGGATACGAACTTCGACTGGAAGCCAGTGGAGTGTGTGGAGGAGCGGGGTGACATGGGACAACTTGGGAAAGTTGAAAAACAGGCAGGCTGCAGCGTTCTGGATAAGTTGCAGGGGTTTCTTGGCACAAGCTGGGAGCACAGCCAATAGCGAGTTGCAGTAGTCCAGATGGGAGATGAAAAGTGCCTGGCTTAGGACCTGCGCCACTTCCTGTGTGAGGTAGAGTCGTACTCTACGGATGATGTAGAGCATGAACCTGCAGGAGCGAGTCACTGCTTTGATGTTTGTAGAGAACAACAGGGTTTTGTCCAGGGTCACTCCAAGGTTATTTGCACTCTGGGAGGGCGACACTGTGGAGTTATCAACTGTGATGGAGAGTTCTTTGAGTGGGCAGGCCTTTCCCGGGAGGAAGAGCAGCTCCGTCTAATTGAGGTTGAGCTTGAGGTGGTGAGCCGACAACCAAGCTGAGATATCTGCCAGGCGCGCAGAGATGCGTATCGCCACCTGGGTGCCAGAAGGGGAAGGAGAAAAATAGTTGAGTGTCATCCGCATAGCAATGATAAGAGAGACCATGTGAAGATATGACGGAGCCAAGTAACTTGGTGTATAGAGAAAAGAGGAGAGGGCCTAGAACCAAGCACTGAGGGACACCAGTAGTGAGAGTACGTGGTGTAGACATAGATCCTTTCCACATCACCTGGTACGAAAGGCCTGCCAGGTAGGATGCAATCCAAGAGTGTGCAGAGCCTGAGACGCCCAGCCCTGAGAGGGTGGAGAGGAGGTTCTGATAGTTCATGGTGTCGAAGGCAGCGGATAGATCTAGGAGGATGAAAACAGAGGAGAGAGAGTCTGCTTTGGCAGTGCGGAAAGCCTCCATTACACAGAGAAGAGCAGTCTCGGTTGAGTGACCTGTCTTGAAGCCTGGGTGGTTAGGGTCAAGAAGATCGTTCTGAGACAGCACGCTCAATTGTTTTTGAAATAAAATAAATAAGGGATACAGGTTCATAGTTTTTACGTCAGATGAGTTGAGTGTTGGTTCTTGAGGAGGGGAGCGTCTTAGGCCATTTTGAAGTCAGAGGGGACGTAGCCAGTGGTCAGGGATGAGTTGATGAGGGAAGTGAGGAATGGGAGAAGGTCTCCAGAGATGGTCTGAAGAAGGGAGGAGGGGATGGGGTCGAGCGGGCAGGTTGTCGGGCGGCCAGACCTCACTAGTCGCAAGATGTGATCTGGAGAGAGAGGGGAGAAAGAGGTCAAGGCGTAGGGTAGTTCTGTGTGAGTGAGACCAGAGGGCTCAAAAGGCTGAGTGAATGAGGAGTGGATGTCGTCAACCTTCTTTTCAAAGTGTTTGACAAAGTCGTCCGCAGAGAGTGAGGAGGAGGGGGGGGGGGGGGGGGTGGAGGATTAAGAAGGGAGGAGAATGTGGAAAATAGTTTCCTAGGGTTAGAGGCAGATGCTTGACATTTAGAGTGATAGAACGTGGCTTTGGCAGCGGATACAGAGGAAGAGAAGGTAGAGAGGAAGGGAAAGGATGATAGGTCCTCCAGAAGTTTAGTTTTCTTCCATTTCCGCTCCGCTGCCTGCAGCCCTGTTCTGTGAGCTCGCAATGAGTCACTCAGCCACAGAGCAGGAGGGGAGGGCCGAGCCAGACGGGAGGAAAGGGGACAGTGAAAGTCATAGGATGCGGAAAGGGAGGAGAGTAGGGTCGAAGAGGCAGAATCAGGAGACAGGAAGGAGAAGGATTTAGCAGAAGGGAGAGATGATAGGATAGAAGAGGAGCGAGTAGTGGTTTCTGGCCAACTTGAAGTGTTCTCCCTCAAAATGGCCCGAGACGCTCCCCTCCTCAATATGACTACTGAGAAGCGATGGGGTGAGGTTGTGTTCCTCTAAGCGGGGAGGTAAGCTTGGCTTCTTCTTTATATGTGTCGAGTAAAGCTTAAACCATGCATTTAGATTGTAGGTAGGTATTGTAGTTAGGTATTGTAGGTAGTTGATCCAGGTAGTTATTGTAGGTAAGTATTGTAGTGTATTCGACTGAGCCCGGTGAAGCACGAGGCTAGCTAGCTAACCCACTACCTGGACCATTAAAGCTAGCTAGCTAGCGGGTAGCAACACCACAGCCACTGCTAGCTGGCCAACTATACCAGCTAGCAGTACTGTAGCAACTAAATACATTTCAACGGAACAATTTGATTAGTGTAAAGTTAGCTAGCTACATAGTTGTCTTGGTATCAAAGACAAAGGTGTAGCATAGAGAAACTATCGAGGTTAGCTAGCCAGCTACATTTTCAAACAGTCAACACCGCAGCCACTGCTAGCTAGCCAACATTACCAGCTAGCAGTACTGTAACATTTTAGTCAATGAGAATTTTGCAACGTAAGTTTCACTTTCTGAACATTCGAAATGTGTAGTCCACTTGTGTAGCTAGCATGACTGACTTTGTGCTAGCTAGCCAACGTTTAATTACTTCTGCGTTATGAAAGGAACTAGACACGGACTGAATGATCCATTGGTAGTTTGTTGTAACAAAGTATTGGTGCTAAACCGTGTGTTATTGGATGCTAGCATGCTAGCTAGCTATGGCGTCATAGGATACGGTGCCCTGGGCGGTTTTCATAGAAGAATACTGTACCAAGTTAGCTAGCTGAATAAACTAAGTTAGTCTATTCCTGGAAACATTGAACTACTGTAGATTACAGCAATTATAATTTCTAAAGTGGAAGTTGGAAGAGTTGTATTTGAGTGTTTCAGTGGAAGGTTAGTGAGGGAGGCCTCGTTTCCCCAGATGTTTAGTTAATTTCATTCCGATCTCCTTAGCATTAGTGTAGCCTTTTCTGTAGCCTGTCAACTAAGTGTCTGTCTATCCCTGTTCTCTCCTCTCCGCACAGGCCATACAAACGCCTCACACCGCGTGGCTGCTGCCTCTATAACCTGGTGGTCCCTGCACGCACGACCCACGTGGAGTTCCAGGTCTCCGGCAGCATCTGGAACTGCTGTTCTGCGGCCAACAAGGCAGAGTTCATCTCAGCCTATGCTACCCTCCAGTCCCTCGACTTCTTGGCGCTGACGGAAACCACAGAAAACACTGCTACACCTACTGCTCTCTCCTCGTCTGTCCATGTGTTCTCGCATAACCCGAGAGCATCAGGTCAGCAGGGCGGTGGCACAGGAATCCTCATCTCTCCCAAGTGGACATTCTCTCTTTCTCCCCTAAACCATCTGTCTATCTCCTCATTTGAATTCCATGCTGTCACAGTCACTAGCCCATTCAAGCTTAACATCCTTATCATTCATCGCCCTCCAGGTTCCCTTGGAGAGTTCATCAATGAGCTTGACGCCTTGATAAGTTCCTTTCCTGAGGATGGCTCACCCCTCACAGTTCTGGGTGACTTTAACCTCCCTACGTCTACCTTTGACTCATTTCTCTCTGCCTCCTTCTTTCCACTCCTCTCCTCTTTTGACCTCACCCTCTCACTGTCTCCCCCTACTCACAAGGCAGGCAATACGCTTGACCTCATCTTTACTAGATGCTGTTCTTCTACTAATCTCACTGCAACTCCCCTCCAAGTCTCCGACCACTACTTTGTATCCTTTTCTCTCTCGCTCTCCGCCAACACTACTCACTCTGCCCCTACTCAATTGGTAATGCGCCGTCGCAACCTTCGCTCTCTCTCTCCCGCTACTCTCTCCTCTTCCATCCTATCATCTCTTCCCTCTGCTCAATCCTTCTCCCTCCAATCTCCTGATTCTGCTTCCTCAACCCTCCTCTCATCCCTTTCTGCATCTTTTGACTCTCTATGTCCCCTATCCTCCCGGCCGGCTCGGTCCTCCACTCCTGCTCTGTGGCTTGACGACTCATTGCGAGCTCACAGAACAGGGCTCCGGGCAGCCGAGCGGAAATGGAGGAACACTAGACTCCCTGCCGACCTGTCATCTTTTCACACCCTCCTCTCTACATTTTCTTCCTCTGTTTCTGCTGCTAAAGCCACTTTCTACCACTCTAAATTTCAAGCCTCTGCCTCTAACCCTAGGAAGCTCTTTGCCACCTTCTCCTCCCTGCTGAATCCTCCTCCTACTCCCCCTCCCTCCTCCCTCTCTGTGTATGACTTCGTCAACCATTTTGAAAAGAAGGTTGACGACATCCGATCCTCATTTATTAAGTCAAATGACACCGCTGGTCCTGCTCAAACTGCCCTACCCTATGCTTTGACTTCTTTCTCCCCTCTCTCTCCAGATGAAATCTTGCGACTTGTGACGGCCGGCAGCCCAACAACCTGCCCGCTTGACCCTATCCCCTCCTCTCTTCTCCAGACCATTTCCGGAGACCTTCTCCCTTACCTCACCTCGCTCATCAACTCATCCTTGACCACTGGCTATGTCCCTTCCGTCTTCAAGAGAGCGAGAGTTGCACCCCTTCTCAAAAAACCTACACTCGATCCCTCCGATGTCAACAACTACAGACCAGTATCCCTTTTTTCTTTTCTCTCCAAAACTCTTGAGCGTGCCGTCTTTAGCCAACTCTCTTGTTATCTCTCTCAGAATGACCTTCTTGATCCAAACCAGTCAGGTTTCAAGACTGGTCATTCAACTGAGACTGCTCTTCTCTGTGTCACAGAGGCTCTCCGCACTGCTAAAGCTAACTCTCTCTCCTCTGCTCTCGTCCTTCTAGACCTATCTGCTGACTTTGATACTGTGAACCATCAGATCTTCCTCTCCACTCTCTCCGAGTTGAGCATCTCCGGCGTGGCTCACTCTTGGATTGCGTCCTACCTCACAGGTCGCTCCTACCAGGTGGCGTGGCGAGAATCTGTCTCCGCACCACGTGCGCTCACCACTGGTGTCCCCCAGGGCTCAGTTCTAGGCCCTCTCCTATTCTCTCTATACACCAAGTCACTTGGCTCTGTCATATCCTCACATGGTCTCTCCTATCATTGCTACGCAGGCGGCACACAATTAATCTTCTCCTTTCCCCCTTCTGATAACCAGGTGGCGAATCGCATCTCTGCATGTCTGGCAGACATATCAGTGTGGATGACGGATCACCACCTCAAGCTGAACCTCGGCAAGACGGAGCTGCTCTTCCTCCCGGGGAAGGACTGCCCGCTCCATGATCTCGCCATCACGGTTGACAACTCTGTTGTGTCCTCCTCCCAGAGTGCAAAGAACCTTGGCGTGACCCTGGACAACACCCTGTCGTTCTCCGCTAACATCAAAGCGGTGACCTGATCCTGTAGGTTCATGCTCTACAACATTCACAGAGTACGACCCTACCTTACACAGGAAGCGGCACAGGTCCTAATCCAGGCACTTGTCATCTCCCGTCTGGATTACTGCAACTCGCTGTTGGCTGGGCTCCCTACCTGTGCCATTAAACCCCTACAACTCATCCAGAACGCTGCAGCCCGTCTGGTGTTCAACCTTCCCAAGTTCTCTCACGTCACCCCGCTCCTCCGCACACTCCACTGGCTTCCAGTTGAAGCCCGCATCTGCTACAAGACCATCGTGCTTGCCTACGGAGCTGTGAGGGGAACGGCACCTCTGTACCTTCAGGCTCTGATCAGTCCCTACACCCAAACGAGGGCATTGCGTTCATCCACCTCTGGCCTGCTGGCCCCCCCTACCTCTGCGGAAGCACAGTTCCCGCTCAGCCCAGTCAAAACTGTTCGCTGCTCTGGCACCCCAATGGTGGAACAAGCTCCCTCACGACGACAGGACAGCGGAGTCACTCACCACCATCCGGAGACACTTGAAACCCCACCTCTTTAAGGAATACCTGGGATAGGATAAAAGTAATCCTTCTACCCTCCCCGTACCCCACCCCCCCCAAAAAAATAAAAAATAAATACAAAATTGATATATTGTAAAGTGGTTGTCCCATTGGCTATCATAAGGTGAATGCACCAATTTGTAAGTCGCTCTGGATAAGAGCGTCTGCTAAATGGTGAAAATGAAAAATGTAAATGTAAAGTTGAGTGTTGATCAAAAATGACTGGATAGGTGAAAGCATCTTACCTGGGGTGAATGTCAATAGTCCATTCTCCTCCTTTCCTTGTTCTCTCCTTTCCTTGTTCTCTCCTTTCCTTGTTCTCTCCTTTCCTTGTTCTCTCCTTTCCTTGTTCTCTCCTTTCCTTGTTCTCTCCTTTCCTTGTTCTCTCCTTTCCTTGTTCTCTCCTTTCCTTGTTCTCTCCTTTCCTTGTTCTCTCCTTTCCTTGTTGTTTCCTCTTCTTGCTTCCCTCTGACATTTTGAGGAGAGAGGTCACAAGGATCAAGTCAAATACATGATAGGTACCACTGGCCTTGATGAACAGTGATCAATCAAAGTGAGAAATGAGAAAAGGAAGTAATGGCCGTCTATATCTAACCTACTGGTCACCTACTGGTCACGTACTGGTCACACTGTTGAACAAATAAACGGTGTGCTAAATCATTATCGAAAAGTGTGAGACTGTCCCTTCTGCTTTTGTCACCTCCACAAATGGTCAAGTCTTGTGTCTGGGGCTGGTCTAGCATGTGTTAATATGGGACAGAAGCTGAAAGGGGAAAAACGTTAAGTCTGCTGAAGTGGAATCACTTGAAAGGAACTCTTGTGTCCACTCAATTACCAAGATGTGAATCGCTTGTCATTGATTCTAATTGAAATGATGAAATTAATGATGAAACGGGCTCCTTCTACTCAGTTCTGGGTCAGACTGTTAAGCAGTTCTGGGTCAGATTGTTAAGCAGTTCTGTGTCAGACTCTTAAGCTGTTCTGGGTCAGATTGTTAAGCAGTGAGGCACTTCAATGCTCTCTACAACAACAAGAGGCCTTACTAATACCATTCAGTAGTGTCATATTCTTTTGGAAAACATTTTAAAACATTTCACAAGGGAAAACGAAAATGTGTGTTTCTTATTGGTCCAGGGCCACGTTCAGTTGCCAAACGTTGTTGAACGATGCAGATAGAAATGACACGAGTAGAGCAGATGTGATTCCCTATTCTACATTTGAGAGAGGCATGGTTGTTCTACATAGCCAATTTCTATCTGAATGCTCCAAAAGGTTGTGTCCTGCTGAACATGCCCCAGGTATTCCCTCTCTGTTTCAGTCCATTTTCCCCCTTTGCTAACTTGCTGTACGATCCCTTAATGTGAACACAATCACCATCTCCCTTCAAATCCTGCGGTCCTTTTCTTAGAACCGCTTTGTGCGGCTCCACTAGCACTGGTTTGATTGATAGAACTGCTTTAAAATCCAACAGATTTTATAAAGCATTTGTTTAACCTCTGGTCTCCCATTCTTTGTGGGGCTGTTAAAAAAATGAGAGATAGAACGCGAGGCTGTGCAAGCCAAGTATGAAGCAGGGAGAGCGTCTCCAATTAAAATGGATTACTAAATCAATGCACCCCATAACCCTGTCCAAGGAGAATGGATTGAGCATTTCGTGTGTAGTTGAGACAGACCGGCTGGACGTGAGGTTAGTTTTCAGATAGACTGCATTGTTGAATATGCCTTTTGTGGATTTCTGTCATTTATAAATAATGTGAATAACTCATGAAACTATTGAGTTTTGAATTAATTTGGTTATCAGTATTCATGACGGAAATTTGTTGTGGTGGGTCCCTGAATGGAATTGACTTCAGAAAAAGAACATTCCAGAATGGAACCGAGAGAGATTTCATATTGACAGAGACTCCACGGAGAGAGAGAGCGAGACAGTGTTGTATAAACTAGTCATGTTTGTTTGTGTTTGTTTGTTTCCTTAGCTGTTTGTTAAAGTCCATCTCACATAAAACACACATATGCAAGTTTCTTGACCTCAAAAGGCTTTTTGTGAGAAAGCATTGAAAAGTGCTGTTTAGAGTTGCAGTCAGACAACACCACCAATTTCCTGGCTCACTGACTCAAAAGGCTAGTTGAACAGACACCTGGATTGTGTTCAGTCACTGAAAGGAAGCAGAGAGGGTGTACCTGGAGCTGTCCAATAAGAACCTTGTCAAAAGGTTTTGCTACGATATGCGCTACTGAACATGACCCTGAAACTACCGCGTCAGAGGATCTGTATTGTGAGCAGATCTAGGCCTATTGTGTAACTTAGAAGAAGATCTAGGCCTATTGTTTTGACTCAGAAGAAGCCGCCATGTTTTACTTTCCTATTGCACTGAATAATACCTAGGCCTCAAGCTGTGGCGTTCAAGCCTCTTTCAGACAGCTCTAGGCTTCAGTGCCTTCAAAGTGACAACTCAACAAACCACAAAGAGAAAGGGTACAATAGAAGATTTAAAGAGATGGTGAACTTTAAACAAAAAGAGTGAACTACCCCTTTAAGTCAGGTGTGATGCAAGGTCAATGCTGTCAGTGCTGTCAGAGTCCTGGGTTCCATAGAATCAATAAAAAACATACACATCACAGAAAAGTTGACTAGATTAAAACCACACCACGCACAGAATACTCAGTATCATACATAAAACAGTACGCTCAAGTTACATTTTAGTCATTTATCAGACACAATTAGGGTTAAGTGCCTTGCTCAAGGGCACATCGACAGATTTCTCACCTAGACAGCTCGGGGATTCGAACCTTTCAGTTATTTGCCCAACGCTCTTAACCGCTAGGCTACCTGCCACCCATTAAATCTGTCACTCCTCCTTATGAACACCCTATGTGTCCATAAGGAGGAGTGTTCATAAGGAGGATGTGTTCATAAGGATGAGTGTTCATAAGGAGGAGTGTTCATAATGAGGAGTGTTCATAAGGATGTGTTCATAAGGAGGATCTGTTCATAAGGAGGAGTGTTCATTAGGATGTGTTCATAAGGAGGAGTGTTCATTAGGATGTGGTCATAAGGAGGAGTGTTCATTAGGATGTGTTCATAAGGAGGATCTGTTCATAAGGAGGAGTGTTCATTAGGATGTGTTCATAAGGAGGAGTGCTCATTAGGATGTTGTTATAAGGAGGAGTGTTCATTAGGATGTGGTCATAAGGAGGAGTGTTCATTAGGATGTGTTCATAAGGAGGAGTGTTCATTAGGATGTGTTCATAAGGAGGATCTGTTCGTAAGGAGGATCTGTTCATAAGGAGGAGTGTTCATTATGATGTGGTCATAAGGCTGTGTTCATAAGGAGGAGTGTTCATTAGGATGTGTTCATAAGGAGGAGTGCTCATTAGGATGTGTTCATAAGGAGGAGTGCTCATTAGGATGTGGTCATAAGGCTGTGTTCATAAGGAGGAGTGTTCATTAGGATGTGTTAATAAGGAGGATCTGTTCATAAGGTGGAGTGTTCATTAGGATCTGTTCATAAGGAGGAGTGTTCATAAGGATGTGTTCATAAGGAGGAGTGTTCATAAGGATGTGTTCATAAGGAGGAGTGTTCATTAGGATGTGTTCATAAGGAAGATCTGTTCATAAGGAGGAGTGTTCATAAGGATGTGTTCATAAGGAGGAGTGTTCATAAGGATGTGTTCATAAGGAGGAGTGTTCATAAGGATGTGTTCATAAGGAGGAGTGTTCATTAGGATGTGTTCATAAGGAAGATACCAGTCAGTTTACCATCTATTAGACAAGAAGATACCAGTCAGTTTTTATTTGTAGAAAACTTAGTATCGCTCAGTGATAGCATCAACGATCAAAAGAAGTTGAGAGCTCATTTCAGCGGGGATAGTCTGCTCTGTACCCTTTACACCTGAAGGCATAATGTGTGTAGTCCAGAATGATGGAGTGTTGATACAGTCTGGACTGACTGCTCTTTTACGGATGCCAACCGGCCGTCATTCCAAGATGGCGTATTAGTGCGGTTGTGTATTCTATTGTGTCCTCATGTAAATAGCCTGTTTTCTTTTTTTGTCTTTTTTCCGTATATATTTCTCTATCTCACTTTCCATCCTTTAACTAAATATACTTTCCTGCAACCCGCCTCACCCAATGTGGAACGGATTCTATTATTTCTTTATTTTTATCAAGAACCTACGGCTGAAACTAGCCAGCTAACTAGCTACTTGCTAATAGCCACCGTTAGCGGTCTTCACCACTGTCCGTGGCCTGCACTACCTACCAGCCAGCTCTAGCCTGGACAATTATCGACCCAGAGCATATCGGATTTTCTGCAGGAATCACTGGACCTTAACACCGGACCATCGCAAACTAGCTAGCTGCAACCGAATGGCTGTTGTTGGCTAATATACACTTCCCGACGTACCAGTTAGCCTTGAGCTAGCCTCGAGCCAGGCTAATCTCCCGGCTATCTACCTCTCTGTCAACCCGACGGGACCTCCTAGTGTCGACACGGAGCCCCGCCGATCCATCACGTCTGGTCTGCCGATGTAATCGTCTGATGTGGTTTCAACAGGCTTCCCGTTGCGACGACCACGAAGATCCATCTGCTAGCCCCGGCCCGCTAGCACGCGCAATCAACAGCCGTGCCTCCTGCTCGCCTGTGCTTTAGCAGCCTACGATCTGCTCCCGGACTTACTTAGTGCTGTTCACTGGACCTTATGATCACTCATCTACACAGCTAATGCCTGCTGGACTGTTAATTTACATGGTACCCTTTCCTGTCTATCTGTTTAGCCTCAGGCCAACATTTTCATCGCCATTACCAGTTTTTGTCTTAGCCCTCTCGAATAACACCTGTGATTGCGTTATGCCGCTCTCCCATGTCAATATGCCTAGTCTATTGCTGTTTGGATTAGTTCTTATTATACAATTTCACTGAAGAGCCCCAAGTTCAGCTCAACCAGCCTCAGAGAGCTCCTTTGTCCCACCCCCCATACACGCGGAGACCGGCTCAATCGGTACCTCCAGTGATGCTATCTCTTTCATAGTTACCCAATGCTTAGGTGTACCTCCACTGTACTCATATCCTTCCATGTCCTTGTCTGTACATAATGCCCTGAATCTATTCTACAACGCCCGGAAATCTGCCCCCTTTCTCTGTACCCAATGCACTAGAAGACCAGTTCTTAAAGCCTTTAGCCGTATCCTTATTCTATTCCCCCTCTGTTCCTCTGGTAATGTAGAGGTTAACCCAGGCCCTGTAGCCCCCAGTATCACTCCTACAACCCAGGCGCTATCATTTGTTGACTTCTGTAACCGTAAAAGCCTTGGTTTCTTGCATGTTAACATCAGAAGTCTCCTCCCCAAGTTTGAGTTATTCACTGCGTTAGCACACTCTGCCAACCCTGATGTTCTAGCAGTGTCTGAATCTTGGCTAGGAAGGCCACCAAAAATTCAGAAATTTCCATTCCGAACTACAACATTTTCCGTCTAGATAGAACTGCCAAAGGGGGCGGAGATGCAATCTACTGTAGAGAGAGCCTGCAGAGCTCTATCATATTATCCAGGTCTTTGCCCAAACAGTTTGAGCTTCTACTTCCAACTTTCCAGAAAAAGTCTCTCACTGTTGCCGCTTGCTACAGACCCCCCTCAGCCCCCAGTTGTGAATTGCTTGCCCCCCATCTGTCCTCAGAGTTCGTACTGCTTGGTGACCTAAACTGGGATATGCTTAACACCCCAGCCATCCTACAATCTAAACTAGATGCCCTCAATCTCACATAAATTATCAAGGAACCTACCAGGTACAACCCTAAATCCGTAAACATGGGCATCCTCATAGATATCATCCTGACTAAATTACCCTCTAAATACACCTCCGCTGTCTTCAACCAGGATCTCAGCAATCACTGCCTCATTGCCTGCCTCCGTAATGGGTCCGTGGTCAAACGACCACCCCTCATCACTGTCAAACGCTCCCTAAAACACTTCAGCGAGCAGGCCTTTCTAATTGACCTGGCCCGGGTATCCTGGATGGATATTGACCTCATTCCGTCAGTAGAGGTTGCCTGGATGTTCTTCAAAAGTGCTTTCCTCTCCATCTTAAATAAGCATGCCCCATTCCAAAAATTCAGAACTATGAACAGATATAGCCCCTGGTTCACCCCAGACTTGACTGCCCTTGACCAGCACAAAAACATCCTGTGGCGTACTGCATTAGCATCGAACAGCCCCCGCGATATGCAACTTTTCAGGGAAGTCAGGAACCAATATACACAATCAGTTAGGAAAGCAAAGGCTAGCTTTTTCAAAAAGAAAATTGCATCATGTAGCACTAACTCCAAAAGGTTTTGGGACACTGTCCATGGAGAATAAGAGCGCCTCCTCCCAGCTACCCACTGCACTGAGGCTAGGAAACACTGTCACCACTGATAAATCTATGATAATCGAGAATTTCAATAAGCATTTTGCTACGGCTGGCCATGCTTTCCACCTGGCTACCCCTACCCCGGCCACCAGCTCTGCACCCTCCGCTGCAACAGCCCATCTGTAATTAGCCCACCCACATACCTCATCCCCATATTGTTATTTACATTGTTATTTATTTTGCTCATTTACACCCCAGTATCTCTATTTGCACATCATCTTCTGCCCATCTATCACTCCAGTGTTAATACTAAATTTTAATTATTTTGCACTATGGCCTATTTATTGCCTTACCTCCATAACTTACTACATTTTGCACACACTGTATATAGATTTTCTATTGTGTTATTGACTGTACGTTTTGTTTATTCCATATGTAACTCTGTGTTGTTGTTGTTTTTATCGCACTGCTTTGCTTTATCTTGGCCAGGTCGCAGTTGTAAATGAGAACTTGTTCTCAACTGGCTTACCTGGTTAAATAAAGGTTAAATAAATCAAAAAAATTAAAAAACCACGAGGCCTAATCATCATGGATCGTTCTTCCCCGTCCACCAGCGGAGGCTGTGTTTCCGTCCCAAATGACACCCTATTCCCTACATAGTTCATTACTTTTTGACCAAAAGCCTAAACAGACTAAACAGGAAATAGGATGTGACTTGGAACGCAGCCTGGGTGATGACCCCCTCCCTCCCGTCCTGATCCTCCCAGCCAGAGTGCAGCACCTGTGGGCAGGGCCGGGGCTGAGGGGGATGGCCGGGGCTGAGGGCTATCATTAGCAGATGACAAAGCCCATTAGGAGTTTTACTCCACAGGGCCCGGAGTGGATCTGACAAGCTCACTTTAGCCCTTACCCACATCACCATGGAATGCACCAGCAAAACCCACCACTCCAATATAAACACATATAGCCACACACTTAGACGTATTAAACCAGAGCCCTATACGACGAAGCAGGTCAACTCTTGAGTTCAACTCGGTGTAACTGGTCATATGAAAGTGGCTCACCTTTTAGCCAGGTACATTTCTATGGCAACAAATCCTTCAGAGCGAACCTGCTCCAGGGCAGGCTAACTCAGGGCTATCTCCACTTACTCTGAATGAAATGACTGAGCAACGAGATGAGGACCAATGAAATCAGATTCCCTCCCTCTCAAAAAGATAATTCATTTGAGGAAGACGACTGATTAAATATTTTATTTATTAGTAGCCTAGCACCTGCAAACCCACTGTCCAATATAAACACATTTTATTTAGTCGACGGTCTTATCCAGAGCGACTTACAGGAGCAACTAGGGTTAAGTGGCTTGCTCAAGGGCACATCGACAGATTTTTTCACCTAGTCGGCTCGGGGGTTAGAACCAGCGACCTTTCAGTTACTGGCACAACGCTCTTAAGCACTAAGCTACCTGCCGCCCACATGCTAGACCAGTCATTTAGTATAGTTGGTATAGGGCTGTGATACATTGCCTTTTTCTATGCTAGCGAATTTAGAAAGGATTGAATCCTACCGAGAACCACTAAAATGCATTAGACAATTTACAACCAATTTACAACCAATTTACAACTCAGCCCACACACCTGTCCACACTCAACCAATCATGAGCCAACCAATCAAAACTGTTTTTTAGTCCCCTGTAGCTCAGTTGGTAGAGCATGGTGCTTGCAACGCCAGGGTTGTGGGTTCGTTTCCCACGGGGGACCAGTATGAAAAATGTATGCACTCATTAACTGTAAGTCGCTCTGGATAAGAGTGTCTGCTAAATTAAATAAATGTAAAAATGTATTTATCTATAGAGTACATTTCTTACAGGAGACGCATTTCAAAGTACTTCAACAAATAAAATGGTACTGGTTACTGAATATCAACCACATAGTACTGATTACTGAATATCAACTACATAGTACTGATTACTGAATATCAACCACTGATTACTGCATATCAACCACATAGTACTGATTACTGAATATCAACTACATAGTACTGATTACTGAATATCAACCACTGATTACTGCATATCAACCACATAGTACTGATTACTGAATATCAACTACATAGTACTGAATATCAACCACATAGTACTGATTACTGAATATCAACTACATAGTACTGAATATCAACCACATAGTACTGATTACTGAATATCAACCACATAGTACTGATTACTGAATATCAACTACATAGTATTGAATATCAACTACATAGTACTGATTACTGAATATCAACCACATAGTACTGATTACTGAATATCAACCACATAGTACTGATTACTAAATATCAACTACTGATTACTGAATATCAACCACATAGTACTGATTACTGAATATCAACCACATAGTACTGATTACTGAATATCAACCACATAGTACTGATTACTGAATATCAACAGCAACTTTCTCACTTCCTTGTAGAATCTCTTTCCTGCTAATTCAACCAATTATACTAGTGCTAAAATAACCGAAAAATGCTATGTTTGTATTTATATTTATTATTTATACATGCTATATTTAGAGCTTCTGTTAATTACAATCTTTACCTTCAGAGTGGAAGTCAGTCCTACAGAACGGTTCTATCTTCTATTAGAAATGATTTGATTCCATTTGAATGGTGACAGCTGTTGTCATGACCCTAGCTGGCATTCAGTTATAATTGTACCACTTGTCAATTATTCAGCATACACAGTGGAGCCTCCTGGACCAATACTGTGTGTGTGTGTGTGTGTGTGTGTGTGTGTGTGTGTGTGTGTGTGTGTGTGTGTGTGTGGTCTACATGTGTCTGTGTGCGTACCCCAATGCGTCTTTGAATGTGCATGTACGTTTGCATGCTCACACACTCAATATTTATTAGTTTCCAGTCCCAGCCCTTCATCAGTTCAGCTGGGCCTCCAGTCCACACCCCATTAGCCACAGTCTCTCCACCCAGTATCACACTATAATTACCTCACTTTGGGTCGGCCCAGGGAACGTCTCCGATCTCCAGTAACATAACAAGCCCCGTGCATCTAAGCTCTTAGTCACTGGCTAATTTAAAAGGACCCCTTGAAGATGTGGGAGATTCAGAGCTCTCTCTCTCTCTCTCTCTCTCTCTCTCTCTCTCTCTCTCTCTCTCTATCTCTATCTCTCTTCTCTTCTCTCCCTCTTCTCTCTCTCTCAGTCCATTGGGGCGGGGAGCCCTAGCACGGAGAGGTCTCTCATGTGGGGGGAGCCACTAAGTGTGACAAAGGGACCTCATCACTCCTGATTTTGGGGGTCCGCCGCCGCAGCCACGCTGTTCAAAGGGGACCACAGGCTGTTTGAACCTGCCACTGAGTGTACGCATGCAGCTGTGGCCCAGTCCCGCCCAGTTCGCCGCAGGTCGAATGTGTGGTGTGCGTGTGTTTTTTCTGTGGTCACATAGAGATGAGTGTGTATGTGTGCCTCTCTCTCTCTCTCTCTCTCTGTGTGCATGTGTAGCTCCTAAGTGTTTTCCAGTGTGTACTGTATGTGTGAGGGTGAGCGAGTGGAGTGCCGCGACTAATGCACAGCTGGGTAAATTTACTCCGGGGAGGGGGCTGTGGTGGAGGGGGGGGGGGGGGGGGGGGGGGGGGGGGGGGGGGGGGGGTGTTAGTGTAGAGGAGGGTGTTCTTCATTGTCTGGAACTAGGTCATAGTCCTAAATGGCACACTGTTCCCTATACACTTTTTGACCAAACGTATAGTGCCCTGTTTAGGGAATAGGGTACTTACTGGGACTCCGGACCCGGAAGATGGATAGAGTGGAGCCCCGTCATGACAGGCTAGCCAGGTGATTCACTTCCAATAACAGCGAGGGATACGGCGCTCACTCGGCATGGATGGAGGTCTTAGGCTTACAAGCAACCATGCAACACTACTTAACAGTGAGGGATACGGCGCTCACTCGGCATGGAGGGGGAGGTCTTAGGCTTCCAAGCAATCATGCATCACCACTGGAACCTTTGATTCCAAAGGCCATTTGCGTCGGCTAATGGGGATCCAAATAAATCAAATAGATAAGATGTGAATAAGAGGTACAGTACTGTTTACTTACATATGGGGCGGCAGGTAGCTTAGTGGTTAAGAGCTTTGTGCCAGTAACCAAAATGTCGCTGGTTCTAATCCCCGAGCCGACCAGGTGAAAATTCTGTAGATGTGCCCTTGAGCAAGGCACTTAACCCTAATTGCGCCTGTAAGTCGCTCTGGATAAGAGCATCTGCTAAATGACACAAAAAAATATATATATATATGCCTACACAGTAATGGGTAAGAGGTCAACAGGGTCAGGGAGAGATCATTCCAGTTCAACTCAGAATTCCTGTTCTTAAAATTCTCACTGAAAACAAATTGGCACTTCGATTTTGAATTGCGATCTCAATTAATCTCCTGAATTTAATGTATTATAAATCGAATTGATCCTGTGTCCCCCTGCACACTAGTCTACAGTGCTTCTCAGATGTGAATTCTGCAGCCACTGTTTGGCGTAACGGTTGAGATATTGTACTGGCAGCCCGGCAGTGGGGACCTGTCCCAAGGCATTGCTGTGCGCATTTCAACCACTGCAAAGTGGGTTGACCCTATTTGTACCAGGGGTTAGTGGTTAATGCACCGAGCGGAGTATCTACCACATTACCCCCATTTCGCTCTAATACACACAGACGGTTCTGTATTGTCTTCAGTACCGTTGTGTTAAATAAAGAGGAGGCTCCATTGGAGCAGATCAATAAAATACTTTTTTTGCTTGTGGAAAAGTGGTGGACTCAATTGATGAATAATGTATAGAGTGTAATGTTGATCACGCATATCACACTGAGAGTACAAAACATTAGGAACACCTTCCTAAATATTGAGTTGGACCCCACCCCTTTTGCCCTCAGAGCAGCCTCAATTCGTTGGGGGCGTGGGGTCGAAAGCGCTCCACAGGGATGCTGGCCCACGTTGACTCCAACGCTTCCCACAGTTGTGTCAAGTTGGCTGGATGTCCTTCGGGTGCTGGACCATTCTTGATACACACGGGAAACTGTAGAGCGTGAAAAACCCAGCAGTGTTGCAGTTCTTGACACACTCAAACCGGTGTGCCTGGCACCTACTGCCATACCCTGTTCAAAGGCACTTAAAACGTTTGTCTTGCCCATTCACCCTCTGAATGGCACATATACACAATCCATGTCTCAAGGCTTAAAAATCCTTCTTTAACCTGTCTCCTCCCCTTCATCTACACTGATTGAAGTGGATTTAACAAGTGACATCAATAAGGGATCATAGCTTTCACCTAGTCAGTCTATGTCATGGAAAAAGCATGTGTTCCTAATGTTTTGTACACTCAGTGTATATGATTGATGAACAAATAAACTGAAAGTCTAGTGACAGGAAAAAATTGCTGGACTTTTTCTGTAAGGTTTTCAGAGGATAATTCTAGGTTGAAGCGACACACCCCTCACTGGTCAGAACCATTCTAGGAACCCCCCCCCCCCCACACACAAAAAATAATATTTTATGAGTTTTTTATTACACCAAATGTCCATGATTGGATCGATAAATGACTTATCTCAAAGCTGTGGCCTACTGGGGATTGCTTGATGTATCCCCTTCTCTGAAATCTCATCCAGAACTCACCCTCTATTGGTGTATCCCAAATGGCAACCCTATTCCCTAAATAGTGCACTACTTTTGACCAGAGCCCTATATGGGGAAGAGGGTGGCATTTGTGATGCAACCCTGGGGCTTGGGGAGTCACCTTCACACTAAAATCCCGATCCCACTCAGCTGGGCAGAGAGTGTCATCAGCAGCAGACACAGGCTTCTCTCGATCCACCAAGTCTGGGCCGTAACAGCTCTGTGAACAATGCATTAGTTTCACTACCGTCTCTATCTACTCCATCCCCGTCTCTCTCTCTCTCTCTCTCTCTCTCTCTCTCTCTCTCTCTCTCTCTCTCTCTCTCTCTCTCTCTCCTCTCTACGCTCTCCTCCTCTCTTCTCTCTCTTCTCGTCTCTCCTCCTCCTCTCATCTCCCACTCCTCTGCTCTCTTCTCGTCACTCGTCTCTCTCTCTCTCTCTCCTCTCTTTCTCTCTCTCGTCTCCTCTTCTCTCTCTCCGTCTCGTCCTCTCTGCTCTCACTCTCTTCCGGGGTTCTCTCCTTCATCTCTTGGGCGTTCGTTCGAGAGTCTCTTCTCCTCTCTCGTCTCTCTCTCTCTCTCGTCGCCTCTTCTCTCTCTCTCTCTTCTCCTCTCTTCTCTCCTCTCTCTCTCTCTCTTTCCATCATTCTCTCCGTCCTCTCTCTCTCTCTCTCTCTCTCCTCTCCTCTCTCTTTCTGTTTCTCATCTCTCCTTCTATCTCTCTCCTTCTTTCTTTCTCTCATTCTCTATGGGACATTCCTGCCTCGATCGCCTTGGGTAGCTGAGATATGTGATGTGTTTGACGAGCAGAAATACTAAGTTGCCTTACGGGCCACAATCGACAGTCAAGATCTTGTGGCAAAGATTGACCTTCTCCATTTTACTGAAATTGCTGGTTGAGCAGTTTTTAATTATTCAAACAAACTCTTACAAGTATGCCGTCATGTATAATGTCCATGCCTATTCACAGGTCTCTACCACTCAGCCAAACACACCTACACCGACACTCTTCACATTCACGCATACACACTCGTGCACCCACGCTCACACACTCACTGCTGACACCTCACATAGAGACTCACTCTCACTCACTCACTGCTGACACCTCACATAGACACTCACTCTCACTCACTCACTGCTGACACCTCACATAGACACTCACTCTCACTCACTCACTGCTGACACCTCACATAGACACTCACTCTCACTCACTCACTGCTGACACCTCACACAGACACTCACTCTCACTCACTCACTGCTGACACCTCACACAGACACTCACTCTCACTCACTCACTGCTGACACCTCACATAGACACTCACTCTCACTCACTCACTGCTGACACCTCACATAGACACTCCCTCACTGCTGACACCTCACATAGACACTCACTCTCACTCACTCACTCACTACTGACACATCACATAGACACTCACGCTCATTCACTCACTATTGACACCTCACACAGACACTCACGCTCACTCACTCACTACTGTCAGACCTGTATATTAGACCTGTATATTAGACCTGTATATAACTGCATTCTCTTGTTTCTCTTGCATTCCACATCTATACTAACCAGCTCGGTTGTGCGTTATTGGGAAAGAGCTGGCAAGTTAACCCTTTCACTGGACTGTTTTACTCCTGGTGAACATGTGACAATAAAACCTGAAAGTTTTTTTCATATGATCTACATTATGTTGGCCTTCAGAAAATATGTAACTCTTGTGCATTCTGCGGATATGCATGATATTTGGTACAGTAGCGTAACAGGAAGATAGATTTGACATGCCATACTGACATCTAGTGTCGACAAATAAGAATGGGAATGTATGGACTAAAATTATGACGGGACAATTGAGGTTGCAAAACATATAGAGGAGGATTGGAATTGGTTGGGGACCCCGTGACCAATGTTATCTGGGTGATCCGTTTGACGGTTTTGAGGAAAATCTGGGACGCGTTGGAGGATAATGTGGTGTCGGTCAGAGTCACAAGAAGTGGTCTTATTTAGATTTTTTTTGTGTGTATCTGAGGAGCAGAAGAAGCCTGCTTTGGGCCTCAAGAAGATATCGGAGTAGAATGTTTTGTGTGTGGATCTTCGAAGTAGAGCGCCTATCAAGGGGGTTATCTCTGGGGTAGTACGGATCTTGGAAGCATAGCGACGATCAAGGGGGTTATCTCTGGGGTAGTATGGATCTTGGAAGCAGAGCAACGATCAAGGGGGTTATCTCTGGGGTAGTATGGATCTTGGAAGCAGAGCGCCGATCAAGGGGGTTATCTCTGGGGTAGTATGGATCTTGGAAGCAGAGCGACGATCAAGGGGGTTATCTCTGGGGTAGTATGGATCTTGGAAGCAGAGCAGCTATCAAGGGGGTTATCTCTGGGGTAGTATGGATCTTGGAAGCAGAGCAGCTATCAAGGGGGTTATCTCTGGGGTAGCGCCTGAAGTGTGTGCAGATGAAATACCTAAGGAAGTAGGTGGAGTGGTTGGTGCACGTCGATTGACCCGTATGATGGGTGGAGTGAAGAAATTCACTTAATCGATTCTTTTTTTATTTTTTTTTTTTTTTATTTTTTTTACAAAGAGTCCCGTATCATGTAAAGTTAAGCTTTACGAGATACACTGTAAGAGCCTTCGTGCACAAACCCCATTCAGTGTCATGAGTGCAAAATATTTGCTAACGTGGCAAAGTGTACGCAGACGGGAAGAGTATAGAACGCCAGCAGGAGATTGTGTTGCAATTGTGGTGGTGAACATGCACCCGAATTCCCCGGATTTCCCTGTTAGGGTGACGGAGACAGAGGTGAGGAAGATGATGTAGTGTTGAAGATGCAACGGTAGTACAGCCAGCACCAGTGAATATTTCCATGGTTACCGTGGGATCCCCCCATAGCCGATATAACGCATGTTAAAAAAGGAGGACTCTGTATCGTTTACTGCAAAGGTCATAAACTGCACGGCGCAAAACGGAGAAGAGATCAGAGAAAAGTGGCATCATTGTGAGTGCAGCTGACATTTTTGGGGGACTCAGTGATTTTTACAGTCGAGGCCTTGCAAGGAATCCTGTCAAAGAATGTTCTGCCCTCACAGGCCCCTGAGCCTGTAGGTGATTTGAACTGGACTGAAGGAGTGGGATGTTATTTTTTTACAGGTTAGTCATTTAGCAGATGCTCTTATCCAGAGCGACTTACAGTTAGTGCATTCATCTTAAGATAGTTAGGTGGGACAACCACATATTACAGGCATAAAAAATACATTTTCCCTCAATAAAGTTGCTATCAGTAGAGTCAGAGCTAGAAAGGTGAGGAGGAGGATTATTTAACATACTGTTTGAAGGGTTTCAGATGTTTTCAGAAGATGGGCAGGGACTCTGCTGTCCTATCTTCAGGGGGAAGCTGGTTCCACCATTGGGGTGCCGGGACAAAGAAGAGCTTGAACTGGGCTGAGCGGGAGCTGCCCTCCCGTAGGGGTGGGAGGGCCAAGAGACCTGAGGTGACAGAACGGAGTGCTCGGGTTGGGGTGTAGGGTTTGATCATAGCCTGAAGGTAGGGAGGGGCAGTTCCTCTTGCTGTTCCGTAGGTAAGCACCATAGTCTTGTAGTGGATGCGAGCCGCGACTGGAAGCCAGTGGAGTGTGCGGAGGACCGGGGTGACATGGGAGAACTTGGGAAGGTTGAACACCAGGCGGCTTTTCTGTATTGTCGAGGTTGAGCTTGAGGTGGTGGGCCGACATCCAAGCTGAGATATCTGCCAGGAACGCAAAGACGCATATCGGCACCTGGGTGTCAGAAGGGGGGAAGGAGAAAAGTAGTTGAGTGTCATCCGCATAGCATGTGAGGATATGACAGAGCCAAGTAACTTGGTGCATAGAGAGAAGAGGAGAGGGCCTAGAACCGAGCCCTGGGGGACACCAGTAGTGAGAGTACGTGGTGCAGACACAGATCCTCTCCACGCACCTGGTAAGAGCGGCCTGACAGGTAGGATGCAATCCAACAGTGTGCAGAGCTTGAGATGCCCAGCCCTAAGAGGATGGAGAGGAGGATCTGATGGTTCACGGTGTCGAAGGCAGCGGAGAGATCTAGGAGGATGAGAACAGAGGAGAGAGAGTCAGCTTTGGCAGTGCGGAGAGCCTCCGTGACACAGAGAAGAGCAGTCTCGGTTGAGTGAACGGTCTTGAAGCCTATTTTGTGTCTATTTTGTATGAGGTTTTGTTTGGGGGGGGGGGGGGGGGGGGGGGGGGGGGTCTGCCAATTACCTAAAAGAAATAGAAGAAGTGATCCTTGGTTGTCAGCTAGCTACTCGGGCAGTATGGACCGAACCGGAAAAAGATGGCGGTTCAGAAGCTGTTGAGGATCTTGAATCTAATGGCGGTGGAATGAAGGAAAATGTGACTGTTATCCAAAAGAATGGAAAACTGAGGAATGTAGCGTGCAGTGCTGAGAATGTCCCTTTGTATCTTGTAGGAGTACAGTTTGTTGATGATGAGCCGCTAATCGGATTACAAATATTGAAGAATCCATTTGAGATATCCAAACTGGAGGAGAGAGCTGGGTAAAGTTAAGGCTGTGAGGATCATGAGAGGCAGGGTTTTTTTCTTTTTCTTTGTATTTCTAAGGATCAGAAGGAACATGTTGCATCCTGTGTGTCTCTTCAGAACAGGGCGCCCCTCAAGGGAGTAATATCTGGCGTCTCATGGGAAGTAGATGTTGCAGAGATGAAAAATATTCCTGGAGTGATTGATGCACGTTGGATCGTGTGGTGAATGAAGAAAAGGGAAGAGTCTATCTGTTCTTTTGCTTTTTGACATGGAGTCTCTCCCTACTCAGGTGAAGTTGGGGTATATAAACTACTGAGACAGAGAATTTCAGCCATGTTTCCAGTGTCTGCCGAAGGGAGAAGCCGAGATGTCCAAGTTGTTGAAAAGATCATATCATGTGTTTTAAAAGTGATGAGGCCTGAGCAGGGTATAGGAGTGGGAATTTATATTATTTCTTTAATTTAATTTAATTTAATTTCTTTAATTTTCACCCCTGTTCAGTTGGTGGCAGCAATACACCTTTTTCGCAATAAAACCCGAAGATGAAACTAGCTACTCTTCCTCTCTTTTTTATTATTATTCCAATTACAAATATCAGGTACAAATGTTCGTTATAAAAATTATCATCAATCAACAACTTTCATCACTACATCAAACACGTCTACCGCAAAACAAACATCACTACGTCACACGTCTACGCAAATCCCAATCACGTCTACCGCAAAACAAACATCACTACATCAATCACGTCTACCGCAAAACAAACATCACTACATCAATCACGTCTACCGCAAAACAAACATCACTACATCAATCACGTCTACCGCAAAACAAACATCACTACGTCAGACACGTCTACCGCAAAACAAACATCACTACATCAATCACGTCTACCGCAAAACAAACATCACTACATCAATCACGTCTACCGCAAAATAAACATCACTACATCAATCACGTCTACCGCAAAACAAACATCACTACATCAATCACGTCTACCGCAAAACAAACATCACTACATCAATCACGTCTACCGCAAAACAAACATCACTACATCAGATATGTCTACCACAAAACAAACATCACTACATCAATCACGTCTACCGCAAAACAAACATCACTACATCAATCACGTCTACCGCAAAACAAACATCACTACATCAATCACGTCTACCGCAAAACAAACATCACTACATCAGACACGTCTACCGCAAAACAAACATCACTACATCAATCACGTCTACCGCAAAACAAACATCACTACATCAGATATGTCTACCACAAAACAAACATCACTACATCAATCACGTCTACCGCAAAACAAACATCACTACATCAAACACGTCTACCGCAAAACAAACATCACTACATCAATCACGTCTACCGCAAAACAAACATCACTACATCAATCACGTCTACCGCAAAACAAACATCACTACATCAATCACGTCTACCGCAAATCAAAACCCACAGAGACCTTAAATACATACACAGCGAAAAAATAAAACATAGTGCAATTGTATTCACTCAGAAAAAAATTCTCCTTATGATTTTTTTTGTTATTAACTAGGGATAATGTCTTAACTAGATGATTAAATTTGATCAGAAATATTTGTAATTTGGTACAGATTTCTGGAATTTTTGTTTGTGTATAAAGTATTTGGCAACAAGAATAAAAAAATGCACAACAATTTCAATGGTCTTGTCATCATTGCAATAGTAAAATACAATATCCTTCCTGTCAAAAACATGGGTAGTGTTCCAAAAGCTAAATATGTACTCTGCAAGGTTTTGCCGAAAATCTATCACAGATGTACATTTACAGAACATGTGCGTAAGATTTTTCACCTTATTTTCTTTGCAGAAAAACAACATGAAATTACATGGATATATGTAGAAATCTTAAAGTGCACTTCCTTAAACTTGTTTTGGTATACAATACTTCTAAGGCATCAGCCAAGCTTTTTTTACAGACAGACAATAACCATTTGTCCATCCAACCTTTTTATGTGAGTAAAGTACATGTCGGACCAAATATTTCACGACAGACCTGACGGAAAAAAATTGGCGGTGAACCAAATGTAGACAAAAGAAAATACCATATCGAAGCAAACTTGGAGTCACACTTTGATACAGCATGTTGTATGGTCATCCCACTATGACTGGGAAAGCATGCTGCAATTTACAATAGTGTGCAACTGCAGCCTGCGATTCAGGGTGTTCGCGGTGTACAGTCTGCGTTTTCCAGCCAATCTGGGGGTCACTGAGTTTTTGTGTGTTTTTGTTTTTTCAAGTTTTTTTTTAAAGATGTTTTATTTGCAATGCCCTTGGATATACAGTGCATTCGGAAAGTATTCAGACCCCTGGACTTTTTGCATATTTTGTTACGTTACAGCCTTTTTGTAAAATTGATTAAATGGAATGTTTTCCTCATCAATCTACACACAATATCCCATAATGACGAAGCGAAAACAGAAAAACCTTATTTACGTACGTATTCAGACCCTTTGCTATGGGACTTAAAATTGAGCTCAGGTGCATCCTGTTTCCATTGATCATCCTTGAGATGTTTCTACAACTTGTTTGGAGTCCACCAGTGGTAAATTCAATTGATTGGACATGATTTGGAAAGGCACACACCTGTCTATATAAAGGTCCCACAGTTGATAGTGCATGTCAGAGCAAGAACCAAGCCATGAGGTCGAAGGAATTGTCCGTAGAGCTCCGAGACAGGATTGTGTCGAGCCACAGATCTGGGGAAGGGTACCAAAAAATGTCTGCAGCATTGAAGGTCCACAAGAACACAGTGGCCTCCAAAATTCTTAAATGTAAGAAGTTTGGAACCACCAAGACTCTTCCTAGAGCTGGCCGCCCAGTCAAACTGAGCAATCGGGGGAGAAGGGCCTTGGTCAGAGAGGTGACCAAGAACCCAATGGTCACTCTGACAGAGCTCCAGAGTTCCTCTGTGGAGATGGGAGAACCTTCTAGAAGGACAACCATCTCTGCAGCACTCCACCAATCAGGCCTTTAAGGTAGAGTGGCCAGACGGAAGCCACTCCTCAATAAAAGGCACATGACAGCCCGCTTGGAGTTTGCCAAAAGGCACCTAAAGGACTCTCAGACCATGAGAAACAAGATTCTCTGGTCTGATGAAACCAAGATTGAACTCTTTGGCCTGAATGCCAAGCGTCACGTCTGAACAAAACCTGGCACCATCCCTACGGTGAAGCATGGTAGTGGCAGCATCATGCTGTGGGAATGTTTTTCAGCAGCAGGGACTGGGAGACTAGTCAGGATCGAGGGAAAGATGAATGGAGCAAAGTACAGAGAGATCCTTGATGAAAACCTGCTCCAGAGCGCTCAGGACCACAGACTGGGGCGAAGGTTCACCTTGCAACAGAACAAAGACTCTAAGCACACAGCCAAGACAACGCAGGAGTGGCTTCGGGACAAGTCTCTGAATGTCCTTGAGTGGCCCAGACAGAGCCCTGGACTTGAACCCGATCGAACATCTCTGGAGAGACCTGAAAATAGCTGTGCATCATACCCAAGAAGACTCGAGGCTGTAATCGCTGCCAAAGGTGCTTCAACAAAGTACTGAGTAAAGGGTCTGAATACTTATGTAAATGTGATATTTCAGTTTTTATTTTGAATACATACAATTTCAAACAACCTGTTTTTGCTTTGTCATTATAGGATATTGTGTTTAGATTGATGAGTAAAAAAAACAACAATTTAATCCATTTTAGAAATAAGGCTGTAACGAAACAAAATATGAAAAAAGTAAAGGGGTCTGAATACTTTCCCGAATGCACTGTAAATGCCTGGAAGTGATAATGGGAATCAGTCAGATGTTAAAGGTGTCACGGTAGTCTCGTTGAACGTGCACGGTCTCGGGCACGCGCGCAAGAGTGGTATGGTATTAAGCACTTGAAATTACTTGGTGCTGACATAATTTTCCTACAAGAAACGTACATAAAAGCCACCGAGCAGCGGCATCTGAGATCCAATTGGATTTCTCAAGTTTATCAATCACCCTTCTCTTCCAAAGCTGGAGGTGTTGTTATTCTCTTTCGATAAAACATTCCCTTTTCAACTCTCGTCCATGTCTACCGGCCCACATGGTAGGTACATCATAATATCAGGGAATATGAACTCTTTCCCTGTCACCCTATTGAACGTCTATGGTGTTATTGAACGTCTTTCCCTGTTACCCTATTGAACGTCTATGGCGTTACTGAACGTCTTTCCCTGTCACCCTATTGAACGTCTATGGTGTTACTGAACGTCTTTCCCTGTCACCCTATTGAACGTCTATGGTGTTACTGAACGTCTTTCCCTGTCACCCTATTGAACGTCTATGGTGTTACTGAACGTCTTTCCCTGTCACCCTATTGAACGTCTATGGCGTTACTGAACGTCTTTCCCTGTCACCCTATTGAACGTCTATGGTGTTATTGAACGTCTTTCCCTGTTACCCTATTGAACGTCTATGGCGTTACTGAACTTCTTTCCCTGTCACCCTATTGAACATATTTCTGATTTGATTTACCAATAATCCAAATTGTTGGAGGCGATTTTAATTGTTACCTTGATCCGTATCTTGACAGACTGTCTACACTCCACTCTACTCCACCAAATATCACACATGTCCAGGTTCTGAATAATCTAATCCTATTCCAGAATCTAGTGGACATCTGGAGACTAACATCCCACAGACAGACTACTCATTCTCCTCTCATGTTCACAAGTCTTATTCTAGAATCCACTACTTCCTAATAGATTCCAAATTGATACCCAATGTGCTCAATTTGAAATACCATAGCGTCTTTAATAAGTGATCATAGTCCAATTATATTGTCCCTCAATCTTTTCTTTACCAAAACAGAATTACAGTTGGCGTTTTAACTCCTCCGTGATTGCAGACCAAGCATTCATTGAGTGCATGACAGCCAAGTTGAATGAGTTCCTCAAGACTAATGACACAGGAGTGCTATCTGATTCTCCACTATGGGTAAACTTTTAAAGTGGTGAGAGGTCAAATTATTTTACATGAGTCTGCCATAAAAAAAAGGGAATGTCATGTGACTGGAGGAGAGGGTAAAACATGACCAGCTTTAGAAGCATACAGACCTTCACTCTCTCAGGTCGACTACAACCATTTTCACAAATTGTAAATATGAATACAGCTGTTTTCTTGGTACTGAGACAAAAACTATTTGAACTCAGGGACAAGCCCGGGAAGGTTGCTGGCAAGACAACTAAAGGGAGCACAGGCCAATAGAGCAATCCATAAAATCCAGTCTGGGGGCGGACATCTTGCCGACTAGATCCTAAAGAGATAAACAACTACTTCAAAGACTTTTACTCCGAGCTATACTCTTCCAGATCCGATGCCTCTAGTTCCGATGTATCAGCCTTCTTTGACTCCATCAGCCTGCCAAAACTTGATGATAGCGCCAAAAAAAAGAATTGGACTCAAATTTCACAACAGAGGGGAAAAAAATTGAGGCAATAAAAGCTTTCCCACCTGGCAAGGCTGCAGGCCCCAGATGGTTTCGGCTGGGAATTTGATAAAACATTCAGTGAAGCTCTTGCTCCCCTCTTACTTAGGATGATCACTGACTCAACAGAAAATAACAGTTTGCAGAAATCATTGTATGAAGTCAATATTTGCCTTTTGTTACAAAGGCAGGGAGGAAACAGATCCTGCAAATTATAGACCGATAGCATTACTCAATTAGTGATCCTGTAAATTATAGACAGATAGCATTACTCAATTAGTGATCCTGCAAATTATAGACCGATAGCATTACTAAATTTCGTTAAAAAAGTAATCACCGAAGTGCTTGCTAACAGGTTGAACAAACATGTAACAACCATTATTCATCCGGATCAGACAGGGTTTTATCCACGGCAGGTTCTCTTTTTCTAATGTGCGCAGGCTGCTTAACATTCTGTATGCAAATCATGGGAAAGGCTCCAAGGAGGCTATTATATATCACTAGATGCTCAGAAAGCGTTTGATCTTATAGAACATTCATACATGTTCCAAGCACTCAGTCGGTTTGGATTTGGCAGCTCATTTAACACCTGGGTCAAAATGCTCTATTCCTGCCCAACATCCTCTATTCTGACCAATAGCGACAAATCCAGTCCCTTTGAACTACCTAGATCTGTCCAGCAGGGTTGCCCACTCAGTCCTCTGCTCTTCGCTGTCGCCCTTCGACCCCTAGGAGATACAAATAAGGGATCATCCTAATATCCAAGGTCTTAAGGTACGAAACATAGAAGGCCGCAGACGATGTGCTTCTATACCTCTCGGACCCAGCAGCTTCTGTCCGTAGCCTGTTACACCTAATCAATTCATTTGGCAAACTATCTGGCTATAGAATAGATTGGGGCAAACGTGATCTCCTGTGTCTCTCAGGCAATATTACAGCAAGTGAGCTAGAGAGGATACCATTTAAAGCGGTGCATGACCACTTAACTTTTTTTTTCATTTTTCTTTTCATTTGATTAATTTATATAAATAAAGATCAGCTTAATATTGTAGATAGATTGTAACTTCCATCAATGTAATTGTCTGCATCACTTCCAATCCCCCATGTTTTTTATATATATACTCCCCTTTATTACTTTTCAACCCCACCATCCTTTCCCTACTTGGAGTAAATTAGTGAACAACAATGCCCAGGCCTCTACTTCCAGCCTATACTTACTATCTACACCTTATGGACACAGTCAATTCGACAATAATTCTATTTTATTTGTTTTTGCTCCTGACCACTTAACTTACCTGGGACAAAAAAATCCCTAGAAACCCAAAGCTCCTCTTCAAGCTCATCTACAGTGAGCTGGTTGCGAAGCTATATTGCCTCTTTCTATGACGGGGCGCATTAATGCCATAAAAATGGTTTCTCTTCCCAGGTTCCTTTATCTTTGCCAGAATCTTCAAATTTTTCTTACCTCTTCATTTTTTCAAAACATTGGACTCGACAATCATGCCATTTGTCTGGGGTTACAAAAGCCCCATCGTATTTGTAAAGCCCACTTGCAAAAGCCAAAGGAACATGGTGGCCCAGGCCTACCCATCTTTAAACATTACTACCGCGCTGCAAATGCCAGGGCATTAACCTGACTGGCAACTGGGTTTAAACTGATAAATTGGACACGGTTGCCCCCCTGTGGCTAAATATGGAAGTCAAGACTGCAACAAATTCCTCTCTTCCAGACTTGCTTTTCTCCTAAGCAGAGTGCCCAAAACAAAACG
The DNA here is from genome assembly GCA_902810595.1 of Coregonus sp. 'balchen'. Classification (NCBI taxonomy): domain Eukaryota; kingdom Metazoa; phylum Chordata; class Actinopteri; order Salmoniformes; family Salmonidae; genus Coregonus; species Coregonus sp. 'balchen'. The sequence continues at coordinate 43,780,599 of LR778266.1, forward strand.
ACAGGCAACAACTTTGATTTGAGAAATTCTTTAAGAATTTTAAACCAGATTAAGCATGTTTATAAGGTGCTTGATATCTCTGTATACACCCCAATATGCTTTAATCATTATTTTTGTTCCATCTCGGTCTGATAAGTTGTTTGTTGAGTGGAGGGAGAAGGGACTGGCCACAATTTAAGATCTCTCCAATTAAAATAACAAATTCGAACTATTCCACTCACATTTCTTCTGCTATTTACAAGTCAGACACTATGTCAAAGGGGAAATTCAAAATGTTGAAACCCTCCCTGTACAACATTCATTTTATTATCTGCTAAAGTGCCCTCCCAACTCAAAACACCTCCTCTCACAGTTTGTCTCCTTTTCTCCAACTATACAGACGCCTCTACTAGTCATCTCAAGGAGACCTGGGGTAAACAGTTAAATATTGAGATCTCAGATGATCTATGGGGAGAAGCCCTGTCTACGATTCACTCCTGTTCCATCAATGCCAGATATCAAATTGATACAATACAAAGTCATGCATAGACTTCATTACTCCAAAACCAAATGACATAGAGTTTACCCCCCCCCCCCCCCCCCCCACCCCCCAGGTGTCCCCACTGTGTGACAAATGTAAAGTCTCGAAGGGTTCATTAACTCATATTTTTTTTGGGCTCTGCCCCCTACTTCATAATTTTTGGGTGAACATCCTTGATTGGTATTCAAAGGTATATGAGAGGGCCATTGTACCTGACCCATAACTTGCTCTCTTTGGCTACCCAGTCTGTTCTGAGATCGTCCTACGAGGAACAACAGACTGATGTCTGGAACGGTGGCTGTTAAAAAAAAAAGTATCCTCACAGAATGGGAAGTCACCCACCCACTCTTGCTTCCATAGATGGCTCGCAGAAATGATTTAACGCCATAAACATAGAAAATATTTGTTTTCTCAGGACTAACTCCTCCAGCAGATTTCTCAACATTTGCGGTCTGTCTCTGGACAGATTGTGAACACTGACTAGGAATGCTTATCGTTCTAACGGTCATATAGTTCTATTCTTGTCTCTTTTAAGCAAAACTTCACGTCATATGTCTGGCAGCTGTGTTTATTTATTTTTGTGTGTGTTTTTGTTTTGTACTAAATTCTAAAAGAAAATCATTTAAAAAATATATATATAAAATATGTTGTGTTGTCGGTGGCACTACTGTTGTAAGGTCATTACTTTTGTAGTGGTCATGAGTCATGACACCTGCAGTAAGGTCACCGGTAAAGTGGATTCAGTAGTGGTCATGAGTCATGACACCTGCAGTAAGGTCACCGGTAAAGTGGATTCAGTAGTGGTCATGAGTCATGACACCTGCAGTAAGGTCACCGATAAAGTGGATTAAAAAGGTTTGCTGAAAGAGGTTCTCATGCTCAGCAAAGACCTGTGGGCAGATTGCTGTCTTGTACTAGGGTTTGTTTCTGAACCAGATCATCATTTCACAGCCTGAAAGTCCTGTGTCTGCCTCAGGCATTAAATGATGCAGAATCTTAACATTATATTTCTGTCTCAACCATATGGTTCCCCAACAAGGAAAATAAGAAGTACTGTTTCAGTTCCACATGACAGTAACCACACAGGCAAATAATGTGTTGTCCAAGCAGGTAACACATACAATATCCCAGTGTGCATCTGGCTCCACGAAACCTACCCCTAGAGCCATGAGGAAGCAAGTCAAAAACACCCAGGGCTGTCTAGTGAATCCCACACAGGGTTGTCTGGTGCCCAGTGAATACCACCCAGGGTTGTCTAGTGAATACCACCCATTGTGGTCTGGTGTCTAGTGAATACCACCCAGGGTTGTCTGGTGTCTAGTGAATACCACCCAGGGTTCTCTAGTGAATACCACCCAGTGTGGTCTGGTGTCTAATGAATACCACCCATTGTGGTCTGGTGTCTAGTGAATACCATCCAGGGTTGTCTAGTGTCTAATGAATACCACCCAGGGTTGTCTAGTGTCTAATGAATACCACCCAGGGTTGTCTGGTATCTAGTGAATACCACCCAGTGTGGTCTGGTGTCTAGTGAATACCAGCCAGGGTTGTCTGGTATCTAGTGAATACCACCCAGTGTGGTCTGGTGTCTAGTGAATACCACCCAGGGTTGTCTGGTGTCTAGTGAATACCACATAGGGTTGTCTATTGAATACCACCCAAGTTGATGTGGTGTTTTGTGAATACCACCCAGGGTTGTCTGGTGCCCAGTGAATACCACCCAGGGTTGTCTAGTGAATACCACCCATTGTGGTCTAGTGTCTAGTGAATACCACCCAGGGTTGTCTGGTGTCTAGTGAATACCACCCAGGGTTCTCTAGTGAATACCACCCAGTGTGGTCTGGTGTCTAATGAATACCACCCATTGTGGTCTGGTGTCTAGTGAATACCACCCATTGTGGTCTGGTGTCTAATGAATACCACCCAGGGTTGTCTGGTATCTAGTGAATACCACCCAGTGTGGTCTGGTGTCTAGTGAATACCACCCAGGGTTGCCTGGTGTCTAGTGAACACCACCCAGGGTTGCCTGGTGTCTAGTAAACACCACCCAGGGTTGTCTAGTGAATACCACCCAGGGTTGTCTAGGGAATACCACCCAGGGTTGTCTAGTGAATACCACCCAGGGTTGTGTCCAGTAGGGAGAAAACTCTTTGAAATGAAGTGAAACTGGGGGCGGGACTACCTGGTCTTGTCCAATGAGAAACACAATTTGTAGTTTTCCGTTGCAAACAAACACAATAACCCTCTCTCATGACGACACTGTTCAACTGTACTTAGGAAATACAGAAATAAGGCCATGAACAGTCTACATCAGACTGGGATGAGGACATAAGAACACGTTGGCCTTTGAGGAGCTGAGCTACCAGCTGCTGCTCTAGAGATAACTAAGCAAGCTGTTTACACCTGGCGCTAATATGCGTCCTTGGTCCTGAACTTGTCCACATTATGATGGTATTGTGTCTTTCATCCGTCCACTGTGTCTGCAGTGGGACCACATTTCCTGGTCCCTCCCTGTATGCTAATTATTTGGCAGATATTCTTTCAAAAAAAATATTCACTTATTTATTTGAAGACGCATATTGATGTCATAAGTCAATGGCGCCACCTGTCAATGATTTTAAAAGGTGGGATTACGATGATTTAAATGGTTTCTCTGTCCAGATCCATCTACACTGGTAAGATACCCAGACACAATGAGTGCCTGACTACCTCCGGAGGTGGGCAGGAAGATCTGATCACAATGTGTATTTTAAATCATCTACATCCGTCTACAAATGCGGACACAGTCAGGACAAAGGAGGACACATGTTAGCACCAGGTATAAACGTGGCTGTAAGGGAGAATACACATATTAAAAGCCTTATAATAAAGACTCATACATGATTTTAAGTAAGTACAGAACTATATTATGCAAGTGGATACAAAAACCCACTCAATTTAACAGCACATTTCAAATGAAAATGCAGTCCAGTAGGGTGCAACGTTTAGTGTACATAGTTCAATCCGGACCTTTCACACTCCTTTTCCAGCTGCATTAAACCTTGAATTGACTTCCATTAACGTCATTTAGCAGACACTCTTATCCAGAGCGACTTACATTTCGGGACCATTTCTGTACTCATAAATTCACTATGCTATATATATATATATATATATATATATATATATATACAGTACTTTAATGAATGGTGATGCATATACACTACTGATCTCCAGGATTACATAGATTATCTTCCTGATCAGTAGACCATTAAACAATTATAATATTTAAAAATGAACAAATTCAAATTTATGAAACACAGAATGCTAGGACCAAAAGTTTGGCTTTAAATTACGAGAATTGTTCAAGAGCAGAGTTATCATTCGAAAAATAAATAAAGCTTACAAAACACATTTTATTTCTAAGAATATGACAAAAAAACATTGCTATTTTCCTTGTTCAATCTTTTGTCTCTATAGGTGCATCATCTCGCAGAGGGGTAAACGCGTCAATCTCTTTGACAATCCTTTCAGCGATCATCTTGTTATTTGCAGCAACCACCCTTCTGGACATGAGGTCCAACGGTCCACCTAGAACATTAAAACAATTCATGTTGTCATTTTTATAGCTGTAAAGAAACTTATTCTTATTAACTACTGATAATGAAAGTAAAACTACTGTTAATGGAAAAACAACTGCTGAATTACAAAAATACTTTTCATTTTTTTTTACAAACGGATCAAATCTCAGCATCTGGGTAATCAATTGTTATTGAGGACTAATTGCTGATCTGTGATTGGATCTGGAGTGCTATTGTACATAATAGTACTATACACACTGTAATTAATGCCACTCAGCAGATACTTTCACACAGTACAGTAAGTGCATATGTCTTTAGTATATTTAAGTGCTCCATCCCATGCGGGAATTGAACCCACAACCTTGATGTTGTTAGCGCCACACAGGACCACCATTTTAATATAATAATAATAATAATAATAATATGCCATTTAGCAGACGCTTTTATCCAAAGCGACTTACAGTCATGCGTGCATACATTTTTGTGTATGTGTAGTCCCGGGGATCGAACCCACTACCTTGGCGTTACAAGCGCCGTGCTCTACCAGCTGAGCTACAGAGGACCACATTATACTAGTCAACACGCAAACCGACGTATCAAAATGTGCTGGGAATACGTAGTACGGATTTGCATTTTGAGAAGACGTCGCTGCCGAGACATCATAACAGAACGTTGACGCCTGGCCGATGGAAAAACAGTGTAGATCTGTACAATTTAGAAAGTAGGCCAATTCTAAAACACATCCGCAAGACGTCTCGCCAAACTGACGTCTACGCTGCGTCTTCCCGAGGTATCACGTATACAATGGTGCCTGTGTTGGGGCGGAGGTCTGTGTGCTATCTGGGATATACAGTGACGTACCATCTACATCCATGAGGACGCCGCCTGCCTCTGTGACTATAACGGCCCCGGCAGCGATGTCCCAGCAGTGCATCCCTATCTCATAGTAGGCCTCCACGCAGCCCGACGCCACCAGACACATGTTGGTAGCCGCTGTTCCCACACCTCGAATCCTGGCAAGATAAGACAAGAGAGAGAGGTTGTGTTCATTACCATAACGGACACCTGAAACTAGCATTTCTTATTGGATAAGACATTTGCTAGCACAAGGCTTTTCCAGGCGCCAGTTAGGGTTATTGTGACCAAGTTACCCACACAGAGCAGTGTCTTATCTGATGGCACGAAGGTTTCCGCTAGCAATAGGATACATTCTGGGATACCAAACGTGGAAAAACAACTTCCTGAATAGTATGCAGTGGTCCCATACTCATTTCTCAGCTAATGTAGTATGCCATCCTAGTCTTTCAAGCAAACTATTACATACTTGGTCTCCACGCAATGCCTACTAAGTAGTATGGAAGTATGCCATTCGGAATGTGGATGCCATTCTAAACGTGGCCAGGCATTCTTACCCGTGGATGCCATTCTAAACGGGGCCAGGGCATTCTTACCCGTGGATGCCATTCTAAACGGGGCCTGGGCATTCTTACCCGTGGATGCCATTCTAAACGGGGCCTGGGCATTCTTAACAATGGATGCCATTCTAAACGGGGCCAGGGCATTCTTAACCATGGATGCCATTCTAAACGGGGCCTGGGCATTCTTAACCGTGGATGCCATTCTAAACGGGGCCTGGGCATTCTTAACCGTGGATGCCATTCTAAACGGGGCCAGGGCATTCTTACCCGGGATGCCATTCTAAACGGGGCCAGGGCATTCTTACCCGTGGATGCCATTCTAAACGGGGCCATGGGCATTCTTAACCGTGGATGCCATTCTAAACGGGGCCAGGGCATTCTTACCCGTGGATGCCATTCTAAACGGGGCCAGGGCATTCTTACCCGTGGATGCCATTCTAAACGGGGCCAGGGCATTCTTACCCGTGGATGGGTAAACACAGGATCTTCCTCATGCTGGAGAAGATTTTGTCAACCACCTCCGTGTCTCTGTTGGAACCAAACTCAGTAGCAATGATAGACTGAGTGATTTCTGCAATGAGAAAGTTCAGCACTTCAGTGACATTCTTATTTCAGGTTTATTGGATAGACAGGGAGGGAAGGTTAGCAGGGTAGTGTGAGGAGGGCAGTAGGTCAGAATTGAATGAGTATATGTATAAAGGCTTATAAATGTGTGTTAAGTACTAAAGATGTTGCAAATGCTTATGAATTGTAATGCTTATGAATTGTAATGCTAATGAATTGTAATGCTAATGAATTGCAATGATTATGAATTGCAATGATTATGAATTGTAATACTTATGAAATGTAATGCTTATGTTAACAAAAAACGAAATACTAGTTTAAATGCAGGACTAGAATTTAAAAATCTGAACTCAGCACAAATGGAGTACGGAAATGTAAATATGCGGCTTCTGACCAAATAAAAGCTTGGTTGGGATTGGGGGGAACACTGACCTATAGTAAAGGAGAATATGATTAGTGGTGAATTCAGAGAGAGAGAGAGTAATATTGGTGTGATACAGCACTGAAGATGAACTGGTTGAACTAACTACCGCACCTTTCTGGTCCGACACATGAAGGGGCTGTCCATTGCAGAAGGCTCCCTGCCCTGTCCTGGCCGTATACATCTTGTCTTCTATGCAACTGTACACCACTCCAAACTCCAGCTGAGGGAAACAGAGAGAATGTGTGTTGCAGTGGGCAAATCTGAACAGGGATTCACTACCCATATCCACCGTGAAGGAGGTCAGGGTGACACAATCAAGCCACAATTCAAAAAACCAAGGAGAAATCTAAATTCAGTAACATTTTAGATTTTGTACAGCCACTTTAATGACTTGTGATAAATGTAGATTACTGATCTCCAAGATTATACTGGATTAAACATAGATGATCTTCCTGGTCAGTTGACTATTAAACAATTTCAAATTTATGAAACACAGAATGCTAGGACAAAAAGTTCGGTTTTAAATGACCTGAATTGTCAAGAGCACTGTTGTCAACAATAATTCTGTTGCAAAAACGTCATGATTTTAAACGAAGTATGAAGAACGAAACGTCTCATGAGTTCTCTGAGCTAAGTAAAAACCCTGAATGATTCATAGGAAAACTTGCCTTTTTGTTGACGGCAAAGCCAATAGACACCGCAACAAATGGATATCTGTGGGAGCCATGGATTTTAGAAATACAGGGTTACATCGGATAATCTATGCTACAGTAAGCTGGTAAATGGAAATCAAGTGTTTGACAAGATCTTTATCGACACAAAGTGGTTACCACATTCTGAGAAAATAAACAACAATTTACCCGTGTACAAAGTTAGTGGTCCCGTCTACCGGATCAACAATCCAGGTTGGGTTGTCAGTTAGAACACAGGGCTCTCCAGCAGCCACCGACTCCTCGCCTATGAAACTGCAACACAAGGAGAACAAGGTCATGATCATAAAGCCGCTTACACACAGGAAAAGAAAACGCAACCACCATTGGTTTCTATGTAAAGCCGGCTCGAGCAGTCGCCTCCATTGGTTTCTATGTAAAGCCGGCTCGAGCAGTCGCCTCCATTGGTTTCTATGTAAAGCCGGCTCGAGCAGTCGCCTCCATTGGTTTCTATGTAAAGCCGGCTCGAGCAGTCGCCTCCATTGGTTTCTATGTAAAGCCGGCTCGAGCAGTCGCCTCCATTGGTTTCTATGTAAAGCCGGCTCGAGCAGTCGCCTCCATTGGTTTCTATGTAAAGCCGGCTCGAGCAGTCGCCTCCATTGGTTTCTATGTAAAGCCGGCTCGAGCAGTCGCCTCCATTGGTTTCTATGTAAAGCCGTCTCTAGCAGTCGCCTCCATTGGTTTCTATGTAAAGCCGGCTCGAGCAGTCGCCTCCATTGGTTTCTATGTAAAGCCGGCTCGAGCAGTCGCCTCCATTGGTTTCTATGTAAAGCCGGCTCGAGCAGTCGCCTCCATTGGTTTCTATGTAAAGCCGTCTCTCACTGTCGCCTCCATTGGTTTCTATGTAAAGCCGGAGGTTGCGAGATTGGTAGGCGGCTTCGCTAGTGTTTTCAGCTCTCTGTGTGTACAGTCATTAAGGCACTAAACGGAAGGAAACGGACTGAAACAGAGAGGGACAATCTGAAACGCTCATTTAAAATTTCTGTAACAAAATGTCCAGATTACACCTCTCTGTTACCCTACCTATTAAACTATCTCCATTAACTATCTCCCCCAAAAAAAAAATTTCCACCTTTATTTAACCAGGTAAACCAGTTGAGAACAAGTTCTCATTTACAACTGCGACCTGGCCAAGATAAAGCAAAGCAGTGCGATAAAAACAACAACAAACAGAGTTACATATGGGGTAAACAAAATATACAGTCAATAACACAATAGAAAATCTATATACAGTGTTTGCAAATGTAATAAGTTATGGAGGTAAGGCAATAAATAGGCCATAGTGCAAAATAATTACAATTTAGTATTAACACTGGAGTGATAGATGTGCAGAAGATGATGTGCAAATAGAGATACTGGGGTGCAAATGAGCAAAATAAATAACAATATGGGGATGAGGTAGTTGGGTGGGCTAATTTCAGATGGGCTGTGTACAGGTGCAGTGATCGGTAAGCTGCTCTGACAACTGATGCTTAAAGTTAGTGAGGGAGATAAGTGTCTCCAGCTTCAGAGATTTTTGCAGTTCGTTCCAGTCATTGGCAGCAGAGAACTGGAAGGAATGGCGGCCAAAGGATGTGTTGGCTTTGGGGATGACCAGTGAGATATACCTGCTGGAGCGCAGACTGCGGGTGGGTGTTGCTATGGTGACCAATTAGCTAAGATAAGGGCGGGGATTTGCCTAGAAGTGATTTATAGATGACCTGGAGCCAGTGGGTTTGGCGACGAATATGTAGTGAGGGCCAGCCAACGAGAGCGTACAGGTCACAATGGTGGGTAGTATATGGGGCTTTGGTGACAAAACGGATGGCACTGTGATTAGACTACATCCAATTTGCAGAGTAGAGTGTCGGAGGCTATTTTGTAAATGACATCGCCGAAGTTATGTCATTTGTGATATAGTCTGCATCATTTAGAAACACCATGCACCTTTATAAAATCTGCATCATTTAGAAACACCATGTATAATATCACCTTTATAATGTCTGATTGAACACTTGGTAGCAACAGATACTGATCAGGAGGTTCTTTAATATAACTGTAAAAATCCTTCTCCTTTTCATAGGCTATTAGAAGTGTGCCAGTGTGTGTGTGTGTGTCTGTATGTCTGTGTTCCAGGATATGTCTTCATAGAAGCAAAGCCACAGTAAGTTATTGTACCTGTGTGTGGGGAATTTCTCCTTCACAGAGTCTATAATGAGTTGCTCCACCTTTTGGTCAGTTTTGGTCACCAGGTCCACAGAAGAACTCTTCAACATAACCTTCATGTCGTTCTGTATGGCATCCCTTACAAGCTGCAGCAGATAGATACAGGGTTGAATACTGAAAACTTCTGTGTGAAGCCAAAAGTTCAGTGAAGAAAACCACAAGACAAGCAGCACCACCACACGCTCAGACAGACAGACAGACAGAAAGACACACACACACTCACCGATCCTGCTTTCCTGGCCAGAGCCACAGCATGGTCCATGGCATTCTGCCAGAGTTCAGTCATGGTATTGTGCCTTGATCCAAGGAATATGCCCTTAAAAGGATGCTGTGGAACAGACAGTGAACATGTTTTACTTAATACATAAAACATTGATAAAATAACACCTTAAAAGCTGACTATGGTCGTGTTGGTGAAATTTGCATATAAACTAGATACCCCAATACTGGGTCCGGTATGTGCTTGTAGCAATGGAGTTGAACATGCTGTCAAATCCATTAGAATAAGAGCTTTATGAAACCTGAGGCAAATCCTCCTGCAATTTCTATCTTCCAAGAGTGCATGAATTTTGTAAAAAATAGCATCGCTACCGGAAAAACGACTGACTGCACCTAAACTGATGGGCTGAATGTTAAAGTACATTGAAACCGACCACGCATAGACCAATTATGGGATAATCATTTAGTTAAATCAAATAGCGATATTCTATAATAAAACTGTTTGCATTGCAACTCTTTTCTGAAGCCTGGTTTATCCTGATCTGAAAATGGTTTAGCCTAACAGTTCAAGAGCTATCTGCGTGGATTTATAACCATTCATCTTTAAATGTAACACACAACACGTATCGAGCTAGTCTACGCACCGAATAGGAAAGAAGAGACTGTAACTAGCGTAAGAATGGTCGCAAAAGAGACTAAAATCTCACCGAGAGTCGATTGAGCTGGGAAAAGTCAATAAGCCACTACTTCCGCATAGAATCGTCTTCTTCAGATGCTTGGCTATGTCGCCCAACAAGCTGAGTGACAGGTATGTGCTGCCGCTTATCGGCTAGTGTTACGCCAGTGCACGCCATTAACATTGTCGGTGAAACGTGTTACAAACGCAACATCCAACAATTTCAAAGACTTTACTGAGTTACAGTTCATATAGGGAATTCAGTCAATTGAAATAAATTCATTAGTCCCTAATCTATGGATTTCACATGACTGGGAATACAGATATGCATCTGTTGGTCACAGATACCTTTTTTTTTTTTTAAGTAGGGGCGTGGATCAGAAAACCAGTCAGTATCTGGTGTGACCACTATTTGCCTCATGCAGCAAGATGTATGTCCTTGCAAAAATCTCTGAAGCTGGAGACTCTTATCTCCCTCACTAACTTTAAGCATCAGTTGTCAGAGCACTTACCGATCACTGCACCTGTACACAGCCCATCTGAATTAGCCCACCCAACTACCTCATCCCATTGTTATTTATTTGCTCATTGTACCCAGTATCCTATTTGCACATCATTCTGCCTCTATCATCCAGTGTTAACAATTGTAATTTTGCACTATAGCCTATTTATTGCCTAACCCCATAACTTGCTAAATTTGATACAGTTATATAGTATTTTTGTATTTTGATTGTTTGTTTGTCCCACATATTTCACATCTGGTTGTTGTTTTGTCCATGCCTTTTTTTTTTTGCCAGCGGGTGGAATGAAAACCTTGTTCAACTGGTTTACCGGTTAATTAGCTAATGAAAATACTTAAAATAAGAGTGATCAGGCTGTTGATTGTGGTTTGGAATGTTTCCCCTCCTTTCAATGGCTGTGGAAGTTGCTGGATATTGGCGGAACTGGAACACTGTCGTACACATGATCCAGAGCATCACAAATGTGCTCAAAGAGTGACATGTCTGGTGAGTATGCAGGCCGTGGAAGAACTGGGACATTTTCAGCTTCCAGGAATTGTGAACAGATCCTTGCGACATAGATCCTTGCGACGTGGGGCCGTGCATTATCATGTTGAAACATGAGGTAATGGCGGCGGATGAATGGCACGACAATGTCCCTAAAGGATCTCGTCACCGTATCTCTGTGCATTCAAATTACCACCGATAAAATGCAATTGTATTCATTGTCCGTATCATATGCCTGCCCATACTGGGGCACTCAAGTTCACAACTTTAACATCAACAAACCGCTTGTTCAGTGTATTTTACAGACAATCCTCAGTCAGGTTGATATATACACTGCTCAAAAAAATAAAGGGAACACTAAAATAACACATCCTAGATCTGAATGAATGAAATAATCTTATTAAATACTTTTTCTTTACATAGTTGAATGTGCTGACAACAAAATCACACAAAAATTATCAATGGAAATCAAATTTATCAACCCATTGGATTTGGAGTCACCCTCAAAATTAAAGTGGAAAACCACACTACAGGCTGATCCAACTTTGATGTAATTAAAACAAGTCAAAATGAGGCTCAGCAGTGTGTGTGGCCTCCACGTGCCCGTATGACCTCCCTACAACGCCTGGGCATGCTCCTGATGAGGTGGCGGATGGTCTCCTGAGGGATCTCCTCCCAGTCCTGGACTAAAACACCCGCCAACTCCTGGACAGTCTGTGGTGCAACGTGGCGTTGGTGGATGTGCTCAATTGGATTCAGGTCTGGGGAACGGGCGGGCCAGTCCATAGCATCAATGCCTTCCTCTTGCAGGAACTGCTGACACACTCCAGCCACATGAGGTCTAGCATTGTCTTGCATTAGGAGGAACCCAGGGCCAACCGCACCAGCATATGGTCTCACAAGGGGTCTGAGGATCTCATCTCGGTACCTAATGGCAGTCAGGCTACCTCTGGCGAGCACATGGAGGGCTGTGCGGCCCACCCAAAGAAATACCACCCCACACCATGACTGACCCACCGCCAAACCGGTCATGCTGGAGGATGTTGCAGGCAGCAGAACGTTCTCCACGGCGTCTCCAGACTCTGTCACGTCTGTCACATGTGCTCAGTGTGAACCTGCTTTCATCTGTGAAGAGCACAGGGCGCCAGTGGCGAATTTGCCAATCTTGGTGTTCTCTGGCAAATGCCAAACGTCCTGCACGGTGTTGGGCTGTAAGCACAACCCCCACCTGTGGACGTCGGGCCCTCATACCACCCTCATGGAGTCTGTTTCTGACCGTTTGAGCAGACACATGCACATTTGTGGCCTGCTGGAGGTAATTTTGCAGGGCTCTGGCAGTGCTCCTCCTGCTCCTCCTTGCACAAAGGCGGAGGTAGCGGTCCTGCTGCTGGGTTATTGCCCTCCTACGGCCTCCTCCACGTCTCCTGATGTACTGGCCTGTCTCCTGGTAGCGCCTCCATGCTCTGGACACTACGCTGACAGACACAGCAAACCTTCTTGCCACAGCTCGCATTGATGTGCCATCCTGGATGAGCTGCACTACCTGAGCCACTTGTGTGGGTTGTAGACTCCGTCTCATGCAACCACTAGAGTGAAAGCACCGCCAGCATTCAAAAGTGACCAAAACATCAGCCAGGAAGCATAGGAACTGAGAAGTGGTCTGTGGTCACCACCTGCAAAACCAGTCCTTTATTGGGGGGTGTCTTGCTAATTGCCTATAATTTCCACCTGTTGTCCATTCCATTTGCACAACAGCGTGTGAAATGTATTGTCAATCAGTGTTGCTTCCTAAGTGGACAGTTTGATTTCACAGAAGTGTGATTGACTTGGAGTTACATTGTGTTGTTTAAGTGTTCCCTTTATTTTTTGGAGCAGTGTATGAACGACCCATTCATACAAACAGCCTCAACTGGAGTCATTTCTAAACACTTTACTGAACTGTAGCAGTTATTTGATGCCATAGAGATAGATACTCTAGATGTATATAACCCCTTTTAGCATGGACATTGCCATTGAAGGCTTCCACCATTTTAATAGTTAAAGGGATAGTTCATCCAAACTGTAAGCAGTCTATGTAGGCTACAAGGTATGACATCATTCCATGCTTTGGTTTAGTTTCCCTGAACTAGGCGCTATCTCTGAATGGATGGAGTTCCACAGGTGATACATAATCCCCCTCCATTATCCATAATCCCCCTCCATTATCCATAATCCCCCTCCATTATCCATAATCCCCCTCCATTATCCATAATCCTCATCCATATCCTCCCTCCATATCCTCATATTATCCATAACCCCCCTCCATTATCCATAATCCCCCTCCATTATCCATAATCCTCATCCATTATCCATAACCCCCCTCCATTATCCCCCTCCATTATCCATAACCCCCCTCCATTATCCATAATCACCATACATTATCCATAATCACCATACATTATCCATAATCAACCTATTAGCTCTACATCACAGAAGGGTAAGGTAAAGCTATAGGTCACCAGTTCAGAGGCAGAAAACCACAATTCTATTCACAGCTGAGCTGATGTATGTTCGACCCCATTGACCCCTATCTCACTATCACAATGGAGAGTAGGAGTGCATTTTCTACGCAGTTATATTTATCATAATCATACAGTTCTATCCCATAATTATACTATCATAACCATATCCCTTTAATTTTGGACAATACAATATTTATAACAAATTCCCACTAGTTTCCACAAAGGCCTATGCCGAAACGCGTCAGAGTTTTTCAATCTTTGTTCCATTGAACATGCCTTAACGATGAAGACATTTGAATGATATGCCTTCGTCCTCCCTGTTTTTTGACCAAATAACCCCTTTACCAAATCACATGATCATGAGAAATAATGATCAACGTTTAATAACATGGCAAAGTCAATATTTCAATGGGATAACGGGACAATGCTCTCTCCATTTCAAGACTATCGGCAACCACTGTCAATGGTAAAATACATGTAGGTAGAATACACAAACAGTGGGTGGCAGCATAACCTTAAGCATGAGAAACCACACATTTGTATATTCAATGAAATTGGATCTTTATTTCACAAAGATGTGCCCCACCAAAATAATGGTGGTTCATTGACAAGTGGCTAAAATAGGAGAATGCAGTGCCGTGCTTGCTATGTCCGTTGCTAGGCATCCCACAGGTGCACTTGGCTTTATGATCCTCGTCGTCACAGGTACAGGGGAAGGCCTGGACCACCTGTGCGATCCGATTGGCTACGGCCGAGCTGCTCGCTGCGATAACCTTCCTTGACGTCATGTCGAACTCAGTGCCTGATGGGAGGAAGCGGAGAAACACTTCAGTGGATACAAGATGGAAGACTTCTGGACATCTTCACAGGACGCAACCTGACGTTGACAAGTCCAAAAGCAATGGCTCACGAATTGACATTGTAACATTAGTGTTGTACACCGTTATGTTTTTCTGCACACACCTGAGTCCCTATTACGGAACCAGCATGTTTAGTTTTTTTGTTTGTTTGTTTAATGTCGTGTGTCTGTAATATATATACTGAGATGTTGTTGGTAGCCCCTTTAAACTCGTACCCGTATATGGGTTGAAAATGGCAGATTTGGCCACTTATAACTGGCTAAATTGCAACATGGTGTCTGTACAATAACATGCTCTACATAACGCCAGACCACAGGCTCTGCGCTTCACAACGCGGTATGGGTTTTGAATGACAGACGTTCTGAACTTGAGCACCTGTACGACAAGAAGCTGCCCTCATCCCTCTTGGTAATTGGACAACTTTGGGAGGGGTGTGGCTTTGAGTGGGAGGGGTGTGGCTTTGAGTGGGAGGGGTGTGGCTTTGAGTGGGAGGGGTGTGGCTTTGAGTGGGAGGGGTGTGGCTTTGAGTGGGATGGGTGTGGCTTTGAGTGGGATGGGTGTGGCTTTGAGTGGGAGGGGTGTGGCTTTGAGTGGGATGGGTGTGGGTTCGTGACAATGACCAAGAGCAGCTGCTCACCGATTTGACAGCTCCAACGCAGTTCCACCTTCGACATCAGCTATGCGGGTGTCGGCTATGGCCGGTTAATGCTTGATCTGATTGAATCTAGGCTTTAAGCTTGATCAAGTATGACAATAACACAAATACTGCATACTTAATACTATATGGAAATTTTGGGCAGTAAAAGAGTATCAATAAACAACAGGGGTGCCAGTATCCTAGAGGGTAGAGAGGCAGAACAGCCGACGGCAGGTCACTGGTTCAAGCCCTGGGCCAGGAGACACAAAAATGGGAATGAAATTGAACTGGCAGCTGGATCCCATGTACCATCTCCTGCCGTTGAGCCCTTGACTAAAGCACTGACCCCCCCCAACAATTGCTCTCCATCCATGGGCACTGCAAACCCTGTGCCTCTCAGTGTGTGTGTGTGTGTATCTGGGGTGTTGGGAAAGGCAGAATACAACTGAGACTATAATAGAATGTCTATGTGACAGCAGCATTGGGCCTACTTGTGCGTGGGGTATTTGTCCCGGATGGCCGATATCAGCATCTTCTCCACTCTGTTGTCTGTCTCTGTCACCTGGTCAGCAGGAGAGCTCTTCAACATGACATACTTCTTAGACTTAAAAGGCATCCAGGACAACCTGAAATGAATGGTTCAGTTGGTTATGGTACAATGCTGGTAGTGCCAGAGTTGTTGGTTCGAATCCTGCATGGGCCACACTGAATAATGTCTAGAATTCTTTAACCATATTGTTATGAGAGTACTACCTATCAGAGAAGTACTGACTCAATGTACAGTAGTGATATAAAACGTGCCACACAAAGACAAGTATTCAATGAGTGGTTAGACAAGTATTCAATGAGTGGTTAGACAAGTATTCAATGAGTGGTTAGGCAAGTATTCAATGAGTGGTTAGGCAAGTCCTCAATGAGTGGTTAGGCAAGTATTCAATGAGTGGTTAGGCAAGTATTCAATGAGTGGTTAGGCAAGTATTCAATGAGTGGTTAGACAAGTATTCAATGAGTGGTTAGGCAAGTATTCAATGAGTGGTTAGGCAAGTATTCAATGAGTGGTTAGGCAAGTATTCAATGAGTGGTTAGGCAAGTCCTCAGTGAGTGGTTAGGCAAGTATTCAATGAGTGGTTAGGCAAGTATTCAATGAGTGGTTAGGCAAGTCCTCAATGAGTGGTTAGGCAAGTCCTCAATGAGTGGTTAGGCAAGTATTCAATGAGTGGTTAGGCAGTATTCAATGAGTGGTTAGGCAAGTATTCAATGAGTGGTTAGGCAAGTCCTCAATGAGTGGTTAGGCAAGTCCTCAATGAGTGGTTAGGCAAGTATTCAATGAGTGGTTAGGCAAGTATTCAATGAGTGGTTAGGCAAGTATTCAATGAGTGGTTAGGCAAGTATTCAATGAGTGGTTAGGCAAGTATTCAATGAGTGGTTAGGCAGGTATTCAATGAGTGGTTAGGCAAGTATTCAATGAGTGGTTAGGCAAGTATTCAATGAGTGGTTAGGCAGGTATTCAATGAGTGGTTAGACAAGTATTCAATGAGTGGTTAGACAAGTCCTCAATGAGTGGTTAGACAAGTCCTCAATGAGTGGTTAGGCAGGTATTCAATGAGTGGTTAGGCAAGTATTCAATGAGTGGTTAGGCAAGTATTCAATGAGTGGTTAGGCAAGTATTCAATGGGCAGAACGCTGAATCAAATAGACACAGTGTAAACTATGCAGTGTTACCAATGGATGTACAATACAAACTTGACTTCATCAACCAATGTATGAAAATAGCACTAATAAACTTGTCTAAAAATTGGGAGGCAAATGCAACCTACCCTACCTGACTAGTTTCTCGGGCAAGGGAGATCAAAGTTCATGCATTCTGTCCATTCGGCCATGGTTGGGATTTCAGGTAGAAGAGGACATGGCTGAATAGAAAAAAAATCTGTAATACTTTAAAACTGAACAATTTAAAAGAAGCATAAGCATTAGTTTAGTTAAATTACAACATGGACCTATAGCCAAGTAGCATACCAATTATATAGAATTAATAGACCAGGAAAAACAACATTTCTGTAGATATGTTCTGTATACATTTCAAATTTTGTCACATGCACAAGTACAGTGAAATGCAGAACTTGCGAGCTCTACCCAGTGCAGTAATCAACATCAAAATAGTATAACTAATAACACAATATATAATCAAGAAAACACACGAAATAAGAGAGGAAGCTACCATATAGACGGGGTCAGTGCCAATACCATGTTGTCTATATTGCCGTCTATTGCTAGCAGGGCACCAAGTACAATTCTGTGTGTGTGTAAATCTACTTGGCGAATAACGGTGATTCTGATATTCTAATAAGTCTGTGAGTGATATAATTAAACGGAGGCTATGACAGTTACAGTAGCCTACCAGATGGGTAGGAGCCTACCAGATGGGTAGGAGCCTACCAGATGGGCAGTAGCCTACCAGATGGGCAGTAGCCTACCAGATGGGTAGTAGCCTACCAGATGGGCAGGAGCCTACCAGATGGGCAGGAGCCTACCAGATGGGCAGTAGCCTACCAGATGGGCAGGAGCCTAATAGATGGGCAGTAGCCTACCAGATGGGCAGTAGCCTACCAGATGGGCAGGAGCCTACCAGATGGGCAGGAGCCTAATAGATGGGCAGTAGCCTACCAGATGGGCAGTAGCCTACCAGATGGGCAGTAGCCTACCAGATGGGTAGTAGCCTACCAGATGGGTAGGAGCCTACCAGATGGGCAGGAGCCTACCAGATGGGCAGGAGCCTACCAGATGGGTAGGAGCCTACCAGATGGGCAGGAGCCTACTTCGTTACATTAATACTATGTGTATAAAACGAAGAGAGACTTAGCTTCCAGTAAAATATTCCTGAGGAGTGAGGAGAGTAATTCAGATAGAATGTTCAAGAATGCACATTCCCTTTCCAAAAGACCAATGAGAGCCAAGGGCGTCTATAAACTTACACTCCACCTTCACAGTTCAACTGTTACCGAATAAAAAATAAATAAATAAAAAAACATTGAGTTGCCCGCAGAATCACTGGCGTCCAGAACTCAAGAGAAAACTAAATAAAAACCGATAGGATAGCTGATCCAGTTACTGTACACACCGACCTTGGTGATATGTCAGAACAAACTGTAAGAGCGTCTGCATCCAAAAACTAAATATGAAATTGATTACTGTATTTCATTGACTAAAAATGCGATACTTTTGACCGAGTTTGTAAGATCGCGCACCATTATGATGCGAGTGTGAGCTCTTAATTTCTTGTGGTCGAGATGGTCACGAGAATTGGAACGTCATTTATTTTATTTTTATTTGACCTTTATTTAACCAGGTAAGCCAGTTGAGAACAAGTTCTCATTTAAAACTGCGACCTGGCCAAGATAAAGCAAAGCAGTGCGATAAAAACAACAAACACAGAGTTACATATGGGGTAAACAAAACATAAAGTCAAAAATACAACAGAAAATATATATACAGTGTGTGCAAATGTAGCAAGTTATGGAGGTAAGGCAATAAATAGGCTATAGTGCAAAATAATTACAATTTAGTATTAACACTGGAGAGATAGATGTGCAGAAGATGATGTGCAAATAGAGATACTGGGGTGCAAAATAGCAAAATAAATAACAATATGTGGATGAGGTAGTTGGGTGGGCTAATTTCAGATGGGCTGTGTACAGGTGCAGTGATCGGTAAGCTGCTCTGACAACTGATGCTTAAAGTTAGTGAGGGAGATAAGAGTCTCCAGCTTCAGAGATTTTTGCAGTTCATTCCAGTCATTGGCAGCAGAGAACTGGAAGGAATGGTGGCCAAAGGAGGTGTTGGCTTTGGGGATGACCATGTGAGATATACCTGCTGGAGCGCAGACTACGGGTGGGTGTTGCTATGGTGACCAGTGAGCTAAGATAAGGCGGGGATTTGCCTAGAAGTTATTTATAGATGACCTGGAGCCAGTGGGTTTGGCGACGAATATGTAGTGAGGGCCAGCCAACGAGAGCGTACAGGTCACAATGGTGGGTAGTATATGGGGCTTTGGAGACAAAACAGATGGCACTGTGATTAGACTACATCCAATTTGCCGAGTAGAGTGTCGGAGGCTATTTTGTAAATGACATCGCCGAAGTCAAGGATCGGTAGGATAGTCCGTTTTACGAGGGCATGTTTGGCAGCATGAGTGAAGGAGGCTTTGTTGCGAAATAGGAAGACGATTCTAGATTTAACTTTGGATTGGAGATGCTTAATGTGAGTCATGATTGATTTACTGATGTCAAGAATTTGAAGCAGAAGTTTTTGCACGTGTTAGTTCAAACGTTTGCAGCTGGTTTCTATCCTGAGAAAATGTATTATTGATTACTCCCTGCATAAGAGGCAACAGTATTTCCATTGGAAATGCCTCCTACTACTACTGTTACTGTGTGTGTGTATATGACCTAATTATGTCATCATTATATATTTTATCTAGTTGTAAACTTTCTCGTAACACATTTTGAAGGCTTCATTACACACCCTAACCTTAACATTATGTAGGTCAGCGGTTTTCAAACTGGGTGTAGGTACTGCAGGGGGTCCGTGAAATTATTATTGTATTTTTTTTGGGGGGGGGGGGGATTTTTTTTAATGTGAAAAATTATTATTTTTATGAATATCGCTAGCTGTAACAGAATACCATTGTGGATACCATTTTTATGTCTCTGCGTCCATCTAGTATGAAGGTAGTTTCACAAGCCAATGCTAACTAGCGTTAGCGCAATGACTGCAAGTCTACAGGAACAGTTAGCATGCTAGCTGGTCATGCTCCTCTGACTGGGGAAATAGATAAATGGCTTAGTTTCCAAAATATCGAACTATCCCTTTAATATGGAGGACGTGACAGTCATCGGATCTAATTACAGGGTTTATTCTGTATAGAGAATTCTTAGGCAGGCCGTGGAAATGTTCGGGATGGAAAAACAGTTTTAATGTCAACTTAAACGACAAAAAAAAAAAAACCCAGATAGAAAGCATGTAGAAAATATATTGAGTTGGGTAGATCCGCTTCACGTTTTTTTGCAACTTACGTGTGGAATGATCTACAATACACTTTAAAATGGGAGGAATTGGTGCCTGTAGGTTACCAATAATCATAGATTGATGTGAGAACAAACACACACACGATCATTTTTTTTTTGGTACTCAAATCAGTGCTATCAGAGATCAGTCTGTGACTGAACATAATAATATATGCCATTTAGCATACGCTTTTATCCAAAGCGATTTACAATCATGCTTGCATACATTTTACGTATGGGTGGTCCCGGGAATCGAACCCACTATAATGGCGTTACAATCGCCACGCTCTACCAACTGAGCTACAGAAACACCAACAACAACAACAACATTTACCACACATCTCACCTGGTGTTCTAATCTTCTGCATGACAAGGAGTTCAAATAGAGTTTGTATTAAAGTTGTATTTATTGATTTATACACTACTATTTTTACATTTCACTTATTCCCCAGTAAGGGCAAAACTAAGAATTTAAACCTGTTATTGTACATGTTGACGAGGATGATTAAACGAGGATGATCATTAAAAGGTAGGCTATGTGGAAACGTGCATGAATCCACTCCGATTGCCATTTTTCCCCCTGAAATGAATGTAACCGTTTTTCATACAGAGATGGACAGATCTGGAAAAAGGGCGACAGTTGAGAGTGATGAAATTTAGAGGTTAGTAAGCATGTGATCTTGAGGGTTTGTCTAGAAGGGATACAGCCTTTGGCAAAATTGACATTCCATAGCAGGTTTAGGAGAACTTACGCAGCAGGTTAGGATAATTAGCGTAGCAGGTTAGGTGAATTACGTTAAGGTTAGGGTTAGCTAAAATGCAACAAAAAAAAAATCCACTTTTGACATCAAGTTGACAAAAGTTGTATCCCATCTAGACATGACCATCTTGAGGTGGCAGCAATACATATACATTTACATTTTAGTCATTTAGCAGACGCTCTTATCCAGAGCGACTTACAGTTTACTCCATAGAGCTGAGTGATTAACCAACATGTTTTTTAAACAACTAATTGACCAACAGGTTCAATTATTTGAATGTGCAGTTAGTTTCTCTATAGATAAAATCAGATCAAGCCCGAACAGCCCGATGTTATAGGGAGTTGTAGTTTCCAACAGGCCAATATTCTACATAGTTTAGCGCAGAGAGAACGGACAGAAGAATGCGTGATGGAGAGGGATAGAGGGGAAGTTGCTTTGCGAGGCATCTCTACCTGAAAATACATGATCTAAATGATTGATCGTTTTGTATTCAGCAGTCATAAAAGTATGCCTTATTTACTTTGAAGAACTACTGAAATAGTGATTATGTCAGGCAGCAGCTCTATAGCGATGAGATGAATTGGAATTAAATAAAGTAATCAAATAAAACATTTTATTAAAGTAATGTGAATAAATGATGGTTAATAAGTGATAAGCAGTAATGGGCGTCGGTCACTACCATCATGGGACTATTATTAACTGTTTTATTCTGTATTTGTTACAGCATTCAACCCACAATGCATAGTGCATTTAATGTTGAAAATAATTATCGAAACCGAAAACGTGACTATTTTTTAAATAATCACACCGAAACAGACCTCAAAAAGCACTAATCGCTCAGCACTAGTACCGCTAGACTAACTGAGACCAACCTCCAGCGCGACTGCCATTTCAAATGACGTCAGAAAATGACAGCAGATAGTTCATTGCCCCTAAAATTGTCCAGAATATTGACATGTTTTACGTTTTCATGTTTGTTTTCAAACGACGGCCCCTTTTGTACTTGAAATTGGTCTCGGGTACATTGGGTCTTGGATTGGATCTCAAGGAGTTGGGTTTTAGTCTGGGTTTCAAGGGGTTGGGTCTTGGTCTGGGGAGTTCCGGTCTTGACTTCATCTGTGGTTCCAACTGACACACTCGCATACGGGGTGTTGTCCAGGTCTGGGATTTTCATGCACAATTCACGGCGGCCCACTCTGGTCTCCATTTCCTCTTTTACAGGCTGAGGCTGTGCTGATCTGTTGACACACCTTTGATATCTCTCTATTCCCTTTAAGCTCTTTGTTTTGTTCTGGGCTCGGTGAGGTAATAATGAGGGGGCATAATCTGGATGGAGAGGATCCTTTGACGGCTTGCCTGGAAAACACAGTTCACAGGCTTGGTATTAAAGCTATGTGAGAAGTCAAGGAAAATGACGGTAACAATACTCAAGTCACATGATTTAAAGTCCATGTTCACAATGTCTCTTAACTAAAACATTAAATAGAGCGCTGCATAATTTAATGGTCTCAAAACCAGTTTACTGAGGGAAATAGAAAGGAAGAACAAGAAAAAAAAACACCATGAAATTAAAAACACAGTTGTTTTATAATGGATTTAATTAATGATAACTTTACCCACTGAGTATCTACCTCTTAGGCAGCGGTTTAGCCTCTTTTAGAATCCAAGATTGAAATACTTAGATAGCTACACTCCTCTCTAACATGTGGGCTCAGCATTCCCAAACTGTAAGAATGTTGAACAAACTTCATTTTAACTTACTTTACCTGTCGTCCGCCGATTTTGTCCCTATGTCGGATGTAATCGGATACAAAATATCCACAGGAAAGCGCTATCAACCCGACTTTCAGTATGCTGGTCTGTGTATCTCCGTTTTCTATTTTCAATACCGACATCATTCGCACACGACAAACACTTGCACAATATGGCCGAGCCTAACCGAACCACAGACTGAATGTTGTCACACGCAATCGGCTGGAAAATGTCAAACACTTGCAGCTGATTGCGAGGAAATGCTTTGGTCAACTGCCTTCGGTTACATTCCGCTATTGTTTACATTTTAGCTATTTACATATTGTGCATCACCTGCATGGGTCAGGAGATTGAAAATACAAGTGACAACCTACAGCGCTGTAAAAAGTCAGGTAAACAACACTTTCCTGCGATTACCCTATCTCCTCCACCTACCATCAAAAGGACCAACAGCATGTAAAACACTCTCCTGAGTGGCGCAGTGGTCTAAGGCACTGCATCGCAGTGCTAACTGTGCCACTAGAGATCCTGGTTCGAATCCAGGCTCTGTCGCAGCCGGCCGCGACCGGGAGACTCATGGGCGGCGCACAATTGGTCCAGGGTAGGGGAGGGAATGGCCGGCAGGGATGTAGCTCAGTTGATAGAGCATGGTGTTTGCAACGCCAGGGTTGTGGGTTCAATTCCCACGGGGGGCCAGTATAAAAAAAAAAATATTCACTACCTGTAAGTCGCTGCTAAATGACAAAAATGTAAGTGTGAATATCATTTTGTTCAACATTCTGGCTTGTAGCCATGGGGTAACCATGGTAACAGTCTGACGTTTAGGCAAGCATCTGTCCTGCCCTGTGTCATGTAAAAAATCTTCCCAGCGTGAAATCGTTCCCAATCGTTCTGATTTGATTGTAACGTTATGTTGTAAAATTGCTCACAAAAAACAACAACAAATTAGACACTTTCTATCTATCATACTGCAATATCCCTAGCTATGTGGTTAACTTGTTAAACTTACCAGTAATGAAGTGTGCGCTGCATACCCTTGCATTTGACGTTGGCGTCCAACCACCTCGTTTTACAGCAAGTATCCATGTATCCCGCTGTGCTGCTCCTTGTGGAAATATATAAACTTTAATTTCTGTCAATAGGTTTGTTCCCGATCGTCGGGAGCACCCTACCACCGAACAACATTGTCCAAAGCTTTTTACTCTCTGCATGACACTCAATTTCCTAATATTACTAGCCTAATCCGAGGAGTTAGCTAGATAGATTATTAGACTTTCTTTAGCTGTTGGTTTACATTCGCACCGGAAGTTTTCTGGGAACAACGGTTGCGGCACACTTCCGTACGTAGCTCCTTGAAAATGGTTCCCACCTGAGCGATATAGGTTCCCGCTATGGCCAAGCTGCAAAGTCAACATTGCCTATATCGTGAAATATATTGGATAGAATATGGCTATAAATTAGCTAGAATCGAATATAATTAGAATAGAATATAACTGTATTGTCCCTCAAAATGGTCAATATGTCTTTGTTTTAGTGCCAACAATATGACAAGGACATGTTGTACACAAACGCCTTAATCACACCGATAGTATTAATAGGCAAAATAGTACGCGGCATCATCTGGATATGTGTGCAACAAAAGTTCAACATTCATCTTCTGCTACCATTTCTGTCAAGCCGTCTACGCATACATTTTGAACGTATGCACCACACAGAACGCCCTACATTTGCTTCTGCAAGGCAAACGCAGCGTTCCATTGGAAACGAATGTACTTCTGGTGTATCAAAATGCAACGACACTGTCGGAATCAAGTGCTTTCATTCACATAATGGAATACACGCGTACACACACACACTAATCTGTAATCAAAACTACTAGACTGATCATGGAACCTGAATTTAGGTCAATAAAATGAACTGATCAGGGGCATATCCATTACACCAATTCTGTTGCAAAACGGGGCGGGACCTACCTGAATTTGTCCTATAGAAACTCGTTTTAGTTGCAAAACTGCTATTGCTATATTGGATGTAGTTAGCGCAACATAACTTGACAGGTTTCAGCAGTACAAAGGCGTTGGGTTATATGAAGTTCAGAAATGTGATTGTACTTGTTTATAATGTTGACCTTAAACAAGGAAACTGAAATAATAATTAAATACATATATAAAAAAATATATAAAAAATTAGATTGGAGTTTAACACTAGTCTTTGTGGGCATGTGGTGGTGATGTAATGCAGAGAATGGAAGCAGGAGACCATATTATTTGTGTGATTCAGTTCAATCTACCCATGTGTTCCAGTCACAGCAACACCATCCCATGTATGACACCATTTTAATACAACTATCCACATGACAGTAGTGTTAAATGATGTGAGAACGTGACTGAACGTTTCATCACTTACTGTAGCTAATTCCAGCATGCAAAGCGACTTGAATTCACCCCGTTCCCTCTCTCACAGTGCTAGTGTGACTGAGATGACATGGGATGAAATGAGGAATGCATTTGAGGGGTGGAGTGAGACAGTGGATGGGTCTAAAGAAACTAATGACATCCAGTGGCTCGCACTCACGCACGCACGCACTCACGCACTCACACACACACCACCATTTGTAGAGTGTCCTGGGTCACAGGCTAGCTCCAGTCAAAATGTGTGGTCAAGGGTGTTTGTGAGGATTTGCAGAGCTGCCAAGGGGCATAAAAACACTATGATCTGCAGAGTCTCCAAGGGGCATAAAAACACTATGATCCGCAGAGTCTCCAAGGGGCATAAAAACACTATGATCTGCAGAGTCTCCAAGGGGCATAAAAACACTATGATCCGCAGAGTCTCCAAGGGGCATAAAAACACTATGATCTGCAGAGTCATGTTATATGTGTAAACCCAATAAGGATGTGATCAGCACAACATAGAAAATCAGGAAATGAATGATTAGACACAACAATAATTCATTCTGCAATGAAAATACAAAATACAACTTAGTCAAGGTCAGTCATCTGTCATTACTAAGGTGCATTTTTTTTTTCACACTTGTTTACAAGGAAGGAATCTTACTCCTCAATGTCCGAGGGCAGAAAATCATCAATTCCTGATAATGCACATATTCATTTTAACATTAAGTAGCATCTCTATTTAAGTGCACACTAGTTCTATAATACGAATTTTGAGACATACATGACTCAGAGGCCATCCTCATTTAGGACATTATTTTATTCCTCTATTATGTATTTAAACCAATAACCAATAAAGAGAGAGCAGTGAACACACTTGTTCTAGTGATTGTCTGAGCATAGTTAGTATACACAATTATTTTACAAAATAGAACTGGACATTGAATTCAAAATAACAATCCCCCACTTCACTAACCAAGGACATGATGGTAGGATTGTCTAGCATTTAAACTGCAGAAGAATGACATGTAAACAATGAATAAGAGTACATTTGAGGCTCTAGTTGAAAAGCCAGCATTTAAAAAAAAAACTATCTAATAGGTTAAAAAAGGCAATACAGAACGTTTGCCTCTGGGGGTGCTCTTGAGCCAAATGGGGTCCCCTAAATGGACAGAAATATTGCTAATCAATCACCTCATTGGACAGAAAGGTGCACACCTCTCCACACCATGAGTAGAAGCATATTCTTAATTATGTGGTTTCATGAGTTAAGAAATTGACTAATGTTCTATCATATGTGTATATGAACTGTACAGCCTCTTTAAGTAATGTGGAATGACTGGAGTTACTGGATCAATTACTATATTGCCCACCAGCACTGCAAACAGAAGGGGAGGCCTCTTCAGTGGAATGTCACACGTGAACCTTTGACACAAAAAAGATAACCATTACTCATAATTAAATTGCATTCCAATTAAACTTCTTGGCCTAAGGAGATACTGACAAGATACTGAGAAAGAGCTGAGTTTTTCATGCTATTATAGTTTTTTCCTTTCAAATGAAAATACACTAGTGTTTTATTATATACTTACAGAAGTCATCTGCTTAAAAATGATCCCTTTAGAAGTTGGGCAACAGTTTGTAGTGAGGGAATAGGGAGAAAAGAAAATAACTTAAAAACAGTCTTATGAGTGCTATAAAAAAACAACCATAATAGATTGTCATGTGCATATTACATTATGTCTGCCTATGTGCGGGATACAGGCTTCAGTTTGTTCGCCCATTCTCCTGTCTCCTCAGAAAAAGGCGGGGTTTGTGTGCTCGATGACGCAGCGCTTGCAGTGGCGCTTCACAAAGTGCAGTGCCTCCAGTGGCGCGTCGCAGTCCTGCACGTTGAGCAGCTGCAGGTCGAAGCAGTTGGCCGCCACCACCTGCAGCCCGCGGCCCGTGATGCTCTCGCACGACTTGAGGCTCAGCCGCTTCAGGTTGAAGCAGTTGAGCGCCAGCAGTTCCAGCCCTGCGTCCGACACCAGCGGGCACTTCCCGATGTCGAGCGACTTGAGCTTGGGGCAACTCTTGGCCAGGTACTCCAGGCCGTGGTCCGTGAGGCCCTCGCAGCCCCGCGCATTCAGGTATCGCAGCCGTGAGCAGTACTTAGCGACATACCGCACCCCGACGTCAGTGATCCTTCCGCAATGCGCCACGCTCAAGTAGCGCAACCGGCCTTCAAGCTTGGCGATCTCGCGCAGGCCGAAGTCGCTGACGTAGCGGCAGTCGCTGACGCTGAGCTCACGCACGGCCGGGCAGTAGATGACCAGGTAGCGAAGGCCCTCGTCGGTGAGGCGCATGCAGCGCCGCAGGTAGAGATGGGTGAGCTGGGTGCAGTGGGCGGCGATGGTGTGCAGGCCCTCGTCCTCCAGGGCCAAGCAGTCAGTCATGTCCAGGTAGCGGATGGAGATCTGCTGGCCGTGCATAGGCGATAGTTTGAGGGAGACCTCCCGCGTCAGACTGATGCAGGTTACCTTGGAGCATCCTATAGAGAGAGAGAGAGAGAGAGAGAGAGAGAGAGAGAGAGAGAGAGAGAGAGAGAGAGAGAGAGAGAGAGAGAGAGAGAGAGAGAGAGAGAGAGAGAGAGAGAGAGAGAGAGAGAGAGAGAGAGAGAGAGAGAGAGAGAGAGAGAGAGAGAGAGAGAGAGAGAGAGAGAGAGAGAGAGAGAGAGAAGTATTTAGGTGTATTCAGGATTTAGAGAGCATATCAAAACGACCAAGTAAAAAAAAAAAAATGTGAAATACAGTCGACCGCAGAACCCATTTATTACAAAACAGCCCCAACATTCAGAGCATAAGCCACTTTCCTTAGGCCCACTAATTGAATTTTATAGAATGCAGATGTCAGGTATTCCGCGTCCTGTCCAAAGTCAAGTAAGAGACCATTATACTCCCGTTTGTTTTAATTCCCAGAGCGATATTAAAAAGCAGTGCTCTATCTTGGGGAGAATTGAAACAGAAACATGACGACTACTAGGGGACTCGCCCAGGTTTTCTGGTTCCACCCCTTTGCTTACATTTTCACGAGAACATGACGGATGTTTTTAGTTGAGACTCGCATTTCTTCTTTCTCCAGACCATCCCTTCTTCAAAAACATTATGTTGAGTTGAGCACCTTTTAAAAGGCTTCTCTTTCCTTCCTTCTATAACCTCACTTTTGCTGTGCAGACTGAAACGTGGGATGCCCAGTTGACAGGAACAGGAAGCAGGGTACGACAGCTCTGAGATAGCAAGAAGAGCGATGTTTGAACATTCGGAAAGTGCAGAGCTGCCAAATAGGTTAGCTGATGGTCTTGCCTTTCGGAAGTGTACGAAGGCTATGAAGTGGATGGAATGGATTTGCATCAAGGGGAGACATCTGAGATCTGTTACTCCATCTTTCTTTCTTTTTTTTTTTTGGGGGGGGGGGGGGGGGGGGGGGGTAATGGTAGGAAGAAACAGAGCAGGGTTGTGTTCCACTCTGTTTCTGAACATTTTCTTCCATTTGAGGCCTAATGAACACAACCCAGATTCCTTCAACAGAGGGAACTCCAGCTGACCTTTGACACACACCGGGATGGCAACAATGTGCTCCGGCAGGAAGAAGGGCACAGGAAGTGGGAAATAAAACACCAGGAAAGAGACTGAAATAAGACAGGAGGATTTTTGGGGGGATCAAGTCGCATTCCATTCCCATATTCCATGGGCCTCCTCTCTGAAAACACTGGAGACAGAATGCAGTGAGCGTGTAGAGAGAGAGAGATACCGTGGCAAACAACACTGGGCTCTGGACAGTATTTTACCACAGATAACATAAGAAGGTTGTTGGGTTGTCTCAGCAGGAGACCTGGGTCAAATACGTACTGGTATTCATGTAAAATTTCTGGTGCACTTATCTTGAGATTTGCACTTTTAGGAGTATTCCATTGGTTTGTTCCATTGTGCCAGGAAAGCTAGTAATTGAAAGTATTAAATAATGACATTTGACATACAGTATGTATTTCCCCTAGGTCTGCTAAACTGGGTTGACTTGGACAAGGTATTGACTCAAAGAGGCCCTTTTCAAAGTGCTAGTCAAATTACGGTTGTGTTATAGGCATACATGTATTTTGACTAATCTTTCATAGATTATTCATTTGACTCGTGTCAGATTTTCAGCATGGGAAATAATACTAATATGTGAAGTAATGATGGACTGTCGTTTCTCTTTGCTTATTTGAGCTGTTCTTGCCTATCTTCTGTATACCCCCCCTACCTTGTCACAACACAACTGATTGGCCCAAACACATTAAGACACACCTGTTAATTGAAATGCATTCCAGGTGACTACCTCATGAAGCTGGTTGAGAGAATGCCAAGAGCGTGCAAAGCTGTCATCAAGGCAAAGCGTGGCTACTTTGAAGAATCTCAAATGTAAAATATATATACAGTATATATATTATTATTATTATTTATTTTTTTTATATTTTTTTTGGGGGGGGGGTAGATCGTAACTTCCATCAATGCAATTGTCTGCATCACTTCCAATCACCCATATGTTTTTTTCTCTCGCAAATATATATATATATATAGTTGAAGTCAGAAGTTTACATACACCTTAGCCAAATACATTTAAACTCAGTTTTTCACAATTCCTGACATTTAATCCTTGTAAAAATTCCCTGTCTTAGGTCAGTTAGGATCACAACTTTATTTTAAGAATGTGAAATGTCCGAATAATAGTAGAAATAATGATTTATTTCAGCTTTTATTTCTTTCATCATATTGCCAGTGGGTCAGAAAAATACATAAACTCAATTAGTATTTGGTAGCATTGCCTTTAAATTGTTTAACTTGGGTCAAACGTTTCGGTTAGCCTTCCACAAGCTTCCCACAATAAGTTGGGTGAATTTTGGCCCATTCCTCCTGACAGAGCTGGTGTAACTGAGTCAGGTTTGTAGGCCTCCTTGCTCGCACACGCTTTTTCAGGTCTGCCCACACATTTTCTATAGGATTGAGGTCAGGGCTTTGTGATGGCCACTCCAATACCTTGACTTTGTTGTCCTTAAGCCATTTTGCCCCAACTTTGGAAGTATGCTTGGGGTCATTGTCCATTTGGAAGACCTATTTGTGACCAAGCTTTAACTTCCTGACTGATGTCTTGAGATGTTGCTTCAATATATCCACATAATTTCCTTCCTCATGATGCCATCTATTTTGTGAAGTGCACCAGTCCCTCCTACAGCAAAGCACCCCCACAGCATTATGCTGCCACCCCCGTGCTTCACGGTTGGGATGGTGTTCTTCGGCTTGCAAGCATTCCCCTTTTTCCTTCAAACATAACGATGGTCATTATGGCCAAACAGTTCTATTTTTGTTTCATCAGACCAGAGTTCATTTCTCCAAAAAGTACAATCTTTGTCCCCATGTGCAGTTGCAAACCGTAGTCTGGCTTTTTTATGGCGGTTTTGGAGCAGTGGCTTCTTCCTTGCTGAGCGGCCTTTCAGGTTATGTCAATATAGGACTTGTTTTACTGTGGATATAGATAATTTTGTACCTGTTTCTTCCAGCATCTTCACAAGGTCCTTTGCTGTTGTTCTGGGATTGATTTGCACTTTTCGCACCAAAGTACATTCAACTCTAGGAGACAGAATGCGTCTCCTTCCTGAGCGGTATGACGGCTGCGTGGTCCTATGGTGTTTATACTTGCGTACTATTGTTTGTACAGATGAACGTGGTACCGTCAGGCGTTTGGAAATTGCTCCCAAGGATGAACCAAACTTTTTCTGAGGTCTTGGCTGATTTCTTTTGATTTTCCCATGATGTCAAGCAAAGAGGCACTGAGTTTGAAGGTAGGCCTTGAAATACATCCACAGGTACACCTCCAATTGACTCAAATGATGTTCTGGAATTTTCCAAACTGTTTAAAGGCACAGTAAACTTAGTGTATGTAAACTTCTGACCCACTGGAATTGTGATACAGTGACTTATAAGTGAAATAATCTGTCTGTAAACAATTGTTGGAAAAATTACTTGACAAAAAAAACTATAGTTTGTTTACAAGAAATTTGTGGAGTGGTTGAAAAACTAGTTTTAATGACTCCAACCTAAGTGTATGTAAACTTCCGACTTCAACTGTACATATACATACATATACATACATACATACATATACACATACATAAATATAAATACATATACATACATATATACATATCCTTTAAAAATATATATTTCCCTTTATTACCTTCCAACCCCACCACCCCTTCCCTAATTGGAGTAAACTAGTGAACAACAACGCTTAGGCCTCTACTTCCAGCTTATACATACTATATACATTTTATGGACACAATAATTATATTTAGTTTGTTTTTACTCCTGAACTTCCTCTACCCTCAACCTCTCCGATCATTTTCATGATGTCCATCCGAGTTTGCTTCTATATGCCATATCCTTCTAACTGTGCTCTTTCACAAAAGCTCTCAACCTATAACCTACAGTGAGGGAAAAAAGTATTTGATCCCCTGCTGATTTTGTACGTTTGCCCAGTGACAAAGAAATGATCAGTCTATAATTTTAATGGGAGGTTTATTTGAACAGTGAGAGACAGAATAGCAACAAAAAAATCCTGAAAAACGCATGTCAAAAATGTTATAAATTGATTTGCATTTTAATAAGGGATACTAGGGTTACTATACGATGTTAACCCATTTTATAAGAGATTCTCCAAAATTGAAATGCTCCAGGCATTTATATATAAACTCCAGTCGTACTTTATCAAATGTCATTTCAAAGTCTGCTATGAATAGCAGGCCTGGTTTCCCAGATTTTTCATAGTGTTCTATTGTTTCCAGCACTTGCCTTATATTATCTCCAATGTATCGTCCATGTAAAAAACCTGTCTGATTAGAATGAATAATGTCCGACAATACCTTTTTAATTATATGCGCTACACATTTTGCTAGAATTTTTGCATCACAACACTGAAGTGTAAGTGGCCTCCAATTTTTTAATGGACTGGATATTTATATTTTCCACTTGTATCCTGTTTCAGTAATTATTAAATCAGACCTTCTTCTTGAGTGTCTGATAATCTACCATTTACATAGGAGTGGTTAAAACATGCTAATAATGGTCCTCTGAGTATATCAAAAAAGGTTTGGTATACCTCGACTGTTATGCCATCCAACCCTGGAGTTTTCCCGGATTTAAAGTCTTTAATTGCATCCAGAAGTTCATCCTCTGTAATTTCACCTTAACATGAGTCTTTCTGTGTGGCTGTTAATTTCATATTATCAATAGAAAACAAAATCCCTACAATTAGCTTCAGTTAGAGGAGATGGAGGCGACTGAAACGAAAACATATGCTTAAAGTACTTTGCTTCCTCCTTCAAAATATCATTTGGTGAATCATGGGTGACTCCGTCATTTGTAACCAGTTTCAGTCAATTCTTTAAGGTAGCATTTCTATGTTGAAGATTAAAAAATAATTTGGTGCATTTTTCCCCATATTCCACCCAGTTTGCTTTATTTTTATAATATATTACACTTGATCTTTCTTGAATAAGTTTCTCCATTTATTTTTGTTTTCCCTCTAATTTATTCTGAGCCTCTATGTTACAGTTTTTATTGCTATCTATCTGTTCTGTTAGACCTTCTATTTCCTTTGTTAGTGTGGACTCTTTTAACCTAAATTGCTTTTGTTTTCGAGATGAGTACAGTATTCTATCGATTTGTTTAACACTTTTTTTGGTTACTACATGATTCCATATGTGTTATGTCATAGTTTTGATGTCTCCACTATTATTCTACAATGTAGAAAATAGTAAAAATAAAGAAAAACCCTTGAATGAATAGGTGTGTCCATACTTTATGAATTGACCACTTTACCCAAAGTTGCTCTGGTTTGTCTTCTTTAGAAGAACAATTCACAAGTTATTTTAATGTATCCCTTCCGTACTGGGAAATTAGTGCAAAGAGGTGGCCTTTCTGCAACCAATGATTTCTGAATGGGAGACTACCTCTCCAAGAGGAGGGTTGGCAGCTTAGACACATTAGTCACCATAATGATTTCTGAATGGGAGACTACCTCTCCAAGCTTAGACACATTAGTCACCATAATGATTTCTGAATGGGAGACTACCTCTCCAAGAGGAGGGTTGGCAGCTTAGACACATTAGTCACCATAATGATTTCTGAATGGGAGACTACCTCTCCAAGCTTAGACACATTAGTCACCATAATGATTTCTGAATGGGAGACTACCTCTCCAAGAGGAGGGTTGGCAGCTTAGACACATTAGTCACCATAATGATTTCTGAATGGGAGACTACCTCTCCAAGAGGAGGGTTGGCAGCTTAGACACATTAGTCACCATAATGATTTCTGAATGGGAGACTACCTCTCCAAGCTTAGACACATTAACCACCATAATGATTTCTGTATGGGAGACTACCTCTCCAAGAGGAGGGTTGGCAGCTTAGACACATTAGTCACCATAATGATTTCTGTATGGGAGACTACCTCTCCAAGAGGAGGGTTGGCAGCTTAGACACATTAGTCACCATAATGATTTCTGAATGGGAGACTACCTCTCCAAGAGGAGGGTTGGCAGCTTAGACACATTAGTCACCATAATGATTTCTGAATGGGAGACTACCTCTCCAAGCTTAGACACATTAGTCACCATAATGATTTCTGTATGGGAGACTACCTCTCCAAGAGGAGGGTTGGCAGCTTAGACACATTAGTCACCA
This sequence comes from Coregonus sp. 'balchen', assembly GCA_902810595.1. Taxonomy (NCBI): domain Eukaryota; kingdom Metazoa; phylum Chordata; class Actinopteri; order Salmoniformes; family Salmonidae; genus Coregonus; species Coregonus sp. 'balchen'. The sequence goes on from LR778266.1 coordinate 43,814,630, forward strand.
TAATGATTTCTGAATGGGAGACTACCTCTCCAAGCTTAGACACATTAGTCACCATAATGATTTCTGTATGGGAGACTACCTCTCCAAGAGGAGGGTTGGCAGCTTAGACACATTAACCACCATAATATCACAGAGCAGCAGGTTTATGTATTTAGGGCAGGAGGACTGGGTAAGTGTACTTTTCTTTCTTGTACTCACATCCACACTTGTTTGTTTTTTTTGACACTGATTCTGCTGACAGCGGGTATTGGCCTACTTGTGATAACTGTGATATGTGGTGTTTTTTTTTCCCCTACTAAACTTAGTTGAATATACTGGCAGTAAGTCTGCTAAATGATTAAAACGTTCACTGCAATGTAGACGTTTACCTGAGACGTCCAGGTGCTCCAGGTTGGGGCAGTGCGACACCACCTCGAACACAGCGTCGTTGGACACGTTATAGCAGCCTGCCACCTCCAGGCAGCGCAGCTCGGGGCAGCACTGGGCCACCGTGTGCAGCCCGCGGTCCGTCAACCTCCGGCACCCGCTCGCCACCAGCGTCTCCAGCATCAGGCACACATTGGGCGTGTCCTGGCAGAGGCGCCGCGTCAGCACCCGCAGCGCCCGGTCGACGTGGAGCACGTCCCCCGTCAGCCGGATGCTCCGCCACAGCCGGGGGTCCCACGCCAGGTTGTACCAGCGGCGGCAGACGCGGGCGCAGCGGCACAGCTGGTTGGTGGGCAGGCGGGCGAAGATGTCCAGGAAGATGTGGTCCGGCAAGAGGTCCATGGGCACCGACGCCCCCTGGTGGTGGTCCCGGGTGGCGCGGCGTCGTGAGTGGGTGGCGCAGAAGAGAGGGGGAGGGGCGACGGCATGCACCATGGCAACCGTCTCAGAGGAGGAGGTGGAGGAGGAGCTGTTGAAGGGGGCCGATGGGGGGAGGAGAGGGGAGAGAGGGTGGAGGTGGGGACGGGGAGGAAGGATGAGGGCAGGGCTTGGGGTGCTCAATGTCCGCATGCTCAGGTCCGAATCTGGGTGGGTGGGAGAGAGGGAGAGAGGGAGAGAGAGAGACAGAGAGACAGAGAGAGACAGAGAGACAGAGAGACAGAGAGACAGAGAGAGAGAGAGAGAGAGAGAGAGAGAGAGAGAGAGAGAGAGAGAGAGAGAGAGAGAGAGAGTGTGAGAGAGTTAATTGTTGCCTCTGTGTGTGTAAACAACATACTGTCAGGTGACCAATAGGAATGACTCTCTTTGTTCTCTGTGGCATAAAAGGCTTCAGAGTGCTCACACTGAGTTGACCTTATAGACAGCAGGGCTGCCTTTAGTAAGAAAAAACATACTGCAACCTACAATTAAACTGAATAATCATCCATAATGCGTAACCACTGACTACTTGAACTACATCGAGGATGGCTACTGTATCCATTGTACCCAGATGACCACTGGCTTACATCCCAGTTCAATGTAAACTTTCAGATGTGCAAAGCAGCACATATTATCTTAAGGGCAGCTGACAGAACCGCAAACCATGAATCAAAAATAATTCATTTCTACAAAGCATTAATCAAAATGAATTATTTTCTACAAACCATGAATCAAAATGAATTATTTTCTACAAACCATGAATCAAAATGAATTATTTTCTACAAACCATGAATCAAAATGAATTATTTTCTACAAACCATGAATCAAAATTAATTATTTTCTACAAACCATGAATCAAAATGAATTCTTTTCTACAAACCATGAATTAAAATGAATTATTTTCTACAAACCATGAATCCAAAAGAATTATTTTCTACATTTCAAATCAATGTTTGGGTATTTTGCACTACAGCAAATTAGGTACAAACTCTGTCTTATGGTTAAAACAGACAAGTCCCGTCTATTATGACCGTGGGCCTGAACTCTGCAGCGGTCCTACAATAGTCATGTCTATGCATCTCTGTTACAAGACGTCCTTGAAAGTACTTTTTCCCCAATGATCACTTACATAACTCTAATGACTTCAATGATAATGATAAGTTATGTCTAATTTGATTAGGTATAAATTGTTTAAATGGTCGTGGCAAAGTAGTCTGTCTGTCTGTCTGTCTGTCTCTGTCTGTCTCTCTGTCTGTCTGTCTGTCTGTCTGTCTGTCTGTCTGTCTGTCTGTCTGTCTGTCTGTCTGTCTGTCTGTCTGTCTGTCTGTCTGTCTGTCTGTCTGTCTGTCTGTCTGTCTGTCTGTCTGTCTGTCTGTCTGTCTGTCTCTCTGTCTCTCTGTCTGTCTGTCTCTCTGTCTGTCTGTCTGTCTGTCTCAAAGAGGTACTATAGTTAAAGCCTGTCTGTCTTCTCTATCTGTCACTCAGTATGTCTTTCTAATACATTAACTCAACCAAGTTGTGTTTAAAAAGCACCTGGTGTTTTCACTCGCATGGACGTTTTCTACATGTCACATGTTTGGTGGATGTGTTGCTGTAGGTACATGAAATCTGACCACTTGCTATTTTTTTTTTATTGGAGTAGGCGATCATCTCTTGCCATTCTCACCATGCCAGGGACCAACACACCAGGGTGTTCACCAGCCACAAAACAAGTTCAATGCCCATTCATGTGAATATACTATTATAGCCACAGCAATAACAACCCAAATCTTCCCTCTTTTTCATTTGTCATGGAGATTAGTATTCCAGACCCTTCTGAGGTTTATCCCCACACTCTGATGAAGAACACAGGCGCAACGTCTGACAAAATGCCCTCGAAATGTCAAGTTATCCAGACTGAAACGAACAAAAATGGCCTCGGCAGCAACACCTTTCTTTTTTCATTAGGCCAACAACTAACTTTTTCAATCTTTGAATACAGATTGATTCTACCAAATCCAACACCAGATTCGTTGCATAGATTGAATAATAAAACTCAATGAACTGGCATGTCCATGTCCTTGTCCTTGAACCGGGCCAAGCATTTCCACACCGAAACAAGAAGTGCCGACAACAGCGTGCTGTGATACAGTCTTTGAGTTAGTTCAGTAAATGACCCAAAAACAACAATGTAACCAAATTGCATCGTTTCAGTCCCTTCATTTTGATCATGAATACAGGACATAGGGGGTGATGGACCAGGAGGAAAGTCCATCAAACATTGTGGAGAAAAAACTTGACCAAACACATAAGCTAATGTGCCTTGCAAAAGTATTCATCCCCCATGGCGTTTTCCCTAGTTTGTTGTATTGCAACCTGTAATTTAAATTGATTTTAATTTGGATTTCATGTAATGGACATACACAAAATAGTCCAAATTGGTGAAGTGAAATGAAAAAAATAACTTGTTTCAAAAAAATTGAAAAATAAATAACAGAAAAGTGGTGTGTGCATATGTATTCACCCCCTATGAAGCCCCTAAATAAGATCTGGTGCAAACAATTACCTTTAGAAGTCACATAATTAGTTAAATAAAGTCCACCTGTGTGCAATCTAAGTGTCACATGATCTGTCACATGATCTCAGTATATATACACCTGTTCTGAAAAGCCCCAGAGTCTGCAACACCACTAAGCAAGGGGCACCACCAAGTAAGCGGCACCATGAAGACCGAGGAGCTCTCCAAACAGGTCAGGGAAAAAGTTGTGGAGAAGTACAGATCAGGGTTGGGTTATAAAAAAAATATCTGAAAAACCTTGAACATCCCACGGACCACCATTAAATCCATTATTAAAAAATTTAAAGAATATGGCACCACAACAAACCGGCCAAGAGAGGGCCGCCCACCAAAACTCACGGACCAGGCAAGGAGAGCATTAATCAGAGAGGCAACAAAGAGACCAAAGATAACCCTGAAGGAGATGCAAAGCTCCACAGCGGAGATTGGAGTATCTGTCCATAGGACCACTTTAAGCCGTAAACTCCACAGAGCTGGGATTTACGGAAGAGTGGCCAGAAAAAAGCCATTGCTTAAAATAAAAAAATAAGCAAACACGTTTGGTGTTCACCAAAAGGCATGTGGGAGACTTCCCAAACATATGGAAGAAGGTACTCTGGCCAGATGAGACTAAAATTTAGCTTTTTGGCCATCAAGGAAAACGCTATGTCTGGCGCAAACCCAACACCTCTTATCACCCCGAGAACATAATCTCCACAGTGAAGCGTGGTGGCAGCATCATGCTGTGGGGATGTTTTTCATAGGCAGGGACTGGGAAACTGGTCGGAATGATGGATGGCGTTAAATACAGGAAATTCTTGAGGGAAACCTGTTTCAGTCTTCCAGAGATTTGAGACTGGGACGGAGGTTCACCTTCCAGCAGGACAAAGCATACTGCTAAAGCAACACTCAAGTGGTTTAAGGGGAAACATTTAAATGTCTTGGAATGGCCTACTGAAAGCCCAGACCTCAATCCAATTGAGAATCTGTGGTATGACTTCAAGATTGCTGTACACCAGCGGAACCCATCCAACTGGCAGGAGCTGGAGCAGTTTTGCCTTGAAGAATGGGCAAAAATCCCAGTGGCTAGATGTGCCAAGCTTATAGAGACATACCCCAAGAGACTTGCAGCTGTAATTACATGTTCTACTTTGACACAAATATTGTGGAACAAACTCGCCTTTTTAGCAAAAAAGATTCAGTCTATTGTTATGGTCCCAGCCTCGGATTGGGTGTGCACTTGCCATCCCATGTACGAGCCCCCACAAATTCATGAAGTACCGACTGTTAGACTGTGCCTCAATTTACCACATGTTTTGCTTCCCTGCACGGACATCACAGTATAAGGAGTTTTGAAGTAAATGTTTCTACTATTGAGTTTGTTATGGTCTCATTTGACGCAAGCGTAGCTTATAGGGGCAGCTAAAGACAAGAACAGGACTGGACCTTTTCAAACACAACTGGTTTAAATGCTCAAAAATGAGATTTTGTCTGAGAAAAGGCATTTCCTTTGAGATAATAAAAAACCGATAACCAGTTTAACTGATCTCAAAAGACGTCAGTTGAGAATGCAAAGAATGCAATTTTTGCCAACCAGAAAAGAAGGTGTGGGAGTCCTGCAAACACTCAAGTTAATCTAAGGCTAGTCGACCCTGTCCCCGTATAGCTAGCTAGTAGCTACACTGTATGATGAAGTTGGCCCTTTCACCGTTCATCATTTTAAACCTCAATAGTCAAGTTCTGGATTTGGTTAGAGGGTAAGGTAGCATATATCCTAGATCTGTGCTTGTGAAAAGCATTAACCAGGTGTCAGCCAAGTTGTTGCTTACAGAGAAAAACATATGACACTTGTCTCCAAAACAGGACTTCTGAGCTCACTGAAATGTAAGGCCGATAGATCTGTCGACCAACCGTTCTTGCGATCTTGATGATTGACAAAAATAAAGGACAATATCATGCCTGTCACGTGATATATCTACAATATGGCAATTAGAGCACTCAATGAAAATGGAGGAAAGGAATATGGCCTCTTTCATCTCATGAGAGTTTTAACAGTAATTGCTCCAAAATACGAGAAGCACTGAGATTACAAGCTTATCTCACATACTGGACCCATTGTTGCAGTCTGTAAAGAATCTTTCCCCCTTTGAAAGTCGAAAATTAGATGTTTTGAGCGTGGGCCAAGCTACACATTCTCGGTGGGCTCCTTGAGTCCCGTCGTGAAGGTGAGTAAGAGGTCAAGCCCGTTGTTTACTTTCAAGAAGTTTCCATGAGGTGTGTGGTCAGCAGAAGTTTCACTCAAAGCATTTGGATGGGTGTAATCATGGGCTATAAAAAAGGGAGTTTCTCCTCTTATATCTTCCAGCAGTCCTTTCCTTTAGGGTCAAGGTTAATTAATCCTTTCATCCATGAAATGAGGTGAAGAAGTGCGCATTTAGGGAGAATGGACAGAGAATTGGCACGCAGGACATGTCATTCTTACAGACCTAGGACGTAACGCTAACTTGAGACATACTATATAGGAAGTAAAACACTATATTGTTCCCTCTGTTTGGTGCTTTACAAGTTCTGAAAAGGTAGGCCTATACATAATGTGACAATCCCTGTATGTTTTGCATTTCCCCCCTCTCTCACTCACTTCATCTCTCTTTCTTTCTGTTTCTATATCTCTCTCCTCTCTCTCTCTCTCTCTGGTGTCTTTTAACAAAATTCAAGGCTACCCTTCTGACATATCTCCAGGTCTGACAGTTGTGTATATTTCACACGTCAATCGTGATCACTTTTCTCGGCGACTCAAAAAAGAAATTCAGAGGCCACTCTTTGCATGATAGCCTATTGAGTTTCACCAGGAATTCCTCATATGTTTTGCATGAAGAGAAACAGACAGTGATGTCACAGGTCATTATTCACTTGTAGCGACACAGAGGCTTGAGCCATTGGTTTCTATGGTAACCTGATTCACCACAGCACCCTGGCTAACATGCTAGTAGGAGACAGGAGACTCACAACAGCACCCTGGCTAACAGGCTAGTAGGAGACAGGAGACTCACCACAGCTCCCTGGCTAACAGGCTAGTAGGAGACAGGAGACTCACCACAGCACCCTGGCTAACAGGCTAGTAGGAGACAGGAGACTCACCACAGCACCCTGGCTAACAGGCTAGTAGGAGACAGGAGACTCACCACAGCACCCTGGCTAACAGGCTAGTAGGAGACAGGAGACTCACCACAGCTCCCTGGCTAACAGGCTAGTAGGAGACAGGAGACTCACCACAGCTCCCTGGCTAACAGGCTAGTAGGAGACAGGAGACTCAACCACAGCACCCTGGCTAACAGGCTAGTAGGAGACAGGAGACTCACCACAGCTCCCTGGCTAACAGGCTAGTAGGAGACAGGAGACTCACCACAGCTCCCTGGCTAACAGGCTAGTAGGAGACAGGAGACTCACCACAGCACCCTGGCTAACAGGCTAGTAGGAGACAGGAGACTCACCACAGCACCCTGGCTAACAGGCTAGTAGGAGACAGGAGACTCACCACAGCACCCTGGCTAACAGGCTAGTAGGAGACAGGAGACTCACCACAGCACCCTGGCTAACAGGCTAGTAGGAGACAGGAGACTCACCACAGCACCCTGGCTAACAGGCTAGTAGGAGACAGGAGACTCACCACAGCACCCTGGCTAACAGGCTAGTAGGAGACAGGAGACTCACCACAGCACCCTGGCTAACAGGCTAGTAGGAGACAGGAGACTCACCACAGCTCCCTGGCTAACAGGCTAGTAGGAGACAGGAGACTCACCACAGCACCCTGGCTAACAGGCTAGTAGGAGACAGGAGACTCACCACAGCACCCTGGCTAACAGGCTAGTAGGAGACAGGAGACTCACCACAGCACCCTGGCTAACAGGCTAGTAGGAGACAGGAGACTCACCACAGCACCCTGGCTAACAGGCTAGTAGGAGACAGGAGACTCACCACAGCTCCCTGGCTAACAGGGTGAAGAGGGGGATGAAAGAAGGAAAAAAGATGCCTGTATCCTAGAAACATACTGTTCTCATGAGAAACAAATTCACTGTTTGGTGGTGTCACAACGGAAAAACAAGTGCTTGGAGGGAAATTACTCCGTCTCATCTGATTTCTATTCTTTCATCCTGTTCTCAACACGCAATTGCCCCGCCTTCAGCTTTTCCTCATTTTTTAAAAAGTAAACTAAGCATCGTTTATTTTATATATATATATATATATATATATAAATATAATATTTTATTTTGGTTTTAAGACAATACACAAATATCCATGTACAAAGACAACAAACAACTTAACATTCTTCAGACATAGACCCACTAGACCAGGGGTGTCCAACTCATTCCACGGAGGGCCTAGTGTCTGCAGGTTTTGGTTTTTTCCTTTCAATTAAGATACCCATCCTGTTCATACCCATCCTGTTCATACCCATCCTGTTCATACCCATCCTATTACTATTCATACCCATCCTGTTCATACCCATCCTATTCATACCCACCCTGTTCATACCCACCCTGTTCATACCCACCCTGTTCATACCCACCCTGTTCATACCCATCCTGTTCATACCCATCCTATTCATACCCACCCTGTTCATACCCACCCTGTTCATACCCACCCTGTTCATACCCACCCTGTTCATACCCACCCTGTTCATACCCACCCTGTTCATACCCACCCTGTTCATACCCACCCTGTTCATACCCACCCTGTTCATACCCATCCTGTTCATACCCACCCTGTTCATACCCATCCTGTTCATACCCACCTTGTTCATACCCATCCTGTTCATACCCATCCTGTTCATACCCATCCTGTTCATACCCATCCTGTTCATACCCACCCTGTTCATACCCATCCTGTTCATACCCACCCTGTTCATACCCACCCTGTTCATACCCACCCTGTTCATACCCACCCTGTTCATACCCATCCTGTTCCATCTCACAATAACATCCCTTCCCATTTGTCATATTTTGGACATCTCCAGCTTGTAACACTTTATGCCACATGGCTTCAAATTGCACTCATTTTGTTTCTCTCTCTCTAGCCCACATTTTTTCAATATTTAAATAATAAAGCATTTCATTCACCCACTGTCTTCCAGTTTTTAAGTATTTATTTTTATTTTTATGATTGACGAGAAAAGTATGGTCCAACCCATTGGGTATCTCATCGCACCTTCATATGCCATGTATTGAAATATGCAGATAGATGTATTAAAAGTAAAACGTACATTGTAAAACATCTGACAGCCAGCTTTCTAACTTCAACCCATAACTTTTGGACTTTATAGCACTCCCAGAAGGCATGAATCATTGAGTCATTGTTAGTTTTACACTTAAGACATGACTCTGCCGTTGTGCTGTAGAATTTGTTATTTTGTCTCTTGTATAATACATTTTGTACATTAGTTTATACTGGATTAAGCGTTCGATCCATTAGGGAGAGTGAACCAGGGCAAGAGGGAATGCACTCAAGGCAGCAAGTTGATGAATTGGAACTCAGCCTGTGTCTATGACTACAGTGTTTTCCGATCAGTCCCTATGGCTTCTTCTCTGATGGCCTTTCCTTACACACACACACACACACACACACACACACACACACACACACACACACACACACACACACACACAGAGAGAGAGAGAGAGCCCTGCAAGAAGAACCCCAAGAGCTCCGGCAGCCGGCGAGAGCCGGCCTGCCTCGCATGAGAAGCACAAAAGGCATTTTAATTAGAGCAAGGTGCCCCGCTGGCGGCCACACAGCAAATGGCAGCAGCCCGGCAGGCTCGCTGAAGCAAGACACAGGGCCTGCCATTTAGCCGCTAGTAGCAAGACACAGGGCCTGCCAGCTAGCCGCTAGTAGCAAGACACAGGGCCTGCCAGCTAGCCGCTAGTAGCAAGACACAGGGCCTGCCAGCTAGCTGCTAGTAGCAAGACACAGGGCCTGTCAGCTAGTCGCTAGTAGCAAGACACAGGGCCTGTCAGCTAGTCGCTAGTCGCTAGTAGCAAGACACAGGGCCTGTCAGCTAGTCGCTAGTCGCTAGTAGCAAGACACAGGGCCTGTCAGCTAGCCGCTAGTAGCAAGACACAGGGCCTGTCAGCTAGCCGCTAGTAGCAAGACACAGGGCCTGCCAGCTAGCCACAGGGCCTGTCAGCTAGTCGCTAGTAGCAAGACACAGGGCCTGCCAGCTAGCCGCTAGTAGCAAGACACAGGGCCTGCCATTTAGCCGCTAGTAGCAAGACACAGGGCCTGCCAGCTAGCCGCTAGTAGCAAGACACAGGGCCTGCCAGCTAGCCGCTAGTAGCAAGACACAGGGCCTGTCAGCTAGCCGCTAGTAGCAAGACACAGGGCCTGTCAGCTAGCTGCTAGTAGCAAGACACAGGGCCTGTCAGCTAGCTGCTAGTAGCAAGACACAGGGCCTGCCAGCTAGCTGCTAGTAGCAAGACACAGGGCCTGTCAGCTAGTCGCTAGTAGCAAGACACAGGGCCTGTCAGCTAGTCGCTAGTCGCTAGTAGCAAGACACAGGGCCTGTCAGCTAGTCGCTAGTCGCTAGTAGCAAGACACAGGGCCTGCCAGCTAGCCGCTAGTAGCAAGACACAGGGCCTGTCAGCTAGTCGCTAGTTTGTCTGGGAGAGGGGGGTGGGAGAAAGGGAAGAGGGAAGCGGGATGGATGGATGGATGAGAAGAGAAAGAGGAAGGGGGATGGATGGATGGATGAGAAGAGGGAAGGGGGATGGATGGATGGATGAGAAGAGAAGAGAAGAGGGAAGGAGATGGATGGATGGATGGATGGATTAATGAGAAGAGGGAAGGGGGATGGATGGATGAGCGCAACAGGACAAAGCGAAAAGCCATCCGAGGAGTCTGGGTCTGTGGGCAAGAGTAGTCGGAGGAACTACGTCACTGCCTATCTCACTACTTTATCCGCTTGAATAAAATACAAAATAGTAGCTAGCAATACGAGTGCATTTTGACATCAACTACCTTAACTAAAACCAATGCAAAAGGTTGCGCCTGCAAACGTTGATTTTGAATCATAACGTTCTGGCATGTCTGCCTCGTGATTTGTTGGTAGAGACCTCGAATATTCACTTTTGTCAATTGACGGTCATTAAATGCAATGTTTGAAAGCAAGTTTTTTTTTTCATACCCTTTTAAAAAACATGCCCTTGTCTGACTGAGTGAGTATGGTGGGTCTGGAGCAGCCAAAACTTCAGGTGGGTCACATAGTGAAAATATTATTTTAGCCTCACACCTTTTAGTTGTTTTCATACGATTGTTATCTTTCTTTTGTTGCTCCTCTCATATACCTGCAGGTTGACAAGGCGCTTGGAGTGGGCTACTGAATGAAAACCCATATGAATCTGCCTCGATCAACAAGGCAGCTGCTCCCAAATCCTCTCTTTCACTCCCTCTCCTATTTCTTACAGTCCCTAGCCCTGCTGAAGGATACATCCTACTCCCCCCCCCCGTCCCCCCCCGTCCCCCCCCGTCCCCCCGTCCCCCCGTCCCCCCCGTCCCCCCGTCCCCCGTCCTTGAGGAAATTGATATTTGTGTGCTGACCTGTATGTGATGGTTCCACCTACAGCTGCAAAATACAGAAAACGTCCCAGATTTTTCAGAAATCCCAGGTTGGAGGATTCCCAGAATCAGAAGGGAATAGATGGGGAGGTCCCATCTAATCCTCCACGCTGGACTTCTGAAGAACCCAGGAGCACCCTAACGTTTTCATCAATCTCAGTTGTCTATTGAAAGAAACCATTGGCCTGAGGTGAGTTAGGTAAACGTCATGAAGTGGAATGGCAAAGGCCCATTAGACCATGGGAAAGTGTGAGACTAGGTATCCACATGATGAGGTACATTTTTAAGTGAACTATCACTTTAAAAGGGGTTGGATATTTTGTATGTATTTTTATTTATATTTATTATTATTATTTTACCCCTTTTTCTCCCCCATTTTGTGGTATCCAATAGGTAGTTACAGTCTTGTCCCATCGCTGCAACTCCCGTACGGACTCAGGAGAGGCGAAGGTCGAGAGCCGTGCGTCCTCCGAAACACGACCCAAACCGAGCCGTACTGCTTCTTGACCCGGAAACACCGTACACCTTTCACTTAACCCGGAAAACTGGCGACAGTGTACTGCGCCCAGCCCGCAATACACAGTCCCTAGTGCGCGATGGGACAAGAACCCTCCCCTAATCTGGACGACGCTGGGCCAATTGTGCGCCGCCCCATGGGTCTCCCGGTCGCGGCCGGCTGCGACGGAGCCTGGACTCGAACCAGGATCTCTAGTGGCACAGCTAGCACTGCGATGCAGTGCCTTAGACCACGGCGCCACTCGGGAGACCCTAAGGGGTCGGTTCTTATTAACTCATCCTGTTCTGACTAACCCCTGACCCTTTCTTCCTACAGAGGCATGGGGTTCTTCATGAAATCCCAAAAACATCATAAAATAAAAATATTCAAACATCTGGTCTGAAAAACACAGAAAAGAGAAACACTTCAAATCTCTTTCTCTTTTCTCTCCACACCCTTTGAATGTTGGAGCCTTGCTAGCGGTAAACCAGAGAGGATCTGGAGAAGTGTTCGGAGACGCTGTGCGTTAGGGGAGAGCCTCCACTCCAACACAAACAGACCCGACAGGCTGAACAAAGCTAGAACCAGCCTGTACACTCACTGGCTTCGACATTAGTGGAAATTAGATGTCTGAAAGAAGAGAAGAAGATACATATGTTTGTTGTTTTTCCCTCTCTGAAAGCGTGCAGTTCTAATAAACCCATTTTAATTAACTGGAATGGAAAAATACTGAAGAAATTGTCCAGAACAGTATAAAAATAACTGTAGTCCATTTCAAAATGGTTCCAAGAACAAAAAGAGTGTACTGCTGAGTGACTAATGTGTCCTCTTTCACAGAAGTATTGCCAGCTGTCTCCTAATTCAAAACAAATATTGGTACTACTAAGCTATAGGGATTTTTTTTTTAAAGAAAGTCATACCAAGGATCATTTTTCTATTTGATTTAGAATTTTAAGACCCTTTATAATATGATTTAAAAAATGGCATTTGGCCTTACTGCTATTAGCCCATACAAACACATTGAATAACTGATTAACTACATGGAACAACAGATAGTCCCCCCCCAAAAAAAAAAATCTAAAGGAAGTTTGTTCTGAAGTGTCTGTCCTATATCTGAGATATAAGAAAGATCAGGAAATATTTGAATTTTTTTTTGACATGTACTGTATTTAACCCTTTATTTTTGTCACTAAACAGTCTCCATATATACTTCCATACATTCTTTTGACTGGTACCGGGGGAACCTTCAGACGAGTCTTGTGAGGCCTGTGGGCGTCCTAGACCAAAACATGTACATGTTCGCGAGAGTCTCACCTTTACACAGAGGGGTCATATTAGTGTGTAGCCCCAAACTCTTCAGACGCTACAGACAGAAGTTGGCAGATTGTCTGTACAGACGAGTCCCATGACGCTTGTGGGGGGTCGTAGAGCAAAACGGAGACCACCATGGTGTTCGTGAGAGTCTCATCCTTCCACGGGGAGAAGACCAATTTTCAGAATGTCTCACGATCTGACAAACACCGCTCTATTATCTCTGTCCCCTTTCACCGCAGATGCGGAAGTGTTACATCGGTGGACGCGACGGATTGAGACCAGACATCTCTAGCTTAAACCGACAGATTTGTATGGGGATTTATTTATGATGTTAATTAGATTCCGACAGGGGGGTGCGGACATCAACCGTAGGTTTTTTTGTTTGTTTGTTTTTTAGGATGAATGCACTAACTGTATGCCTCTCTGGATAAGATAGTCTGCTAAATGACTACAATGTAAATGTACCACCTTGGCACAACTGTAGATCTGAGAGGAGCGGACATGTGGATAGCCATAAGCAATACGGTTAGTATTCCATCTATGGTAGAGGGAACCCTAACCCTATCAGAGGGAGAGTTGGAGCCACTACCATGTTATTTACACTATCCAGTCCAGAGATGGAAGGGTGGAGTGGATGTTACATTATCCAGTCTAGAGATGGAGGGTGGAGTGGATGTTACATTATCCAGTCCAGAGATGGAAGGGTGGAGTGGATGTTACATTATCCAGTCCAGAGATGTAGGGTGGAGTGGATGTTACATTATCCAGTCCAGAGATGGAAGGGTGGAGTGGATGTTACATTATCCAGTCCAGAGATGTAGGGTGGAGTGGATGTTACATTATCCAGTCCAGAGATGTAGGGTGGAGTGGATGTTACATTATCCAGTCCAGAGATGGAAGGGTGGAGTGGATGTTACATTATCCAGTCCAGAGATGTAGGGTGGAGTGGATGTTACATTATCCAGTCCAGAGATGGAAGGGTGGAGTGGATGTTACATTATCCAGTCCAGAGATGTAGGGTGGAGTGGATGTTACATTATCCAGTCCAGAGATGGAAGGGTGGATGGGGTTATTCCAGAGATGGAAGGGTGGAGTGGATGTTACATTATCCAGTCCAGAGATGGAAGGGTGGAGTGGATGTTACATTATCCAGTCTAGAGATGGAGGGTGGAGTGGATGTTACATTATCCAGTCCAGAGATGGAAGGGTGGAGTGGATGTTACATTATCCAGTCCAGAGATGGAAGGGTGGAGTGGATGTTACATTATCCAGTCCAGAGATGGAAGGGTGGAGTGGATGTTACATTATCCAGTCCAGAGATGTAGGGTGGAGTGGATGCTCACAGCGGGTGGCTGAGCAGGGTGGAGTGGATGCTCACAGCGGGTGGCTGAGCAGGGTGGAGCCAAAAGCCCATTGTTCTACAACACAAACTTAAAGTAGACTAAAATCTCTACAATGGAAGAAAAGGTCTAATCTGCAGCCCAGTGAACACAACACACATCTCAATGGAAACATGTTTAGCCCCAGACCAAGGCTCCAGCAGTGACTAGGGTCTGTTTTTACACTGTAACACATTGGAGGGCGCAGGAATCCCCTTTGAGTTGACAATACAGTTTAAAGGCCAATTCCGAGTCCCCTTCCGCAGAGCCACAATAATCCCGCGGACCACTGTGACATACTGTATCTACGCGCCACTGTCCACAGTTCCTCCCCGTCCCCCATGTGTGTGCTTTGCCCTGATAGTCCCCACACACACACCAAAGAACACCAGAGACCGCTCATGTCTCTCAGCAATTACTGCAGTAGGATTTATGGCTGAAGACATGCTACTTTATGCACCAGCAGTAAACCACCATGGGCATGTGAATTGAAATCATACAGTATATCTGAAAATGCCAGAGTTTCACATTTTGTCTAAAAAGGGCCATTCTGACTCTCTTCTCTCTTGGTCACACACACACACACACACACACACACACACACACACACACACACACACACAGACAGACAGACAGACGGACACATATCCTTTAAACTGATGTAAAAGTCCCAATCAAAAGCCTGTAATTCTAGGGGTTTTACAGTACATTGGAGTAAAAGGCTGCTGATGTTGTCCATGTAACGTCAAAATGACACTAGATATGCAGTTCAGGAACATACATCACTGCTCAATGAAAAGTGGCTCCGGTAAAAGTGGTCAACACAGTGCCGCTAACCCCAAACTCCAGAATAGTAGGGCAGTTGACCAATACTAAAGCTGCTGCCTGTAAATAAAAACAGAAGCTTGAAATGAGTAAATTGCACCCAAAACACCATAGAGTGTGGGGGTGTAAATATATATATTTTTTAGCAATAATAGCTCTTGGATTTCTTAGAAATGCCTTATTTCACGTGTGGCCAAAATTGGTTGCAATGACGTCATTATGATTTTGTTGTGGAAGGACAATTTTAGATGTATTTTTTTAGCAACTAGAAAACGTTTTCTTTGATTGGTTACCTGATGTCTCTACAACCAGAAAACCAGTACACAACTGGATTACGTCATAATCACGCCCTGATGTTGTCCTCACCTTGATGATAATGTTTGTTGAAAAATATGTTAGTTCAATTATGTTTATTAAGAAAAATATGTTAGTTAAATGATGTTTCTTAAGAAAAATATGTTAGTTCAATGATGTGTATTAAGAAAAACATGTTAATTAAATTATGTTTACTAATAAAAATTTTAGTTCAATTATGTTTATTAAGAAAAGGATGTTAGTTAAATCATTATTACAAAAATATGTTAGTTCAATTATGTTTATTAAGAAAAAGATGTTAGTTCTATGTTACTAAACGTTATGCTGACGTAGATAGAGTATACTGTAGGCCTTTCATTCCATACTTAACTGTCTTAGGTACAGCAAATGTTACGTCCAAAGAACTATGACGAGATAGCCATGTACGGCATCGACAGCACCTGATGATATTAAGAGTCAGATTTTAATGCCAGCTCCCGATATACAGTAGCAACAATCCAATAGACACTGTTGATTTAGCCCTCGTCACCAAGGAAACACATCCTCCATTTTGACCTCGCATTACTAGTCGCCATCTAGCTGATCAACAACACATTGTGCTCACAGGAAAGCACTTTAAAATAATCAGTATAATTGCAATGAATGGCTGACACTATGGTGTGTGTGTGTGTGTGTGTGTGTGTGTGTGTGTGTGTGTGTGTGTGTGTGTGTGTGTGTGTGTGTGTGTGTTTGTGTGTGTGAGAGAGAGAGAGCGAGAGAGGATTAATTCCCAAATTGAAAAAAATAATACTGATAATACAAAACATAATATTTCCATTGTAAATCTTACTTGAACCATAAATATTTCTCCATCAATTCTACTTGATAGGTGAATTTTTTTTACATATGACACCATAATGATGTGATTAACAGCACTAGTTGATGCTGTGCGCTTCTCCCATCACTGTCACCTATTTGCCAAAGTGAGATTAACAGCCCCTCGACTTTAGTACAAATCCACAAATCATGTTGTTAAGCTTAGCCTGGCTATTGTCTTAGCTAGGCTAAAGCTGCTATAGTCACTGAAAAAAATAAAAATAAAAGTATTTTCTTCCTAGCACTAACTTTGCTGATAACTACTTTGAGGGAAAATGTACTTGCTACGACCGTGATATGTGGTTGTCTCACCTAGCTATTTTTAGATTGATGCAATTGTAAGTCACTCTGGATAAGAGCGTCTGCTAAATGACTAAAATGTAAAATGTAAAAAAAATGTCGATTTCAATGGCTTCCAAAGGGTGTGTTGGTTTTAGTCAGTGTGGCTTTAGTCTTCGACTCTATTCAAAGCCAAAAGGTAGAAGGCCACAGACCACAGAGTTTTCCACCCAGAAATTCACCAAGATTGATTTGCTCTTCTAAGACAGTGGGTCTAGATTGTCCCAAAAAATGTATGCTGTACAATTCACATCTCCATAACTCAACAGCTTACAATGAAATATATATATATTGTAACGCTAATTGTTCAAATACAAAATACACAATTTGCTCTGCTATTCCATGGGCAAAATGATTATTTCAGTTTCAGGAATGACGTGTCCATTATTCCCTAGGAAGTAAAGAAAGATGTGTCCAAAGGATATTTTCTCAAAATGAAAAAGAAACAATTTTCTTGAACAACAGGCCTCTTTTCGTTCAGTTAGCCTTGCTCAACAACATGGTTACCACTCAGACGTGCACCCTTGTCACAGTATTGAGCAGTGCTGTGGGCTGCACCCACCGTGCTTGGAAAGGACAATGGGAAAAGCCAGGAAACAAGCCAGCACAGTCCAGCTCGACAGTGTAAAACGTGCACAACAGCATGGCCATGTATGTGTTCAGATTAAAACCTAGAATATTTTAACATTTTTTGCATGACAAAACCTGTGAACCCAAGTAACTCTGCTTGGAATGTTCTGTTGGACGAACAACTTGTCTAGGGAGTGGTCCCAACACAAACACGCGTGACATTTTTCCCTCCAAAAACAAGTTTCCCCTCTTCTGGTCAGCAGCCTTGTTATGACAGATTTAGGGCATATGAAATACTGTCATCATGACATTCTGTTTACGATGGACCTCACAGTCAGGGGGTGCACATATCTTTGGGGGGGCAAAAAAAAAAGACAAATAAAACAATACCCCAAAAAAACACATTCCTACAACTGCGGTCATAGACTCCTTGAGCAATTATTAGGCTACTTTTATTAATTACTTACATAAAAGCAATAGATGGCCACATCTTAATGGCAAATTAAATGACAGAAATAAATAACCTTTAGTCTCAAACAAATGTCATATTTCATCTATAATAACTCTATAGTCATGTAGCACAGATCTGTTAAATGTATTGCTTTGCTTAACCATTTAGACTGGTGGAAATGGGCCTGTATGGATAACCCTTTAGACTGGTGGAAATGGGCCTAGATGGATAACCCTTTAGACTGGTGGAAATGGGCCTAGATGGATAGCCCTTTAGACTGATGGAAATGGGCCTAGATGGATAACCCTTTAGACTGGTGGAAATGGGCCTAGCTGGATAACCCTTTAGACTGGTGGAAATGGGCCTGTATGGATAACCCTTTAGACTGGTGGAAATGGGCCTAGATGGATAACCCTTTAGACTGGTGGAAATGGGCCTAGATGGATAACCCTTTAGACTGGTGGAAATGGGCCTAGATGGATAACCCTTTAGACTGGTGGAAATGGGCCTAGATGGATAACCCTTTAGACTGGTGGAAATGGGCCTAGATGGATAACCCTTTAGACTGGTGGAAATGGGCCTAGATGGATAACCCTTTCGACTGGTGGAAATGGGCCTAGATGGATAACCCTTTAGACTGGTGGAAATGGACCTACATGGATAACCCTTTAGACTGGTGGAAATGGGCCTAGATGGATAACCCTTTAGACTGGAGGAAATGGGCCTAGATGGATAACCCTTTTGACTGGTGGAAATGGGCCTAGATGGATAACCCTTTAGACTGGTGGAAATGGGCCTAGATGGATAGCCCTTTAGACTGGAGGAAATGGGCCTAGATGGATAACCCTTTAGACTGGTGGAAATGGGCCTAGATGGATAACCCTTTAGACTGGTGGAAATGAGCCTAGATGGATAACCCTTTAGACTGGAGGAAATGGGCCTAGATGGATAACCCTTTAGACTGGTGGAAATGGGCCTAGATGGATAACCCTTTAGACTGGAGGAAATGGGCCTAGATGGATAACCCTTTAGACTGGAGGAAATGGGCCTAGATGGATAACCCTTTAGACTGGTGGAAATGGGCCTAGATGGATAACCCTTTAGACTGGTGGAAATGGACCTACAGGTGCAGCTCAATAAATTAGAATATTGTGGAAAAGTTAAGTAATTTCAATAATTAAATTGACAAAGTGAAACTCATATATATCGTGGATTAATTACACAAAAAGTGAAATAGTTCAAGCCTGTATTTGTTTTAATCTTGATGATTAAGGCTTACAGCTCATGAAAACCCCAAAATCAGTATCAGAAAATTAGAATATGACATAAGACCAAATCAAATCAAATTTTATTGGCCACATGCACCGAATACTACAGGTGCAGACATTACAGTGAAATGTTTACTTACAGCCCTTAACCAACAGTGCATAAATTTTTAATAAAAAAAGTGTTGAGAAAAAAAAGAGCAGAAGTAAAATAAAATAACAGTAGGGAGGCTATATACAGTGGGGAAAACAAGTATTTAGTCAGCCACCAATTGTGCAAGTTCTCCCACTTAAAAAGATGAGAGAGGCCTGTAAATTTCATCATAGGTACACGTCAACTATGACAGACAAATTGAGAAACAAAAATCCAGAAAATCACATTGTAGGATTTTTAATGAATTTATTTGCAAATTATGGTGGAAAATAAGTATTTGGTCACCTACAAACAAGCAAGATTTCTGGCTCTCACAGACCTGTAACTTATTCTTTAAGAGGCTCCTCTGTCCTCCACTCGTTACCTGTATTAATGGCACCTGTTTGAACTTGTTATCAGTATAAAAGACACCTGTCCACAACCTCAAACAGTCACACTCCAAACTTCACTATGGCCAAGACCAAAGAGCTGTCAAATGACACCAGAAACAAAATTGTAGACCTGCACCAGGCTGGGAAGACTGAATCTGCAATAGGTAAGCAGCTTGGTTTGAAGAAATCAACTGTGGGAGCAATTATTAGGAAATGGAAGACATACAAGACCACTGATAATCTCCCTCGATCTGGGGCTCCATGCAAGATCTCACCCCGTGGGGTCAAAATGATCACAAGAACGGTGAGCAAAAATCCCAGAACCACACGGGGGGACCTAGTGAATGACCTGCAGAGAGCTGGGACCAAAGTAACAAAGCCTACCATCAGTAACACACTACGCCGCCAGGGACTCAAATCCTGCAGTGCCAGACGTGTCCCCCTGCTTAAGCCAGTACATGTCCAGGCCCGTCTGAAGTTTGCTAGAGTGCATTTGGATGATCCAGAAGAGGATTGGGAGAATGTAATATGGTCAGATGAAACCAAAATATAACTTTTTGGTAAAAACTCAACTCGTCGTGTTTGGAGGACAAAGAATGCTGAGTTGCATCCAAAGAACACCATACCTACTGTGAAGCATGGGGGTGGAAACATCATGCTTTGGGGCTGTTTTTCTGCAAAGGGACCAGGACGACTGATCCGTGTAAAGGAAAGAATGAATGGGGCCATGTATCGTCTGATTTTGAGTGAAAACGTCCTTCCATCAGCAAGGGCATTGAAGATGAAACGTGGCTGGGTCTTTCAGCATGACAATGATCCCAAACACACCGCCCGGGCAACAAAGGAGTGGCTTCGTAAGAAGCATTTCAAGGTCCTGGAGTGGCCTAGCCAGTCTCCAGATCTCAACCCCATAGAAAATCTTTGGAGGGAGTTGAAAGTCTGTGTTGCCCAGCGACAGCCCCAAAACATCACTGCTCTAGAGGAGATCTGCATGGAGGAATGGGCCAAAATACCAGCAACAGTGTGTGAAAACCTTGTGAAGACTTACAGAAAACATTTGACCTGTGTCATTGCCAACAAAGGGTACATAACAAAGTATTGAGAAACTTTTGTTATTGACCAAACACTTATTTTCCACCATAATTTGCAAAGAAATCCATTAAAAATCCTACAATGTGATTTTCTGGATTTTTTTCTTTCATTTTGTCTGTCATAGTTGACGTGTACCTATGATGAGACTTACAGGCCTCTCTCATCTTTTTAAGTGGGAGAACTTGCACAATTGGTGGCTGACTAAATACTTTTTTTCCCCACTGTATGGTATTGTACAGTATATGGTATTTTACAGTTTCTAGTATTTTACAGTATATGGTATTGTACAGTATATAGTGTAGATTTATCAGGAAAAAAAACTAATTTAATCAATTTTAGAATAAGGCTGTAACGTAACAAACATTTGGAAAAAGTCAAGAGGTCTGAATACTTTCCAGATGCACTGTATATTGTTGTCATGAGTACATTCAAGTGCGTGTTCTATGACAAATTTTCTTCACAAACATGCTCAGGACAACCCAGGGTATAACACGTCATCCTTGTGGTAGGCCTGGTCACCGACAATGATGAGACAGCCTATAGGGAGGAGGTCAGAGACCTGGCAGTGTGGTGCCAAGACAACAACGTGTCCCTCAATGTGAGCAAGACAAAAGAGCTGATCGTGGACTACAGGAAAAGGAGGGCCGAACACACCCCCGGGTCAAGAGCTTCCAGTTCCTCGGTGTCCACATCACCAACAAACTATCATGGTCCACACACACCAACACAGTCGTGAAGAGGGCACGACAACGCCTTTTCCCCCTCTGGAGATGAAAAGATTTGGCATGGGTCCCCAGATCGTCAAAAGGTTCTACAGCTGCACCATCAAGAGCATCCTGACTGGTTGCATCACCGCCTGGTATGGCAACTGCTCGGCCTCCGACCACAAGGCACTACAGAGGGTAGTGCGTACGGCCCAGTACATTACGGAGGCCAAGCTTCCTGACATCCAGGACCTATATACTAGGCAGTGTCAGAGGAAAGCCCAAGAAATTGTCAAAGACTCCAGCCACCCTAGTCATAGACTCTTCTCTCTGCTACTGCACGGCAAGAAGTACCGGAGCGCCAAGTCTAGGTCCATAAGGCTCCTTAACAGCTTCTACCCCGAAGCCATAAGAATGCTGAACAATTAGTCAAATGGCTACCCAGACTATTTGCATTGACACTGCAGCTACTCGCTGTTTATTATCTATGCATAGTTACTTTACCCCTACCTGCATGTACAGTTGAAGTCGGAAGATTACATACACCTTAGCCAAATACATTTAAACTCAGTTTTTCACAATTCCTGACATTTAATGCTAGTAAAAATTCCCTGTCTTAGGTCAGTTAGGATCACCACTTTATTTTAAGAATGTGAAATGTCAGAATAATAGTAGAGAGAATTATTTATTTCAGCTTTTATTTCTTTCATCACATTCCCAGTGGGTCAGAAGTTTACATACATTCAATTAGTATTTGGTAGCATTGCCTTTAAATTGTTTAACTTGGGTCAAACGTTTCGGGTAGCCTTCCACAAGCTTCCCACAATAAGTTGGGTGAATTTTGGCCCATTCCTCCTGAGAGAGCTGGTGTAACTGAGTCAGGTTTGTAGGCCTCCTTGCTCGCACATGCTTTTTCAGTTCTGCCCACAAATGTTCTATAGGATTGAGGTCAGGGCTTTGTGATGGCCACTCCAATACCTTGACTTTGTTGTCCTTAAGCCATTTTGCCACAACTTTGGAAGTATGCTTGGGGTCATTGTCCATTTGGTAGACCCATTTGCGACCAAGCTTTAACTTCCTGACTGATGTCTTGAGAGGTTGCTTCAATATATCCACATAATTGATCATGATGCCATCTATTTTGTGAAGTGCACCAGTCCCTCCTGTAGCAAAGCACCCCCACAGCATGATGCTTCCACCCCCGTGCTTCACGGTTGGGATGGTGTTCTTCGGCTTGCAAGCGTTCCCCTTTTTCCTCCAAACATAACGATGGTCATTATGGCCAAACAGTTCTATTTTTGTTTCATCAGACCAGAGGACATTTCTCCAAAAAGTACGATCTTTGTCCCCATGTGCAGTTGCAAACCGTTGTCTGGCTTTTTTATGGCGGTTTTGGAGCAGTTGCTTGCTGAGCGGCCTTTCAGGTTATGTCGATATAGGACTCGTTTTACTGTGGATATAGATACTTTTGTACCTGTTTCCTCCAGCATCTTCACAAGGTCCTTTGCTGTTGTTCTGGGATTGATTTGCACTTTTCGCACCAAAGTACGTTAATCTCTAGGAGACAGAATGCGTCTCCTTCCTGAGCGGTATGACGGCTGTGTGGTCCCATGGTGTTTATACTTGCATACTATTGTTTGTACAGATGAACGTGGTACCTTCAGGCGTTTGGAAATTGCTCCCAAGGATGAACCAGACTTGTGGAGGTCTACAAAACATTTTCTGAGGTCTTGGCTGATTTCTTTTGCCATTCCCATAATGTCAAGCAAAGAGGCACTGAGTTTGAAGGTAGGCCTTGAAATACATCCACAGGTACACCTCCAATTGACTCAAATGATGTCAATTAGCCTATCAGAAGCTTCTAAAGCCATGACATCATTTACTGGAATTTTCCAAGCTGTTTAAAAGGCACAGTCAACTTAGTGTATGTAAACTTCTGACCCACTGGAATTGCAATACAGTGAATTATAAGTGAAATAATCTGTCTGTAAACAATTGTTGGAAAAATTACTTGTGTCATCCACAAAGTAGATGTCCTAACCGACTTGCCAAAACTATAGTTTGTTAACAAGAAATTTGTGGAGTGGTTGAAAAACGAGTTTTAATGACTCCAACCTGAGTGTATTTAAACGTCCGACTCCAACTGTACATATTACCTCAATTATCTCAACTAACCCGTGCCCCCGCACATTGACTCTGTACCGGTACCCCCTGTATATAGCCTTGTTTTTTATTGTGTTACTTTTTTTACTTTAGTTTATTTAGTAAATATTTTCTTAACTCTTATTTTCTTAAAACTGCATTATTGGTTAAGGGCTTGCAAGTAACTATTTCACGGTAAGGTCTACACCTGTTGTATTCGGCACATGTGACAAATACAATTTGATTTGATTTGAGTGACAGATATCTAGCTCAATACATTTGGTTATCAAAATAACATCTTCGAACAATGTCAAAGTAACTGGTGGAGATGTGAAACAGTTGTTTATAGTTTGGCTAAAACCTAGCTTTTATATTAGTTTATTTAGCTATACAAACAAGCAAAAACTGCACACCTCTGAGAACAAGCTGACAGCTAATTATGCAAGCTAGCAATCAGAACGATTGGGAACTATTTCACGCTGGGAAGATTTTTACATGACACCGCCAGAGCCTTACCCATCCCATCCCATCCCCTACCCAGGCCCGACTGCTTCTGAATAAATTTAAGGCCCACCCCTGCCCGAAACCAGAAATAACTTCCTTCGTTAGTAAATCCATTAGCTGCTCCTCGCTGTCTGTCACTCGTTCCCTGCGCACTGCTCGCTCTGCATACACTCTGCTAATGGTGGCTCTGTGTGTCTGTGAGTATCCATAGCAACCTGCTTCACTTGGGCTGCTCTGCTCAATGAAGAGACACGAGAGCAGTTAGCTCTTAGCTACTTTTCATCACTCTAAACTCAGACAAAACTCAAGGAACATTATTATTTTAGGTGAAATAATCTCTCCTGTTTTATATTTGACGAGTTTGAAGCACTTCTGACACCATGTTATGATCTCAGTCAGATATGGCTGTACTGCGTAGCAGAGCAACGCGCAAATGGCTCAGCTTAAAAAATGTTAGTGATCAATTTAGTGATACCCGAGGCCTGCCTGTACCCTAGTTACCCGGGTTGGGTAGCAGAGCTCTAATGAGGGTATATATAGTCCTGAGGGTATAGACACTTCTAACCCTTAACAGATAGACCAATTATCATGTGCTGGGTTCACTCATGATACTTCAAACCCTTAACAGATTGACCAATTATCATGTGCTGGGTTCTAACCCTTTAACTAGATAGAACGGATCCACACATTGGAAGCATTATTATTCCCCCTTCCCAGAATCACGGTCTAACACCTTGCCCGTTCGCTGCCAAAGAAAACAGGACTGGAACTAGTTCTTCCAGGACACAGGAGTAACGGCTGGGACTAGGTCTTCCAGAACACAGGAGCAAAGGCTGGGACTAGGTCTTCCAGAACACAGGAGCAAAGGCTGGGACTAGGTCTTCCAGAACACAGGAGCAAAGGCTGGGACTAGGTCTTCCAGGACGCAGGAGCAAAGGCTGGGACTAGGTCTTCCAGGACACAGGAGTGACGGCTGGGACTAGGTCTTCCAGGACGCAGGAGCAAAGGCTGGGACTAGGTCTTCCAGGACGCAGGAGCAAAGGCTGGGACTAGGTCTTCCAGAACACAGGAGCAAAGGCTGGGACTAGGTCTTCCAGGACGCAGGAGTAACGGCTGGGACTAGGTCTTCCAGAACACAGGAGCAAAGGCTGGGACTAGGTCTTCCAGGACGCAGGAGCAAAGGCTGGGACTAGGTCTTCCAGAACACAGGAGCAAAGGCTGGGACTAGGTCTTCCAGGACGCAGGAGTAACGGCTGGGACTAGGTCTTCCAGGACGCAGGAGCAAAGGCTGGGACTAGGTCTTCCAGAACACAGGAGCAAAGGCTGGGACTAGGTCTTCCAGGACGCAGGAGTAACGGCTGGGACTAGGTCTTCCAGAACACAGGAGTAACGGCTGGGACTAGGTCTTCCAGGACGCAGGAGCAAAGGCTGGGACTAGGTCTTCCAGGACGCAGGAGTAACGGCTGGGACTAGGTCTTCCAGGACGCAGGAGAGAGAAACAGGAGGAGGAGGGATATAGCCTAGACTAGTCTGAACTAAACATCTCCAGCCAGAGCCAATCAGGTGTTTGATGATAAGACATGTGACCTAACCTCTAAAACACAGGAAATAAAAAGCAAAAGTATGACCGGACGTACTATTATGACTTGGCAATGGCTCAAACAGCTGTGGAGGAATTGGACAAATGCTTCTTTTCCAGCCTTGGACAAATGCTTCTTTTCCAGCCTTTTGCATATGGTCCCCAGGTCATAATATTTCCCCTTAGTTGTGTCTTCTTTAACCTTAAACTGCTTACAGTAATGTGTACGTCCTCTAGCACCAAACTGTCACCATTACTTATGAGGTTCCCTCTGAAAAACCAAGACGGCCTTGTTTCGAGTGAAACGAGTGAAACTACCATTTATGTATTTATTGTATTGTTGTCAATTTGCTTATACACTGAACGAAAATATAAACGCAACATGTAAAGTGTTGGTCCCATGTTTCATGAGATGAAATAAAATATCCCAGAAATGTTGCATACGCACAAAAATCTTATTTCTCTAAAATTTTGTGCACAAATTTCTTTACATCCCTGTTAGTGAGCATTTCTCCTTTGCCAAGATAATCCATCCACCTGACAGGTGTGGCATATCAAGAAGCTGATTAAACAGCATGATCATTACACAAGTGCACCTTGTGCTGGGGACAAAAATAGGCCACTCTAAAATGTGCAGTTTTGTCATACAATACAATGCCACAGATGTATCAACTTGAGGGGGCGTGCAATTGGCACATGGCCGCAGGAATGTCAATCGGAACTGTTTCCAGAGAATGTAATGTCCTGAAACAAAGCTGAAAATGTCCCAGTTCTTCCATGGCCTGCATACTCACCAGACATGTCACCCATTGAGCATGTTTGGGATGCTCTGGATCGACGTATACGACAGCGTGTTCCTGTTCACGCCAATATCCAGCTACTTTGCACAGCCATTGAAGAGGAGTGGGACAACATTCCACAGGCCACAATCAACAGCCTGATCAACTCTACGTGATGGAGATGTATCACGCTGCGTGAGGTAAATGGTGGTCACATCAGATACTGACTGGTTTTCTGACCCAGATCCCTACTTTTTTTTAAAGGTATATGTGACCAACAGATGCATATCTGTATTCCCAGTCATGTGAAATCCATAGATTAGGGCCTAATTAATTTATTTTGAATTGACTGATTCCCTTATATGAACTGTAACTCAGTAAAATCTTTGAAATTGTTGCATGTTGCGTTTATATTTTTGTTCAGTACACTCTACTTGAACCCTTTTATAATAATAATAATAATAATATAATAATAATATGCCATTTAGCAGACGCTTTTATCCAAAGCGACTTACAGTCATGTGTGCATACATTTTTACGTATGGGTGGTCCCGGGGATCGAACCCACTACCCTGGCGTTACAAGAGCCATGCTCTACCAATTGAGCTACAGAGGACCACAACACTATACAAACTGTCATGACCACTAACCATTCTTAAAGTCAGGAAATTGACTTGACAGAATGCTAGCTAACTAGCTCAGTGCATTCGAAAAGTATTCAGACCCCTTGACTTTTTCCACATTTTGTTACGTTACTGCCTTATTCTAAAGTGGATTTTTTTTTAAAGCCCTCAATCTACACACAATACCCCATGATGACAAAGCAAAAACAGGTTTTTAGATATTTTTTGCACATTTATCAAATAAAAAACCCGGAAATATAACATTTACATAATTATTCAGACTCTTTACTCAGTACTTTGTTGAAGCACCTTTGGCAGCGATTACAGCCTAGTCTTGGCACCCCTGTATTTGAGGAGTTTCTCCCATTCTTCTCCGCAGATCCTCTCAAGCTCTGTCAGGTTGTATGGGGAGCGTCACTGCAGAGCTATTTTTAGGTCTCTCCAGAGATGTTCGATGGGGTTCAAGTCCGGACTCTGGCTGGGCCACTCAAGGACATTCAGCGACTTGTCCCGAAGCTACTCCTGCATTGTCTTGGCTGTGTGCTTAGGGTCGTTGTCCTGTTTTGAAGGTGAACCTTCGCCCCAGTCTGAGGTCCTGAGCAGGTTTTCATCAAGGATCTCTCTGTACTTTTCTCTGTTCATCTTTCCCTCGATCCTGACTAGTCTCCCAGTCCCTGCCTCTGAAAAACATCCCATTTTACATTACATTTTAGTCATTTAGCAGACGCTCTTATCCAGAGCGACTTACAGGAGCAATTAGGGTTAAGTGCCTTGCTCAAGGGCACATTTACGTCATTTAGCAGACGCTCTTATCCAGAGCGACTCACCAATTGGTGCGTTCACCCTATAGCCAGTGGGGGGGGGGGGGGGGGGGGGGGGGGGGGGGGGTAGAAGGATTACTTTATCCTATCCCAGGTATTCCTTAAAGAGGTGGGGTTTCAAATGTCTCCGGAAGGTGGTGAGTGACTCCGCTGTCCTGGCGTCGTGAGGGAGCTTGTTCCACCATTGGGGTGCCAGAGCAGCGAACAGTTTTGATGCTGCCACCACCATGCTTCACCGTAGGGATGGTGCCAGGTTTCCTCCAGACGTGACGCTTGGCATTCAAGCCAAAGAGCTCAATCTTTGTTTCATCAGACCAGAGAATCTTGTTTCTCATGGTCTGAAAAATCCTTTAGTGCCTTTTGGCAAACTCCAAGCGGGTTTGCCTTTTATTGAGGAGTGGCTTCCGTCTGGCCACTCTACCATAAAGGCCTAATTGGTGAAGTGCTGCAGAGATGGTTGTCCTTCTGGTAGGTTCTCCCATCTCCACCTCCACAGAGGAACTCTAGAGCTCTGTCAGTGACCATTGGGTTCTTGTTCACCTCCCTGAACCAAGGCCCTTCTCCCCCGATTGCTTAGTTTGGCCGGGCGGCCAGCTCAAGGAAGAGTCTTGGTGGTTCCAATCTTTTTCCATTTAAGAATGATGGAGGCCACTGTGTTCTATGGGACCTTCAATGCTGCAGACGTATTTTGGTACCCTTCCCCAGACCTGTGCCTCGACACAATCCTGTCTTGGAGCTCTACGGACAATTCCTTCGACCTCATGGCTTGGTTTTTGCTCTGACATGCACTGTCAACTGTGGGACCTTATATAGACAGGTGTGTGCCTTTCCAAATTATGTCCAATCAATTGAATTTACCACAGGTGGACTCCAATCAACTTGTAGAAACATCTCAAGGATGATCAATGGAAACAGGATGCACCTGAGCTCAATTTCTAGTCTAATAGAAAAGGGTCTGAATACTTATGTAAATAAGCTATTTAAAATATATATATATATATATATATATATATATATATATATATATAAATGTGCAAACATTTCTAAAAACCTGTTTTCACTTTGTCATTATGGGGTAATGTGTGTAGATTGATGAGGACAATTTTTTATGTAATCCATTTTAGAATAAGGCTGTAACGTAACAAAATGTGGAAAAATTCAAGAGGTCTGAATTCTTTACGAATGCACTGTACCTTACCTAGGTAATGGTCAATGTCACTGGGTGTGTGTAAAGTTGGTTACCATAAGCTTGACGTCAGCTGTCATTACTGACTATAACATCAGTCAAGTCACTATTATGGTAGCATTATGTAGGCTTTATAACAGAAGTGGTACTGTAAACAAAATGGATGGAAAGTAGAGCAATAAACTATATGTTATTACTACAATCCTAAACCTCCATCTCAATCTGAGTGAAAATGCCCCTAGTAAAAACAAAATAATTAAAAAAGGAGCTTATCTTCTCCATTTATGGTTACAAGGCCTAAAAATGTACAGATGAAATCTGCCCGCACAATATAAAATGTACTATCGCACAGGAATGCTTTATAAAATCGACTTTGTAGGTCGCAGGGCCCAATGTAAACCTAATTTAACACCAGCCAACCAACCTCTGCAGGCCTATGTGGAATGCATTAAACAAACAGTACCTTCGCCCTGTACTGGCCCCACCTGTTGCTTCATGTCTATGTTCTGTCCAAGAAACACATTCTACAGCTATAGCTACATACCTCACACGTCATGCTTACGTCCCAAATGCCACCCTATTCCCTATGTAGTGCACTATTTTAGACCAGAGAATGGCACCCTATTCCCTATGTAGTGCACTACTTTAGACCAGAGAATGGCACCCTATTCCCTACGTAATGCACTACTTTTAGACCAGAGCCCTGTGTGGCACTTGATATGAAATAGGTAGGCTGCCATTTGGGATGCAAACCCATATGATGGTTTTCAACAGACCTCCTGGAGGCTTGTGGGGATGAGCTCTCAGTTACTATATCAGCCACACATTTCAGTATTTAGGGTCTGAGAGTTTACTAAGGATACCAAACTCCGTCCATAGGCCTGAGGATGACGAGTAGGTGTTAGCTCGGTCTCATCACCCCACACACTGGGAGACACCAAGGGCCAGATTTACTAAGCGCTTGCACCTTTTGTCAAAAGGGAATTAACAAATTTGGACTAAGAAAGATATTAGATCAAGATTATAACAAAAACAAAAAAGATTTACCCCAACATACATAATTAAAAACAGTTTTATTCACATGTGTATCGATCCAAAACCAAAGTTGCCTAAAAGGAGAGAAATGGTCCAAATGTAAAAGTGTTTCTACAGCCTCTTCCTCTTATTACTTCAGGTGAATAACTGTATATATACAGTGCTTTCGGAAAGTATTCAGACCCCTTTACTTTTTCCACATTTTGTTACGTTACAGGCTTATTCTAAAATTGATTAAATTGCATTTTTCCCCTCATCAATCTACACACAATACCCCATAATGACAAAGCAAAAACAGGTTTAGAAATTTGAGCAAATTTATTTAAAAAATAAAACCGAAATACGACATTTACATAAGTATTCAGACCCTTTCCTCAGTACTTTGTTGAAGCACCTTTGGCGGCGATTACAGCATTGAGTCTTCTTGGGTGTGGTGCTACAAGCTTGGCACAACTGTATTTGGGGAGTTTCTCCCAATCTTCTCTGCAGATCCTCTCAAGCTCTGTCAGGTTGGATGGGGAGCGTCGCTGCACAGCTATTTCCAGGTCTCTCCAGAGATGTTTGATCGGGTTCAAGTCCGGGCTCTGGCTGGGCCTCTCAAGGACATTGAGACTTGTCCCGAAGCCACTCCTGCATTGCCTTGGCTGTGTGCTTAGGGTCGTTGTCCTGTTGGAATGTGAACCTTCGCCCCATTCTGAGGTCCTGAGCACTCTGCAGCACGTTTTCATCAAGGATCTCTCTGTACTTTGCTCCGTTCATCTTTCCCTCGATCCTAACTAGTCTCCCAGTCCCTGCCGCTGAAAAACATCCCCACAGCATGATGCTGCCACCACCATGATTTACCGTATGGGATGATGCCAGGTTTCCTCCAGACGTGACACTTGGCATTAAGGCCAAAGAGTTCAATCTTGGTTTCATCAGGCCAGAGAATATTGTTTCTCATGGTCTGAGAGTCCTTTAGGTGCCTTTTGGCAAACTCCAAGTGGGCTGTCATGTGCCTTTTACTGAGGAGTGGCTTCCTTCTGGCCACTCTACCATAAAGGCCTGATTGTTGGAGTTGTGCAGAGATGGTTGTCCTTCTGGAAGTTTCTCCCATCTCCACAGAGAAACTCTGGAGCTCTGTCAGTGACCATCGGGTTCTTGGTCACCTCCCTGACCAAGGCCCTTCTCCCCCAATTGCTCAGTTTGGCCGGGCGGCCAGCTCTAGGAAGAGTCTTGGTGGTTCCAAACTTCTTCCATTTAAGAATGATGGAGGCCACTGTGTTCTAGGGGACCTTCAATGCTGCAGAATTTTTTGGGTACCCTTCCCCAGACATGTGCCTCGACACAATCCTGTCTCAGAGCTCTACGGACAATTCCTTCGACCTCATGGCTGTCAACTGTGGGACCTTATTAGGACAGGTGTGTGCCTTTCCAAATAATGTCCAATCAATTGAATTTACCACATGTGGACTCCAATCAACTTGTAGAAACATCTCAAGGATGATCAAAGGAAACAGGACGCACCTGAGCACAATTTCGAGCCTCATAGCAAAGGGTCTGAATACTTATGTAAATAAGGTATTTCTGTTTTAAAATTGAATACATTTGCAAAAATGTCTAAAAACCTGGTTTCGCTTTGTCATTATGGGGTTTATGTGCAGATTGATGAGGAAATGTTTTAATTTAATCCATTTTAGAATAAGACTGTAAGTTAACAAAATGTGTTAAAAGTGAAGGCGTCTGAATACTTTCTGAATGCACTGTACTTGGACTTCAGGGGCTTCAGATGAACAACTGTAGAAATACATAAACTAAAGTCAACCATTTTGGTATGTTTTTTTTGTCGAAAGAACACAGATGCTTTGTTGAGAAGAAAAAAAAAGTACTACGACTGAGATATGTGGTTGTCCCACCTAGCTATCTTAAGATGAATGCACTAAACGGTAAGTCGCTCTGGATAAAAGCGTCTGCTAAATGACAAAAATGTAAACGTTAAAACATGCATATCCTGTGAATCAAAGAGAATCTTTGAGTGCTGAGAAACACAGTGTGTGTTACAGGCCTTGCTTATTTAAGTTTGAGCCAGGCCTTGGGGCGTAGATGGAGGAGCCTTGGTGGCTGAACTCTCCTCTGAGATGGGTGGGTGGCGGTAGCGTGTGTGTCTCTCTGTGAACTGTTGCTCACCTCCGACTATGCGCTGGGTCCAGCCCCAGACACAGATCAGATTTCTCCTGCAGATTCTAGCAGGGAGGACCTCGCAGAACACAAACCAGTGCTCTCTCTCCCACCCTCCCTTCTCTCTCCCTCCCTCCCTCCCTCCCTCCCTCCCTCCCTCCCTCCCTCCCTTCTCTCTCTCTCTCTCTCCCTTCTCTCTCCCACCCCCCCTTCGTTCTCTCTACCACCCTCCCTTGCTCTCTCTCCCACCGCCCCCCTTCTCTCTCTCTCCTCCCTTCTCTCTCATCTCCCTCCCTTCTCTCTCTACCACCCCCCCTTCTCTCTCCCACCCTCCCTTCTCTCTCTCCCACTTCTCTCTCCACCCCCCTCCCTTCTCGCTCCCACTCTCCCACCCCCCCCCTCCCTTCTCTCTCCCACCCCTCCCTTCTCTCATTCTCTCATCGTCCCTCTCTCCTCCCCCCTCCCATCTCTCTCTCTCAGTCCTCTCTCCCCTCTCTCGCTCTCTCTCCCCCCTCCCATCTCTCTCTCTCTCCCCCCTCCCTCTCTCTCTCTCTCGCCCCCCCCCCCTTCTCTCTCCCACCCCCCCTCCCTTCTCTCTCTCCCACCCTCCCTTTCTCTCTCTCATCTCCTTCCCTTCTTCTCTCTCTCCCTCCCTTCTCTCCTCCTCAACTCTCTGCCCTCCCCTCCCTTCTCTCTCACTCTCTCCTCCCTTCTCTCCTCCCCCCCTTCCATTCTCGGTCCTCCCCCCCTCCCTTCTCTCTCGTCTCCCCCCTCCCTTCTCTCTTCCACGCTCCCTTCCTCTCTCTCTCCTCTCCCTCCTTCTCTCTCCCACCCCCCCTTCTCAAGTCTCTCTCCCACCCATCCCCTTCTCTCTCTCCCACCCTCCCTTCTCTCTCTCCCACCCTCCCTCTCTCTCGCCCCACCCTCCTTCTCTCCCAACCCACATCCCCTTCTCTCTCCCACCCTACTCTCCCACCCATCCCTTCTCTCTTCCTCCCACCCCCGCTCCCTTGCTCTCATGCATCCTGACCTCCTATCTCTCTAGCTCCCTCCTTCTTCTTCCCCTCCGCCCCTTCTCTCCCCACCCCACCCTCCTTTCTCTCCCTCCCCCTTCTCTCCCCATACCCCTTCTCTCCCCCCACCCCCTTCTCTACTCCAACTCCTCCTTCCTCTCGAATCCCGACCCTCCATTTTCTCAATCCCTCCCCCCTGCCCTTTTCTCTCTCTCACCACCCTTCTCTAATCCACCTCCCCCCCCCCCCTCCATTTTTCTCTCCCCCCGCCCCCCCTTCTCATCTCCCCCCGCCTATGCTCTCTCGCTCTCCGCCTTCCTGTCTCTCTCCATCCTCCCTCCTTCTCATCCCACCCTCCCTTTTCTTCTCTCCCCGCCCCGTCCACCTCTCCCTTTTCTCTCTCCCAGTCCCTTCTCAGTCCTCTCCCCCCCGGCCCCGTCGTCGACCTTTTTCCTCTTCCCTCCCCGACACCTCCCACGTCATTTCTCTCCTCCCTCCCACCCTCGCCTTTTCATCTCAATCTCCGCTCCCTATCCCTCTCCCCCAGCCCGGCCCCCACAATTTCTGCTCCCCCCACCACCCCGTTCTCTCCCCCCCCACCCCCTCCCTATGTTTCTCTCCCCCCCCCCCCTCCCCTTTTCCCTCATCCCTCCCCCCCTCCCATTCTCTCCTCTCTCCCTCCCTTCTCTATCCCGCCACCCCCTCCCTTCTCTCCCTCCCACCCTCCCTTTCTCTCCCTCCTCACCCTCCCTTCTCTCCCCCACCCCCAACCCTATCATCAACATCCACACACACAACAACCTCACTTTTCTCTCCCCCACTCCCCCCCCCCTTCTCATCTCCCTCCCTCTTCCACTCCCACCCTGTGGTGTGTAATAACTATCCATCTCTTGTGTAGAAATGTTAGAATTCTCCCAACACATATCATGTCATTTCCCCCTCCTGGCAATTTGCCTTTGACTTCCTTAATCTTCTTTGGAATCCCAAATACCTGACTGAACATACTACTATACTCACAAATGCTGTGGGTTGGGGGTTTTAGGAAATTGAAATGACTGAGTAATCAACAGCTGATTCAATCTGTTATTTATGAAAAGTGACTTTATAAACGGTCAATAAGAGCATGGTAACTGAAATTTCAAAACCGATTATGATGATTATGAGTCACTGCGCTTGTAAAACATAAGGTGTTAAAACTAGAGCGTAAGGAGTTTCTACTCAAACATCAGGCCAGCCTGGCCTCCATTTTGCTAGAGAGATAGAGAGATAGAGAGAGAGAGAGAATGGGGGGTGGGTGGGGGGAGAAGAGAGAGAGAGAGCAAGGGGAGAGAGGAAATAGAGAGAGCTAGAGAGATAGAGCGAGAGATACGATAGCAATATAGATGATGCGAGAGAGAGAGAGATGGTTATAGAGATACAGAGAGAGACAGAGATAGATAGGAGAGAAATATATAGATAGATGATAGAGATAGAGAGATGCATATAGAGAGAGCGAGATAGAGAGAGCGGAGAGAGAGAGCGAGAGAGAAGAGAGAGAGAGACGTGTTGATATCTTACTCCTTCCATGCTGTCCGTACTGTATTAACTTCTAATTCTGACTTGGAAAACTTCTACTTCTATCTGACACAAAGTCAGTGAAAAAACCTGAATTCAATCAAGCCCGCACTGATGGGGAAACCGGCAAATTGGAAAAATAAATCTTCTACATGCATTCTCAAACAAAGCAAGCGGTTTTGACTTGATCAAAACACTTCCTTAGATGTTCTATAAATCCTGTATAAATGGGTGTAGAATTGGAAAAGACCTGTGTTTCTAAACCCTGGTAAAAGCAGAGTTTGTACGTATAAGGGTCTTAACACAGACAAGACCAAGGCCATTTACGCTAGGTTACTCTTTCAGACAAGCTGCTAGTTCCTTGTAAACCTCTTTGACAATGGTTTTAAGAGCTCGTTGAGTTTAGCTAAAAGGGTGAGACTCATTGTTCTCTAATGGGATGGGACAGGTCATAAGCCTGGCATCGGCCTCACCGGGCAACCCTACTGAAGTGCTTGGTTGTTTTCAGCAGGGGATTACAGGGGAGAACATATGCTGCTTTAAAGATGTGAAGAACATGAGACTAATGAGGACTTCCAGCAACGCGGTAGTAAACCCAACCTAGCTGATTACAACGTGGTAGCAAACCCAACCTAGCTAATTACAACGGGGTAGCAAACCCAACCTAGCTAATTACAAACGGGTAGCAAACCCAACCTAGCTGATTACAACGTGGTAGCAAACCCAACCTAGCTAATTACAACGGGGTAGCAAACCCAACCTAGCTAATTACAACGGGGTAGCAAACCCAACCTAGCTAATTACAACGTGGTAGCAAACCCAACCTAGCTGATTACAACGTGGTAGCAAACCCAACCTAGCTAATTACAACGGGGTAGCAAACCCAACCTAGCTAATTACAACGGTGGTAGCAAACCCAACCTAGCTGATTACAACGGGGTAGCAAACCCAACCTAGCTGAATTACAACGGGGTAGCAAACCCAACCTAGCTAATTACAACGGGGTTACAACCGGGTAGAAACCCAACCTAGCTAATTACAAGTGGTAGCAAAACCCAACCTAGCTAATTACAACGGGGTAGCAAACCCAACCTAGCTAATTACAACGGGGTAGCAAACCCAACCTAGCTATTACAACATGGTAGCAAACCCAACCTAGCTAATTACAACAGGGGTAGCAAACCCAACCTAGCTAATTACAACGGGGTAGCAAACCCAACCTAGCTAATTACAACGTGGTAGCAAACCCAACCTAGCTAATTACAACGGGGTAGCAAACCCAACCTAGCTAATTACAACGTGGTAGCAAACCCAACCTAGCTAATTACAACAGGGTAGCAAACCCAACCTAGCTAATTACAAACATGGTAGCAAAGCCAACCTAGCTAATTACAACGGGGTAGCAAACCGAACCTAGTAATTACAACGGGGTAGCAAACCAACCTAGCTATTACAACAGGGTAGCAAAGCCAACCTAGCTAATTACAACCATGGTAGTAAACCCAACCTAGCTAATTACAAACGGGGGTAGCAAACCCAACCTAGCTATTACACAACGGGTAGCAAACCCAACATAGCTAATTACAACAACGGGGTAGCAAAGCCAACCTAGCTAATTACAACAACTGGGTAGCAAAGCCAACCTAGCTAATTACAACAACGGGGTAGCAAAGCCAACCTAGCTAATTACATCTGATCAAATCAGACCGACATTGCCTTGGCTTGTTTCTCTCTCTCTCAATTTCAATTAAAGGGGGCTTTATTGGCATGGGAAACATATGTTTACATTGCCAAAGCAAGTGAAATATCTCCCTCCCTCCCTCCCTCCCTCTCTCTCTCTCCCTCCTTCCCTCTCTCCCTCTCTGTCTCCTCCTTTTGGGAAGGCAGAAAAACAAACGACTAATGCGGACCACACAAACATACACGCGCACTTACACAAACATTAACAAGGCAAATTCCAACCCTAGAAACAAAAACATGCACTTTCTGTTTCTCACTATCTATGTGTGTGATTTACTGCGTGTGCTCATATTTTCACCAAACACACACACACACACACACACACACACCTCAATATTATCACAATACCCGTGGTAATACCCAGGGACTTAATACTAGAACCGCCAACGACGCCCTTACAAAAACAAAGTCAGACACGTGGTTTTCGGACATGTGAAGTTTTATTTCTTTTACAAAATTTTTTTTTCCTCACATGATTATTTTGCACCACTTCCAGCTACATCTGGTCTCACATCCAGGGACCGACCAGGACCGACCCTGCTTAGCTTCAGAGGAAAACCATCAGTGGGATGCAGGGTGCTATGTTGCTGGAATGAATGTGTAAAAACTTGCAACTGGAAAAAAAGGCGGCGAAAGCAAAAGGCCAGGGTAACATAACCGAAGATAAGGAAAATTGCAGGAAAGAGGGAGGCATTTTATTTAATTGCGTCATCATAAAAATAAAAATCTTTGCTCTCGCATTTAAAAAAATATTTCCTTGCAATATTTTGTTTCGCTATCAATACTTTTGGGTTTATGTTTTGCTTTCAATATCATTATTTCTGTTTGCAATTCTACACATTTTGACTTCAGAAGTTTTGCTTGATACTAAATGGTACAGAAGTAACTCACTTACTAGAGGATTGCACCATATAATAACACTATTACTCTATTAAAAAGGTGTTTAAAGCGGCAATCCTTAATTAAAACATTAACAAAGTGTTCTCCCTGCCACAGTTTCGGTAAAAAGCTGAGGGATGGGACTGGAGAAATGCAACCACTCTCAAATCCATAGTTTACGCTATGGATGCAAGGACTGACCATCCATGATAAAAATGATAGTTTTAAACCATGTTATTTATGCAGTGTTTGCTTACATTGACTTTGTTTACAAACATTGAAGTAAACTGTAAAATACATTTTTCACTTTCACATGTTGAATTGCAAGTTTTTTCACAAATATATATTTTTTTTTACATGTGACTTGTTTCACATGTGAACTTGCAATTCCACATGAGAAAATGTGATTTTTCACATGTGTAGCTGTTTTACATGTGAAACGGCAAATTTGATTTTCAAATGTGAATGTTTTTCACATGTGAAAATGCAATTCCACATGAGAAAGTGAGATTACACGTGGAGGTTTTTGTGAAACTGCATATCCAATTCTCACGTGAAAGTTTTTAAACACGGTGAAACCGCAAACATCTTATCCTCCTCAAGTGAAAAGGTGGTGTTAACCGGTACAGCCAACCAGCGCTAGCTAACGTTAACTAGCAAAAAAATTAAATAATCACAGTATCCGATATAAAAAAAATCTGCACAAATAATATTGTGATACTCTACTGTATAGGTTTTGTCCACTATCACTAATACAATGGTGACTGACTAGTCCTTCCGAAATGTTCTGACATTATAAAAAGGCTCAAACATGCCTATAACAAGTTATAAAGCATTTTACCTGCAGGTTTGACATTCTACATTTGGCAAATGCATTTGCTGCTATGTGTTGTACGTCGACTGTTCTGCAAACTCAACCACACAGTTCCCCCCCCAAAACAAATCACTTTCAAAGGATTGGTGAAAGAACTGAGCATTCGACGTGATACAAAGAAAATCTCCCTCACTATTTCAGCACAACTGCAAATGAGCCTAGTCCATTGTGTTACGATACACCAAATGGCTTTAAATGAGCCTAGTCCATTCCATTGTGTTACGATACACCAAATGGCTTTAAATGCCACGTGGGCAATATTAGCTGAGGTCAAGAGGCACATAAGCATAAGATATTGACTCCTTTGAGGAAAAAATAGCTCTGTTCCTGACTCCTTTCTATACTGAACAAGTATGTGAGGAATGTGAATGAAATCATAGCAGTGAGCTTGAACACAGACTCAAGTGCAGAGCGAGGTAGTGCCAAGTGTACAAATCTGGTGTGAGGTCACAATATTTGAACACACAGAAAAGAACAAAACTGGACTGACCACTGGGCTGACCACTGGGCTGACCTCTGGGCTGGCCACTGGGCTGAGCGTAAAGGCACGGTCAAGTTGCGGTCAACCTCTTTTTTTACTACGACCCATTTCCTGGAACAAGCTACCGGCTGACTGTTCAATACACATGTTCCTCGGGTTGACACGGTTCCAACATCACAATAAACATTGTTGAATTTGATTTTTGAATACTTTATATTTCTATGACTATCTATCTCGAGGATCATTATGCTACTTAAATATGGTTTCCAGCACACGCACGCGCACGCACACACACACACACACACACACACACACACACACACACACACACACACAC
Organism: Coregonus sp. 'balchen'; assembly: GCA_902810595.1. Lineage (NCBI taxonomy): Eukaryota > Metazoa > Chordata > Actinopteri > Salmoniformes > Salmonidae > Coregonus > Coregonus sp. 'balchen'. Next base: position 43,853,454 of record LR778266.1, read on the forward strand.
ACACGCACACACACACGCGATGGGAAGTTCGGCTCTTTTTACTGACTCTGATCTTTGACTCGTTCAATCAAAATAACAAATATTTTGACTCATTTTGTTCATTTGATTCAGTAATGCCCAGACTCACACAGGTGAACGATGAACTGAAAACTCAAAAGAGTCCTAATTCTATAAGCCTGTCGTTCACCATAGGGGGCTTATTGGAGCTGTCATTTGTGACTGAGATTTATAAACAATGTACATTTGTTGATTGCTAGGCATACACATAAGATTTTTAATTTATTCCTTTGAAACGAGACCAAAGTTGCGGCCACAACCGGATTAGATTGTGAAATGCCGAAATGCATCGCTTGACTGCCGTAGAGGGTGATAAGCACAATATCGTTCACGATACGTATTTTTCCGGACTTTGAAATCAGTTAAATTTTTTCGGTTCTGAATGAAAGTTGAAAATACATATTTTTCCGATGTTGAAAATCAGGTACATTTTCAGAATCTGAATGAAAGTTGAAAAGACATCCTTTAGAAAGGACGTCCAGACCAGAACCAAAAAAAAAAAAAAGACGTTGGCGTCGGTCTGTGCTTACTGGGGTGTAGCCTACCTTGTCAGCCAGCAGTGGGATGTTATGAATGCCCATCCTGGTGTAACAGTGTTCCTTCCGTCCCTCTCCTCACCCCTACCTGGGCTCGAACCAGGGACCCTCTGCACACATCGAACAACAGTCACCCTCGAAGCACCGTTACCCGTCGCTCCACAAAAGCCGCGGGACCCTCGCAGAGCAAAGGGAAACAACTACTTCAAGGTCTCAGAGCGAGTGACGTCGCCGATTTGAAACGCTACTAGCGCGCACCGCTAACTAGCTAGCCGTTTCACACCTCTTACACACGGTCTTGGTGGCCGCCTAATCCTGCCTAATGGGCGGGCCTGCCCTGGAAGCACGTCTCTGGAGCCGCTGAGCCGGAGGAGCAGCGTGTATCCATCCTGCTGTAGGACTCATTGGGCCAGCGCAAGCAGGTCAAACGAATTACTAAAATTAACGAGTCACTCAGAAAAAACGAAGAATGACTCTCGGGTCAGTAAAAAGAGTCGTTCAAAAAGATCTGCACATCACTAACACACACACACACACACACACACACACACACACACACACACACACACACACACACACACACACACACAGTCACACACACAGTCACACACACACATCCTTTTAGGTTTATCACAAGGGCAACGGTAAAAGGAGAGGCCCCACTAGGAACAATGTTATCTCACACAGAGTTCTAACCAGGTCACACACTGCCATTTCAATAGAGCCCATCACAGTTTTTTTCTGGATCAAAATGGGGCTTAGGTGATGGGCGTGCTGGGGGGGCGTGGCCATGGGCGTGACCAATGGTGCGGTTGCCGATCAAACATTTCAGAGGCCCTTCTGTTGGCCAACTGAAGAAAAAAAAAGCTGTTTTAAAGCTAATTTCCTGCAATTCTACACACTTCTGCCATGGCTTGTGCCATCTGAGTGACTTCAACATTATAACAAAATCAAATGGGGGCCCCATGCCATGCCAAAAATACTCCTGAATGCATCATTTTTTGAATTTGAGATTCTCCCTGACTGTCTAGCTTTTATTTAGGTGATTGTTAGCTCTCAAAGATGATCATATTGAAAAATATATAGGTCCATTATCTTTTCTACGCACTTTAGATCTGGTTTTACACACACTGCCATTTCAATAGAGCCCATCAATGTTATCTCACAGAGAGCGCTAACCAGGTCACACATTGCCTGTGTTACAATTGCTGCCATTCCCAAAATGTTCCGTCTCAGCTC
>LR778266.1:43857785-43939593 GCA_902810595.1 Coregonus sp. 'balchen'
TTGTTATACTGAATGCTCGCGTTATACTTTATTTGGAACACCACTATGTTAAATCACGTGGTGTACATTACCACCATACATAAGCATTGCAGTGGACATTTCAGGTAAAGCACTACATTAAAGAAGAAACTCTGGGTTATGTTCCCATCTGAGACACCAGGTCACGGGATCCACTCCAGGGATAGTCCCCTATGGGCCGTGGTCCAAAATACGGTGCCATTTGGAACACGCCACAGGATCTAAGGTCAGTTATGCAGCATGTTTATAATCCCGTTCACAACACAAACAAAACAGTTCTCTCTATATTTTACCATAAAAGGTGAGAGTCTGCACCTCTAACATGATAAAACTATCACTTTCTGGTCCCCATAAAAAAAAAAAATAATAATAATCATTACAGCCTCAGGGCTTTACACATTTTTGCAGCTCAGCCGGATTGTTTTTGAAGCATGGATTCAGTCAGTGGGTTCGAACACAACTTTATTGAACTTTGACAGTCAGTCCATGTGAACGGAGCTGTCACTGTCCCACAAAGACAACAACTTCCTGTTCCTGCTTCATCACCATCTCTCATGACATCATCCCAATTGTTAATTGTCAATTGTTTCCTAGTTATGTATGTGTGTGTAGGAATCTGACAATACAGTGATCAAACCTGAGCTTCATTGAGACTATTTAAGATCTAAACAATGAGCACAATGGAGAACAGTCATTGGTGGTCTATGTTCCCTGAGGAGAACAGTCATTGGTGGTCTATGTTCCCTGAGGAGAACAGTCATTGGTGGTCTATGTTCCCTGAGGAGAACAGTCATTGGTGGTTTATGTTCCCTGAGGATAACAGTCATTGGTGGTCTATGTTCCCTGTGGAGAACAGTCATTGGTGGTCTACGTTCCCTGAGGAGAACAGTCATTGGTGGTCTACGTTCCCTGAGGAGAACAGTCATTGGAGGTATACGCTCCCTGAGGAGAACAGTCATTGGTGGTCTATGTTCCCTGAGGAGAACAGTCATTGGTGGTCTATGTTCCCTGGGGAGAACAATCATTGGTGGTCTATGTTCCCTGGGGAGAACAGTCATTGGTGGTCTATGTTCCCTGGGGAGAACAGTCATTGGTGGTCTATGTTCCCTGGGGAGAACAGTCATTGGTGGTCTATGTTCCCTGGGGAGAACAGTCATTGGTGGTCTATGTTCCCTGGGGAGAACAGTCATTGGTGGTCTATGTTCCCTGAGGAGAACAGTCATTGGTGGTCTATGTTCCCTGAGGAGAACAGTCATTGGTGGTCTATGTTCCCTGAGGAGAACAGTCATTGGTGGTCTATGTTCCCTGAGGAGAACAGTCATTGGTGGTCTATGTTCCCTGAGGATAACAGTCATTGGTGGTCTATGTTCCCTGAGGATAACAGTCATTGGTGGTCTATGTTCCCTGAGGAGAACAGTCATTGATGGTCTATGTTCCCTGAGGAGAACAGTCATTGGTGGTCTATGTTCCCTGAGGAGAACAGTCATTGGTGGTCTATGTTCCCTGAGGAGAACAGTCATTGGTGGTCTATGTTCCCTGAGGAGAACAGTCATTGGTGGTCTACGTTCCATGAGGAGAACAGTCATTGGAGGTATACGCTCCCTGAGGAGAACAGTCATTGGTGGTCTATGTTCCCTGAGGAGAACAGTCATTGGTGGTCTATGTTCCCTGGGGAGAACAATCATTGGTGGTCTATGTTCCCTGGGGAGAACAGTCATTGGTGGTCTATGTTCCCTGGGGAGAACAGTCATTGGTGGTCTATGTTCCCTGGGGAGAACAGTCATTGGTGGTCTATGTTCCCTGGGGAGAACAGTCATTGGTGGTATATTTTCCCTGAGGAGAACAGTCATTGGTGGTCTATGTTCCCTGAGGAGAACAGTCATTGGTGGTCTATGTTCCCTGAGGAGAACAGTCATTGGTGGTCTATGTTCCCTGAGGAGAACAGTCATTGATGTTCTATGTTCCCTGAGGAGAACAGTCATTGATGTTCTATGTTCCCTGGGGAGAACAGTCATTGGTGGTCTATGTTCCCTGAGGAGAACAGTCATTGGTGGTCTATGTTCCCTGAGGAGAACAGTCATTGGTGGTCTATGTTCCCTGAGGAGAACAGTCATTGATGGTATATGTTCCCTGAGGAGAACAGTCATTGATGGTATATGTTCCCTGAGGAGAACAGTCATTGGTGGTCTATGTTCCCTGAGGAGAACAATCATTGATGGTCTATGTTCCCTGTGGAGAACAGTCATTGATGGTCTATGTTCCCTAAGAAGTGATGGGCTAGCCAGTCAGTCAGTCAGCCATCCAGTCAGTCAGTCAGCCATCCAGTCAGTCAGCCATCCAGTCAGTCAGTCATCCAGTCAGTCAGTCAGTCAGTCAGCCAGTTATCCAGTCAGTCAGTCAGTCAGTCATCCAGTCAGTCAGTCAGTCAGTCAGCCAGTCAGCCAGTCATCCAGTCAGTCAGTCAGTCAGTCATCCAGTCAGCCAGTCATCCAGTCAGTCAGCCAGTCAGCCAGTCAGCCAGTCAGCCAGTCAGCCAGTCAGTCAGTCAGTCAGTCAGTCAGCCATCCAGTCAGTCAGCCAGTCAGTCAGCCAGTCAGTCAGTCATCCAGTCAGTCAGTCAGCCAGTCAGTCAGTCAGCCAGTCAGTCAGTCATCCAGTCAGTCAGCCAATAAGTCAGTTAGTAAGTAAAGGGGTTAACTGCAATGAGCATCTTCAAGAGACAATCTCATCATCTGTCTACACTAACACTAACCCATAGTACAACTAACCCATAGTACACTAACCCATAGTACAACTAACCCATAGTACAACTAACCCACAGTACAACTAACCCATAGTACAACTAACCCACAGTACAACTAACCCATAGTACAACTAACCCATAGTACACTAACTCATAGTACAACTAACCCATAGTACAACTAACCCATAGTACACTAACCCACAGTACAACTAACCCATAGTACAACTAACCCATAGTACAACTAACCCACAGTACAACTAACCCATTGTCAAATTAACCCATAGTACAACTAACCCATACTAACCCACAGTACAACTAACCCATAGTACAACTAACCCAGAGTACAACTAACCCATAGTACACTAACCCATATTACAACTAATCCATAGTACACTAACCCATAGTACAACTAACCCATAGTACACTAACCCATATTACAACTAACCCATAGTACAACTAACCCATCCTAACCCATAGTACAACTAACCCACAGTACAACTAACCCAGAGTACAACTAACACATAGTACACTAACCCATATTACAACTAATCCATAGTACACTAACCCATAGTACAACTAACCCATACTAACCTATAGTACAACTAACTCATAGTACACTAACCCATAGTACACTAACCCACAGTACAACTAACCCACAGTACAACTAACCCATAGTACCACTAACCCATAGTACAACTAACCCATAGTACAATTAACCCATAGTACAACTAACCCATAGTACAATTAACCCACAGTACAACTAACCCATAGTACAACTAACCCATAGTACAACTAACCCATACTAACCCATAGTACAACTAACCCATAGTCAAATTAACCCATAGTACAACTAACCCATAGTACAACTAACCCATAGTACAACTAACCCATAGTACAACTAACCCACAGTACAACTAACCCACAGTACAACTAACCCATACTAACCAAAGTACAACTAAGCCATAGTACAACTAACCCATAGTACAACTAACCCATAGTACCACTAACCCATAGTACAACTAACCCACAGTACAACTAACCCACAGTACAACTAACCCATAGTACAACTAACCCATAGTACAACTAACCCATAGTACAACTAACCCATACTAACCTATAGTACAACTAACCCACAGTACAACTAACCCACAGTACAACTAACCCACAGTACAACTAACCCATAGTACAACTAACCCATACTAACCCATAGTACACTAACCCATAGTACACTAACCCACAGTACAACTAACCCACAGTACAACTAACCCATAGTACAACTAACCCACAGTACAACTAACCCACAGTACAACTAACCCATAGTACAACTAACCCATAGTACAACTAACCCATAGTACAACTAACCCACAGTACAACTAACCCACAGTACAACTAACCCATAGTACAACTAACCCACAGTACAACTAACCCATAGTACAACTAACCCACAGGACAACTAACCCACAGTACAACTAACCCATAGTACAACTAACCCATAGTACAACTAACCCATACTAACCCATAGTACAACTAACCCATAGTACAACTAACCCACAGTACAACTAACCCACAGTACAACTAACCCATAGTACAACTAACCCATAGTACAACTAACCCATACTAACCTATAGTACAACTAACCCACAGTACAACTAACCCATAGTACAACTAACCCATAGTACAACTAACCCACAGTACAACTAACCCACAGTACAACTAACCCATAGTACAACTAACCCACAGTACAACTAACCCATAGTACAACTAACCCACAGTACAACTAACCCACAGTACAACTAACCCATAGTACAACTAACCCATAGTACAACTAACCCATAGTACAACTAACCCATAGTACAACTAACCCACAGTACAACTAACCCACAGTACAACTAACCCACAGTACAACTAACCCATAGTACAACTAACCCATAGTACAACTAACCCATAGTACAACTAACCCATAGTACAACTAACCCACAGTACAACTAACCCACAGTACAACTAACCCACAGTACAACTAACCCATAGTACAACTAACCCATAGTACAACTAACCCATACTAACCAATAGTACACTAACCCATAGTACACTAACCCACAGTACACTAACCCACAGTACAACTAACCCACAGTACAACTAACCCATAGTACAACTAACCCATAGTACACTAACCCACAGTACAACTAACCCACAGTACAACTAACCCATAGTACAACTAACCCATAGTACAACTAACCCATACTAACCTATAGTACAACTAACCCATAGTACAACTAACCCATAGTACAACTAACCCTCAGTACAACTAACCCTCAGTACAACTAACCCATAGTACAACTAACCCACAGTACAACTAACCCATAGTACAACTAACCCACAGTACAACTAACCCACAGTACAACTAACCCATAGTACAACTAACCACCCGTAGTCCCCTGTAGCTCAGTTGGTAGAGCATGGCGCTTGCAACGTTGTGGATTCGTTTCCCACGGGTGGCCAGTATGATAATGTATGCACTCACTAACTGTAAGTCGCTCTGGATAAGAGCGTCTGCTAAATGACTAAAATGTAGTACAACTAACCCGCAGTACAACTAACCCGCAGTACAACTTTCTGTCAAGTGAAACGTACATTTAGTTGCAGTTTCAATCCATTCTTTAAAAGGACAAACTAAGGAAGAAATAAATAAAAATGTTCACACAGCATCAAGACTGATGATGATATTGATGAGAAAATATTTAGTAATATGCATTACATTGCTTCTATAATGGCTATAAGGCCTATTTTACCTTCAAGGAACAATCACATAAGGGAGGAGTCAAGGACAGACAGGCAGGAGGAAGTGGCCTTTGCACAAGAGAGCGGAATTACTTCCAGGTGTCATTCCTGTCTCATTCTCTCTCTTTCTCAGTCCATCCTGTGTTGTCAGAATAGTCCGTATGGTTTTGCATTGTGGAGATCAAAAACGTGTTCAGTCTGTCGCAAACGACTTATAGACTACAAATATATGGCCCACAAACTCTCCACAGCTCAAACTCTCCACAGCCCACAAACTCTCCACAGCTCAAACTCTCCACAGCCCACAAACTCTCCACAGCTCAAACTCTCCACAGCCCACAAACTCTGCACAGCTCAAACTCTCCACAGCCCACAAACTCTCCACAGCCCAAACTCTCCACAGCCCACAAACTCTGCACAGCTCAAACTCTCCACAGCCCACAAACTCTCCACAGCTCAAACTCTCCACAGCCCACAAACTCTGCACAAATACATTTGAAGTAATACGATGTTATATTGTCACATACAGCGGATAGATGCAGTGAAATGTGTTGTTTTACAGGGTCAGCCATAGTAGTATGATGGGTGCAGTGAAATCTGACATATTAAATTATGTTACCACCTCTCTCTCTCCCTCTTTCAGATTTGTTCTACTCCCGGTTTCCCTTCCAGCTTACAGTAATTAGAATGACTTGTCTTGCCTCTAAGAAAAGCACATTTGAACTCAAGTAGCTAATTCTATTAACCCACCCTGGGCCGTATTATCTATGTCTAGTTTTGAGGTAGAAGGAAGAAGGAGTTCTCTATGTAATTCTATGCCCCTAACTACTGATACAGGGTTCGATATTTTCTCATGGTTCAAATAGTTAAGGTAAGTTAATCTGATCCTAGATCTGTGGTTATGGGCATCTTTATACCTCAAGCTATTGCTCCATTGGAAATGTGCTGGTGTCATCAACGTGAGCCAGTTGGGAGGACAACCCAAAGCGTAACCTTATAAGAAGGCGCTGGTTTATTGGTTTGCTTACCGCAGGTTTAAAACTCCAGCCAACAAGTCAGTCAGTGGGAGAAGAATGTGGCAGAGGCATATTACCTAAAAAGAAATAGGCTCTGCTCTGAGTTTTTGCATTTGACAACAAATGAGAAACTAAACAATGAAATAGATTCTTTTTTCTCTCTCTCTCTCTCTCTCTCTCTCTCTCCTCTCTCTCCTCTCTCTGCTCTCTCTCGCTCTCTCTCTCTCTCTCCTCTCTCTCTCTCTCTCTCTCCTCTCTCTCTCTCTCTCTCTCCTCTCGTCTCTCGCATGCTCTCTCGTTCTCTCCTCTCTCTCTCTCTCTCACTGTCTCGATCTCTCGTCTCTCTCTCTCTCACATCGTACGTTTGGTCTTTTCCCTCCGCTCTTCCCCCCCTCCCCTCTTTCTGCCTCCCTTCTTCTTCTCTCCAAACCCGGGGGTCCTTCGGGGGAAACGGGGCCCGGGAAAAAAAGGGGGTCTCACCCCTTAAGTTTTTAAAAAATTTGGGGGAAAATTTGGGATACAAAAAGGGGAAAAAAAAAGGGGAAATTATTTTTTTTTTTTTTCCCCAAGTTTTTTCCCCCCTGCTTTTAAATTTTTTTCTTTTTAATTTTTGGGTCCCCTTTCTTCTTTTCCTATGCACCCTCTTCAGGTCATATTTTTAAGTTCAAAGTTAAATCGCGATAGTTATCTGATTCTTAGATCTGTGGTTAGGGCCTCTTAATTCTCCCTACTATGTCCATTGAATGCTTGGTTAAATAACGTGAGCTAACTGTTAGGGGGTATGGCTCAATCCCAACAACCTCCATGGGAATAGGTTATCGTAGCGGTTGAGGCCCAAGGTAAATAAAACGCTTTGGTTTGCTTCGAGTTTAAAACTCCAGCCAAAAAAGTCAAGGGGGAGGAGAAGTTGGACAAAGCAGTTAATCCTGAAAAAGAAAATAGTGTGGCGTTTTGCTTCGAACAAACAAAAAAGAGGAATTATCTTGCTTATCAAAAAAATTCAACGTTGAAAAGAGCTATATAGAACACGGCGGAAGCTAGGGCGTCTCAGAAAGAGAATAGATGACACCTTCTTCGGATCGACTAAAGCGGCCTACTTCTCTCCTCGTATCTCTCTCCTTCTCTCTCTCTCTCTCTCTCTCTCTCTCTCTCCTCTCTTCTCGCTCTCTCTCTCTCTCTCTCTCTCTTATATATCTATCTATCTATCTATCTATCATCTTATCTAAATTTTACTATATCTAGTTTATTTATTGTAACCTAAGGAAAGTGGAATGAACGACCAAGATTTCATTCCCAGGTGAGGCACAACAGCCTATGGTCAGAATCTAGCCTACTGTAAGTCCTTATCCCATTAATTATTAATACACAATGTTGAACTCCACAAAGGGGTGAATATATACCAATACAGCCTCATATATATATATATATATATATATATATATATATATATATATATATACATACACCATACTGATTACCGCTGCGATTCCGTGGTAGTGAACCAGGTCAGATCAGGCTGTCTCGCAAAGGCTAATGCCAACACACTAAAAGCGGAAGAAGAACTAACCGCACCATAGAAATATAATTACGGAACGTTGACTTGAACGGGGATACCTGTTCTAGAAACTCTACTTCTATGGCATCTACTGTATCTACAGCCTTGCATAAGAGGCTGGTAATAACACCTCCAGTATGAGTCGCATTTGGCCACATGGCCTGTGCGGGAGTAGGGAATGACATCTTAAACTGGTGTTTATCGCACCTCATTACACAGAAAACAACGTTGGTCACCAGAGCTGTCATTTTCTCTTTCACACCTCAATTAATGTTGCCAATAGCCACCGTCTTGTAAACGGCATGAGGTTTCATAACATGACATTACTGCTGTTCGTGAGTCAAACCTTCCTCACTACCAAAATGAGCTTTGCGCTCGTGATGCAGCTGTCAAAGTTATTTGTACCAAGAACGTTGTCCTTGTGCTGGGACAAACAAAGGTAACTGACTTGCTGATCAGCCTTCCAAAAAAAAAAGATTGCAGTTTTGAAAACTGCAGCAAAAAGTGCAGTAACTGTGGTATTTTCGACTGTGGTATTTTGGACGCAATAATTGAACTGCAGTTATACTGCAAAATTACTGCAGTAAAAAAAAAAACTGTTATTTTGGACGCAGTATTTGCAGCATACTGAAGTTCTAATGCACTCTGACGGCAATCTTTTTTTTCTTCCGTAAGGGCAGCTTATGTAGCACTAAGCACACTTTTCTCATGGTGTGATGCCAAGCAAAAATCAGAGCACAGAGGCAACCTGTGCAAATGAATCCCACTCATTTTCAAACAGGTGACAATAACACTCCCCTAAAATGTATGACAGATAATGAGACCATTGAAAATGTGTCCCCCCCCCCAAAAAAAAGATGCCAACAGTGAAGCATATTTCTTTCTTTTTTTGCTGTTGTTTCAAAGCTGTTATTTTAAGTTTTCCCTGCATACAAGTAGAATGAGAACGCTTGAGCCAATAATCTTGGCTTCAAACAAATTGGCCTATACGGTTTTCCACATTTAACTTGGCTGTTGTCAAACACTAGACCGTTTCTTCATATTTGTGTCATTTAGTTACTTACAGCAGCCTCTGGTTAGCATTACCATATACAGGACCAAACATGATTGAAGCCAAGAAGACCGTATAAAGCATGAACATGCCCTCAAAGTAGCTCAAAAGTGGTTTGGATCTCGTTGATATTATTAATAATGGTTAGAAAAGGTCAACTTTAAGAAGATAACATGTATAGTCTTAATGTTTTAATTTATACAAAAGTGTATTTCTGAATCTGTGTGCGTTTATCCTTTTGCCGTGTAACTGAACTGTATAATTTCCACCACCAGAACAGGTCAGATCATTTCCACCATCACAGCAGAACACTGAGTTCTAGTGGGAAAGCTTAAACTTTTCAGCGTGATCTGTTTTCTTTAAAATCAATTATTCAACCTCTTTAAAATGCATAGAAGTTTTAGTAGGTTATACCTGAGCATACAAGCACAAGGCTACCAATGGCCCAATGTAATGTGAATAACGTATGTGCTGTGCAAGAAATCCAATTTAGATGGACATATTGAGGACAGACAGTTTCAGATCAAATCAGCTTTTTTGGGGGGGGATATAGCAATATTTCATAGCTACACATACAACTGGTGACACTGTATGAACAACGATCAGGGCAATTGTGTTGCCTGTATGATTATGTTACTGAAAGAATGTAGTCTGCAAATCGTATGAGGTTGCCACAATTATGGCTGTAGAACGTACTGTAAAAAACTCGTTCATTTTCTCCAGTTGCACTTACCCTCACTCCCACTTTGTTTCCCATTGTTCGCACCCATCCTGTGTAATGCATTATCTATTTACAGAGCTCCGAGGTATCCATCAAATAAAAAGTATTCCTACAAAACTTGCGCGTTAGATGAGGGAAATTCGCGTGGTTCCTCTTTTTTTCCTGCGGAAGATAGTCCCCAAAAACCGTTATTCTCAAACCATAAATCCAAACATAGTCTGCATGTCATTAGAGATATTTTTTACTGAATAAAATTTTTGATTTCAAACTAAATTCTTACAAGAAGTGCAGGTAACAGTACACTATTCTAACGGCTGTTGAAGGCGAACAAAAACGGTTTTATCTTCGAGTGTTACAAACGGAAACTTATTCGCATCCAGCTTTAGTTTGATATAAACTAAATCCGAAACTTGTTGCGCCAAGACCGAATGCATCCACTCCTGCTAAGTATGGAACCGTTACCATGTAGACATCCTTTCGGCGGCCGGGAGGCAACGGGGATTTGCTGTTAAATCCTCCCCGTTTCCACGGAGCATATCAGTAACCTACCATAGGACTGACGAGAGGTAGGCTACAGTTTTAAAGAGACAGTGGACACAAAATGTAAAAACCCATGATTACGTTGATATTCTCCCGAGACCTAAATAAAACCTTGGAAAGTGACCTAAAGATTGTTATGATATTCATTGGTGTTTTTGGCGTAGCTGCAGAGGTGCACCACATGAAGCAACTTTGGACGGTTGTTTGCAACAAAGTTGCATTTGGGTTGCTCCCAATCATTGGTTGCCCCCTGTGTCTCTTTAAAAAAAAATGCCTGCAACTTACTTGCAACTCATTGCACGTTGTAGCAGAGTGAAGTGCACCCGTGTGCATGCGCAGATACTGTGTGACTACGTGAGAGCAAAGTATGTAACAGATTTCTGGGGTCTCGCTGGGATCTGCGCCACCTGGTGGACAGTTGCTCATCCAGCGATCCAGACATCCAGGCCAAGGTCCGGTATCAAGCAGAGCTGAACCAGTGGTCAATCTGTCGGGGCCTGTGTGACCAACATGAGGGAGAGTCTCCATATACGTGATAGGGAGAGTCAGGTGTGGGACATCAGGAAGAGCCTGCATGTGCGGTCAGTTGATGTACTCTTCAAGATATATATATATTTTTAAACGTTGGTTCGGTGCGGAAGGATCGGTCAGAGCCACTCATTGCTTTTAGCCATTCAATCTGACAAACTGAAAAAGTTGATTTTTTGGCGCATTGATTAATGGCATGCGCCACAGTTAACACACTATGCTTGCAGTGCTAAAATAAATTCCTGCCACGCCCCCCTGGGGGCCATTTCTGGGGGGCTCCATACCTACATCTTTTCAGGGTACATACATTTGCATATGTGCCAAATCTGGTGCTTTTATCACAGAATGCATGATTGTTTTGCTAAGATTTCATAATGTTACATATTAGAGGGGTTGGGTTAAATGCGGAAGACACATTTCGGTTGAATGCATTCAGTTGTGGAACTGACTAGGTGTCCCCCTTCCCGATTATACCCATGGAGAACGTCACTGTATGACTGGTATGGGATGTGAGATGCAGCTCTTTGATGTGCCACCGCGCAGCGACACTCAGAACCAATCACACTCTGAAGATGCCATAAGCCTGTGGTTGTCAGAGTTGACCTCTGAAGATGCCATAAGCCTGTGGTAGTCAGCGTTGACCTCTGAAGATGCCATAAGCCTGTGGTTGTCAGCGTTGACCTCTGAAGATGCCATAAGCCTGTGGTTGTCAGCGTTGACCTCTGAAGATGCCATAAGCCTGTGGTTGTCAGAGCTGACCTCTGAAGATGCCATAAGCCTGTGGTTGTCAGAGTTGACCTCTGAAGATGCCATAAGCCTGTGGTTGTCAGAGCTGACCTCTGAAGATGCCATAAGCCTGTGGTTGTCAGCGTTGACCTCTGAAGATGCCATAAGCCTGTGGTTGTCAGCGTTGACCTCTGAAGATGCCATAAGCCTGTGGTTGTCAGCGTTGACCTCTGAAGATGCCATAAGCCTGTGGTTGTCAGCGTTGACCTCTGAAGATGCCATAAGCCTGTGGTTGTCAGCGTTGACCTCTGAAGATGCCATAAGCCTGTGGTTGTCAGCGTTGACCTCTGAAGATGCCATAAGCCTGTGGTTGTCAGAGCTGACCTCTGAAGATGCCATAAGCCTGTGGTTGTCAGCGTTGACCTCTGAAGATACAAGGTCAGAACCCTCTGAAGAGGAGATTAAGCTCTTGGACCAACAGGAAGATGAGGTCTGCCCTCTGTGCGGCCATGCTTAGTCCGGTGACCTTTTATTGACCTGTGGATTGAAAAGGCCGACTGACCTTGCGTTCCTGGAGGATACGGTGGCTGACCTAGCAGAGATCTGGACTACAGAGGGAGGAAGATTAGAGTGATGGTTAGATGCTTTGTGTGCGATGCCCCATCAGGAGCAAATGGTCAAAAACACCAAAATGTTACTCGGGGGGACTATGGATGTGAACGATGCACCCAGAGGGGTCTGGTTCAATGGAGTGATGTACCAGGAGGCATCTAACCTAAACCTGATGCGTAATTCCAAGTTCAGATGCAGCCAGAGCACCACCACGGCGCCACACCACTGTCTGACCTCCAGGTTGACATGGTTCAGAGTTTCCCCATTCATTTACATGCACCAGGCCTGCCTGGGGGTCACCAAGAAACTCTTGATCATCTGGTGCAGAGTGGAGTCCTGTATGGGTCCGTTTTCTGAAGCCGCCCCGGCCACATCAATTCCGAGCCCCACCCGATACCCACATTAGGACAGATTTTTTTCTCCGCAATCCACCCACATGAAATTGTTCCGAGAGCGAATCCGTGACCCGCCAAATAACATCAATTCATTTAAATTGTACTATTAGGATATCCCTTCCCTGCATGAATTAATGTGTCTGCATGTCTATTCAACATTTGGATTAAAGGAAACCATGCCATGAATTAAGAACGATAGGCCTGTCTTCTCATTTTCACAATGCAATGTGGCACATTGACAACTCAAATCTCTTTGAAAAAGAGCCTTCTAATTAGCCTCCTTCCCTAATGAAAGCCTATAGCCGACATAACTAAACAATACCTTTATTATATCTAGGGTTCTGTATCTATGGGTAGAACGATAAGATTGTGATTTTAACAAATTAAAAAATAATATTCTTCGTATAGTCGAAAAATCAATTCAGAAACAACACACAAAATGATGAGGAAAATGATTTTTACTAGCTAACATGGTTGTCAGCCGAATTGCATTTCCACTGCCCCTAGAATTTAAAATTGATGGTACATTAGGCCTCTCCCCTATTTGACCTAGATATTTTGTGTGCGTGTATTGATGTGTAGGCTGCGTGTGCCTTTTTAAATGTGTGTAGTTCTGTCCTTGAGCTCTTCTTAACTATTAAATGGATATGGAATTTTGGGAATTTATTTTTTCCTACTTACACAAAGTCAGACGAAGTCATGGATACCATTTTTATGTCTGCGTGCAGTTTGAAAAAAAGTTGAAGGATATCATTAGTTTAGCGCAGTTGCTGGAAGTCTCCAGGAAAACACATTTGAAGGAGGAAATAAAATGGAGGGGGCATAGTAGTTGTGGCTAGCCTGGACAGCCGCTAGTGGGCGCTATTTACCTGTCTTTTGACAGATCTCAATCGACGGTTGGGCTCAGTTGTGGACAAAAGTACAGTAGATCGAAGGCGCCTAAAGGAGTGAGCCAAGGGCCGACAGAGGACGAACAGAAGACGCTATGGCTACACAAGAGACCGCCATGATGAGCTCTGTGGTAAATTGATACTAATGGCGAAGGTGCATAAAGATGGCGGCCTCCATGTACTTACCACAAACGCCTCATTTGCTACATTTGGCCTATTGTACAGTGCTCTCCATTACTCTTTTTTTTTTTTGTATTGGCATTAGCACAGTATTCATGATCCCAATTCTAGCTCCAAGATGGATGCAATTGGAAAAAAAACAGAAAAGTAGATTGTGCTGATTTATAGGCACAATGAACCATGTTGAAAAAGTCTGGATAATGCTCAAACCATTACTTCGTATCTGAATTCCTCCATCTTTATGCACCTTCGCCATTGAAATTACTAAATTAAAACATATGAGGTTAATTGTGCATTATTCTTTATTCAACACAAATTTTTTTTTTTCAGGCCTGGTAACACGCTGGCTGTGGAGATAACACGCTTCTACAGTTGAGGTCGTCAATCCTTCCATCTTCCATCTTTCCCGCACCCCCCCCCCCCCCCCCCAAGGCCTGGATGACCTTGAGAGATGGAAGGCAACCGAGTTCCGCCAGTTTCTTCTATAGACAGGGAAACTGGTGAAGGGAGTCCTCAGAGAGGACCTTTACCACCACTTATTGACCGTCAGTGTCACAGTCGAAATGCTGGTGTGTCCAACAATGGTGCAGCAGCATCACCACTAAGCAGCCCACAGCCTGCTAAAATTCTGTGTTGAAAAAGTATGTGAACTGTACGGTCCTGGTCTATTTGTAGTAAAGAGATGTTGTGGTTTTCGGCCAACGGGGGGCCGCTCGCTCTAGTGGTTGTGTCAAGTGCTCGTTCTCTAGAGTAGTTCTCTGTGCTAGCCTGCTGCCCAGTGTTGCCAACTTAGCGACTTTGTTGCTATATTTAGCGAGTTTTCAGGCCTCTACAGCGACGTTTATTTGTAAAATAGCCTAGCGACAAATTCAGCTACTTTTCAGGCTGAATCATTTGTCTTGAGTATCTTAAAATGTCTTTCACTTATTGTGATACGAAAGCTGTGAACTTAAAAAGGGTGTTCCGCCACTTTTCATGAGCTGGAATGTGAAGCTAACTGAAGCTGGCTAGCTTTTAAAAAAACACTGAGTACGTCTAGCTTACATCGTAGGACACCCCTCAGGACTAATATCTTGGCACAGCAGGGAGTTTCTGCCATATCCCTGGTGAGTGCGCATTTTCACTGTCTTTATCATTGGGTGAGTCATGCCACTTGAAAGTTTAGGACAATAATTTCCTCCACCCGTCTAGATGAACATTATGTTGTACAATATGCGTCTCCCCTTTTCGTAGGCCTAGATAGATGCGGTAAAGCA
Source organism: Coregonus sp. 'balchen' (assembly GCA_902810595.1). Classification (NCBI taxonomy): domain Eukaryota; kingdom Metazoa; phylum Chordata; class Actinopteri; order Salmoniformes; family Salmonidae; genus Coregonus; species Coregonus sp. 'balchen'. Next base: position 43,872,795 of record LR778266.1, read on the forward strand.
GTGGTCACCAAACTTTTCTGAGCCGAGATCATTTTCTGAGTCAAAATGCAGGCCGAGATCTACCGCTCCGATTTTTTTTGGGACTTGAAAAATGTAAGCCTATGCAACATTAAACCTATTAAAAACAGTTATGTTTGTGCAGTAGGCTATAGGCCCAATACATAGTCATTGCATATTGACTATGCTTGAATTACCCTGCCTGTGTTCTTCTCAGACGATTAAAAAATTATATTTCAAAACTTGAGCTATTTGGTCACACTGGTAATAGATCATCATTTGTTGTATTACTGGTAATTGGCTATGATTAAGGCTATTGTTTATATGTGTATTTCACACAATTTGGGGGTAAGAATCTGAGTATAACGCTTGTATGGATGTCAACCCAAATACATGTTTTTTAATTTAATTTAATATGCCATTTAGCAGACGCTTTTATCCAAAGCGACTTACAGTCATGCTTGCATACATTTTTTTTCTGTGTATGGGTGGTCCCGGGGATCGAACCCACTACCTTGGCGTTACAAGCGCCATGCTCTACCAGCTGAGCTACAGAGGACCACATGTTCATGTCACAGTCGCCAATCAACTACATTACACTTTAAAAAAGTACCACAGATTTCTATATGCCTAGAGTTAGCATTTAGAGTTAGCATTTAGAGTTAGCATTTAGAGTTAGCATTTAGAGTTAGCATTTAGAGTTAGCATTTAGAGTTAGCATTTAGAGTTAGCATTTAGCAGAGCATCAGAGGGTCTGCCTCTCACCATTGGACGGTCCTTCAGCGCTCCTCCTTCCGATAAGACTGACCAAAAAGGAGACAGTCTTCGAGCTGATGGTGAAACTCGAGTCACACCGCAGTATTTCTGCCTCATGCACAAATTCAAATCAAATTTTATTTGCCACGTGCCAAATACAACAGGTTGTAGACCTTACAGTGAAATGCTTACTTACAAGCCCTTAACCAACAATGCAGTTTTAAGAAAAAAAGTGTTAAGTAAAAAATAGATAGGTAAAAAATAAAAATAATTAAAGAGCAGCAGTAAAATAAAATAACATTAGGGAGATTATATACAGGGGGTACCGGTGCAGAGTCAATGTGCGGGGGCACTGGTTAGTCAAGGTAATTGAGGTAATATGTACATGTGGGTAGAGTTAAAGTGACTATGCATAGATAATAAACAGAGTAGCAGCAGCGTAAAAGAGGGGGTGGGGTGGGGGTGACAATGCAAATAGTGCGGGTAGCCTTGATTAGCTGTTCAGGAGTCTAATGGCTTGGGGGTAGAAGCTGTTAAGAAGCCTCTTCGACCTAGACTTGGCACTCCGGTACCGCTTGCCGTGCGGTAGCAGAGAGAACAGTCTATGACTAGGGTGGCTGGAGTCTTTGACAATTTTGAGAACCTTCCTCTGACACCGCCTGGTATAGAGGTCCTGGATGGCAGAAAGCTTGGCCCCAGTGATGTACTGGGCCGTACGCACTACCCTCTGTAGTGCTTTGCGGTCGGAGGCCGAGCAGTTGCCATACCAGGCGGTGATGCAACCAGTCAGGATGCTCGTCGTACTCGGCTGTATACACTATGACCAGATAAAGGAAAAAAAAAAAAAACACACACACAGCCGCTAATAACAACTCCAGCCGATTGATACAATTTGCTACTCATTTTCAGCTGCAGTGGCTGGTTGCAGGGCGAGTGGAGAAGCGCATTTCTAGGCTTATAAAAAAAACGTTTGAATACAAAGTGTTGACAGTGCTGAATAAAAACTTGGTTTGGTGGTGGTAAATAGACAGCTACGAAGAATATGGATGAAAACTCCCTTGGTAAATAGTGTGGACTACAGTTTAATCGTGAGGTACTTTAACTCAGGCGAATAAAACCCAGAGACTTCCTTAATATTAGAGACTGTGCACCAGCTGTTGTTGACAAAGAGACACTCTCCACCCCACCGATCTTACCGGAGGCCGTTGTTCTGCACAGAAAACCCTAGCTAACTGTATATTATACATGTCGTTATTCAGCCACAACTCGGTGAAACATAGGATATTACAGTTTTTTTTTTTTTTATGTCCCGTTGATAGGATAGTCTGGAACGGAGCTCATCCAGTTTATTCTCTAGAGATTGCACGTTTGCCAGTAGAACGGAGGGTAAAGGCGTATTATCCACTCCCCGACGCGGTCTCGCCAGGCATCCGGCTGTATCGGCGTCTCCTCTTCATACGAATGACAGGGATTTGGGCCTGGTCCGGGAAGAGCAGTATATCCATGAATGGAAAAAATCCTCGTCCAGTTCGAGGTGAGTAATCGCTGTTCTGATTCTTCTGTTCCAGAAGCTTTTTTTCAGTTATAAGAAACTATGGCATAACATAACATAACAAAAAAGTTAAAAAAACAGTGCAAAAAAACCATCCCCCTCTGGCGCTATTCTTAGTGATTAATTTACATCTGTCCCTCATTTTAAGATAAAAACCTTTTTAGATGGTATAATGATTCTCTACATTATACTTGCTTGTTTTGTCACAAACTGAAATTAACCAAACTATTAACATTGTTGCAACCAGGAAATGGCAGAGCAATTTCTGCATAATGCGTCTTTAAATATTTTTTTTCTTCTAAATAAAACATTGAACGTCTAATAGTCAAATCATAGAGTAAAAACAAGTGAGCTGGTTCTAGTGTGGGTGTGTGTGTGCATAGTCAGTGCAAGAGAGTTGTGCAAAAAAGGGTCAATGCAGGTAGTCCGGGTAGCCATTTGATTAGCTATTTAGCAGTTTAGTTTAGCAGTCTTATGGCTTGGGGGTAGAAGCTGTTCAGGGTCCTGTTGGTTCCAGACTTAGTGCACTGGTACCGCTTGCCGTGCGTTAGCAGAGAGAACAGTCTATGGCTTGGGTGGCAGGATTCTTAGACAATTTTTTGGGCCTTTCCTCTGACACCGCCTGATATAGGAGGTCTTGTTTGGTTACCAAGGCAACCACTGTAGCTATCTAGTAAACTTGCTAGCTACTTGAGTGGATGTTTAACACATTCATGCTAACATTTCTAGCAGCAAATGTGTTAAATTATAGCTCTGGTATTTGATAACTCAGGCTCTGTGGAAATTAATGCAACTCCGTGGAAGGTTAGTTCCACTTTTCTAGCACATCATGGAACACTCCTTCCACGTTATGCATTATTTTCCTGAGAACGCATAGCCCCTCGTTGATTATCCCTTACATATATACATTACCGTTCAAAAGTTTGGGGTCACTTAGAAATGTCCTTGTTTTTCGAAAGAAAATCTTCTTTTTTTTTGTCCATTAAAATAACATCAAATTGATCAGAAATACAGTGTAGACATTGTTCATGTTGTAAATGGCTATTGTAGCTGGAAACGGCTGATTTTTTTTAATGGAATATCTACAGTCGTGGTCAAAAGTTTTGAGAATGACACAAGTATTGGTCTTCACAAAGTTTGCTGCTTCAGTGTTTTTAGATATTTTTGTCAGATGTTACTATGGTATATTGAAGTATAATTACAAGCATTCCATAACTGTCAAAGGCTTTTATTGACAATTACATTAAGTTTATGCAAAGAGTCAATATTTGCAGTGTTGACCCTTCTTTTTCAAGACCTCTGCAATCTGCCCTGGCATGCTGTCAATTAACTTCTGGGCCACATCCTGACTGATGGCAGCCCATTCTTGCATAATCAATGCTTGGAGTTTGTCAGAATTTGTGGGTTTTTGTTTGTCCACCCGCCTCTTGAGGATTGACCACAAGTTCTCAATGGGATTAAGGTCTGGGGAGTTTCCTGGCCATGGACCCAAAATGTTGATGTTTTGTTCCCCGAGCCACTTATGGCAAGGTGCTCCATCATGCTGGAAAAGGCATTGTTCGTCACCAAACTGTTCTTGGATGGTTGGGAGAAGTTACCATTCTTTATTCATGGCTGTGTTCTTAGGCAAAATTGTGAGTGAGCCCACTCCCTTGGCTGAGAAGCAACCCCACACATGAATGGTCTCAGGATGCTTTACTGTTGGCATGACACAGGACTGATGGTAGCGCTCACCTTGTCTTCTCCGGACAAGGTGTTTTCCGGATGCCCCAAACAATCGGAAAGGGGATTCATCAGAGAAAATGACTTTACCCCAGTCCTCAGCAGTCCAATCCCTGTACCTTTTGCAGAATATCAGTCTGTCCATGATGTTTTTCCTGGAGAGAAGTGGCTTCCTCGCTGCCCTTCTTGACACCAGGCCATCCTCCAAAATTCTTAGCCTCACTGTGCGTGCAGATGCACTCACACCTGCCTGCTGCCATTCCTGAGCAAGCTCTGCACTGGTGGTGCCCCGATCCCGCAGCTGAATCAACTTTAGGAGATGGTCCTGGCACTTGCTGGACTTTCTTGGGCGCCCTGAAGCCTTCTTCACAACAATTGAACCTCTCTCCTTGAAGTTCTTGATGATCCGATAAATGGTTGATTTAGGTGCAATCTTACTAGCAGCAATATCCTTGCCTGTGAAGCCCTTTTTGTGCAAAGCAATGACGGCACGTGTTTCCTTGCAGGTAACCATGGTTAACAGAGGAAGAACAATGATTTCAAGCACCACCCTCCTTTTAAAGCTTCCAGTCTGTTATTCTAACTCAATCAGCATGACAGAGTGATTCTAACGAGAGAATCACTGACATGATGTCAGCTGGTCCTTTTGTGGCAGGCTGAAATGCAGTGGAAATGTTTTTTGGGGGATTAAGTTCCTTTTCATGGCAAAGAGGGACTTTGCAATTAATTGCAATTCATCTGATCACTCTTTATAACATTCTGGAGTATATGCAAATTGGCATCATAAAAACTGAGGTAGCAGACTTTGTGAAAATTAATATTTGTGTCATTCTCAAAACTTGACCACGACTGTAGAGGAAGACAAAGCAATTAGTGGGCCCAGCTGTGTGCTAATTGGCTTTACACTGAGTACCTATCCCCTGAGGAGGGTGCTGTCGTGTCGTCTTCCTCCGGCTGGTCACTGAACTCTCACACTACACAATAATAACCTACATGACAGAGTGAAAAGAAGGAAGCCTGTACAGAATACAAATATTCCAAAACATGCATCCTGTTTGCAACAAGGCACTAAAGTAATAATGCAAGAAATGAGGGAAAGCAATTAACTTTTTGTCCTGAATACCAAGTGTTATGTTTGGGGCAAATCTAATACAACACATTACTGAGTACCACTCTCCATATTTTCAAGTATAGTGGTGGCTGTGGAGCTAAGCACTGGCAAAATCCTAGAGGAAAACCTGGTTCAGTTTGCTTTCCACCAGACACTGGGAGATGAATTCATCTTTCAGCAGGACAATACCTTAAAACACAAGGCCAAATCTACACTGGAGTTTCTAACCAAGAAGACAGTGAATGTTCCTGGGTTACCGAGTTACAGTTTTGACTTAAATCTATGGCAAGACCTGAAAATGGCAATGTTTAACAACCAATTTGACAGAGTTTGAAGAATTTTGAAAAAAGAATTGTCCAATGTTGCACAATCCAGGTGTTGAAAGCTCGTAGGGACTTACCCAGAAAGACTCACAGCTGTAATCGCTGCCAAACGTGCTTCTACAAAGTATTGACTCAGGGGGTGTGAATACTTATGTAAATTAGATATCTCTGTATTTCATTTTCAATAAATTTGCCAAGATTTCTAAAAACATGTTTTCACTTTGTCATTATGGGTGAGAAAAATATGTATTTAATCCATTTTGAATTCAGGCTGTAACACAACAAATGTGGAATAAGTCATGGGGTCTGAATATTTTCCGAAGGCACTGTATTACCTCAATTACCTTGACTAACCCGTACCCCTGCACATTGACTCGGTACCGGTCCCCTTGTATATAGCCTTGTGATTGTTATTTTATTGTGTTACTATGGTTCTTTTAGTTCATTTAGCAAATTTGTCTTACTTACTTTTTTTTTATACTCTGCATTGTTGGTTAAGGGCTCGTAAGTACGCATTTCATGGTAAGGTCTACTACACCTGTTGTATTCGGCACATGTGACGAACACAATTTGATTTGATTTGAATCACATTAAATAAATAATTTTCAGAAATGACTTTGTCAAAGCAACAAAATTACTGGGGCTTTACAATGATGGTGAAACTTTGAGAAATGTTGGGATGAAGTGGGTTAAAATCCTCCTAGAAGTGACACAGGCTTGACGTCCCTCCGTCGAGTTTTGGCACTTTAGCAGGCCTTTATTTGTAATAAAAATTAGATTGATTGAATTCTCAATGTGGTCTAAATTAAAGGGCACTTCAATACCAGGCTTTTAAAATTCAATATTAGTGCGTAGTTTCTACCTAAAATATCAAAGGGATGCAAAAGGCTCTCTTTTCGTTGAACGACCCATTGTATTGTATTTTATTGTACCCTCTAAACATTTTCCACGGATCCCTTGGCCAAAATTTGTTAAATCTGTTATTAGTAATATTCATTAAGAAAAAAGAAAAAAAATGTCATAATTTTTTTTTTTTTATTGAGATCTGGCTAAGGACCCCCTGCATACTTCCGCTGCCCACTCTGAGAACCGCTGGCTTAGCTCACAGTTTAGCTAACCAAACCATCAGTCCTAGCTTGTTTTTACAGTGGGGGAAAAAAAGAATTTAGTCAGCCACCAATTGTGCAAGTTCTCCCACTTAAAAAGATGAGAGAGGCCTGTAATTTTCATCATAGGTACACGTCAACTATGACAGACAAATTGAGGAGAAAAAAAATCCTAAAAATCACATTGTAGGATTTTTTATGAATTTATTTGCAAATTATGGTGGAAAATGTGTATTTGGTCACCTACAAACAAGCAATATTTCTGGCTCTCACAGACCTGTAACTTCTTCTTTAAGAGGCTCCTCTGTCCTCCACTCGTTACCTGTATTAAATGGCACCTGTTTGAACTTGTTATCAGTATAAAAGACACCTGTCCACAACCTCAAACAGTCACACTCCAAACTCCACTATGGCCAAGACCAAAGAGCAGTCAAAGGACACCAGAAACAAAATTGTAGACCTGCACCAGGCTGGGAAGACTGAATCTGCAATAGGTAAGCAGCTTGTTTTGAAGAAATCAACTGTGAGCAATTATTAGGAAATGGAAGACATACAAGACCACTGATAATCTCCCTCGATCTGGGGCTCCACGCAAGATCTCACCCCGTGGGGTCAAAATGATCACAAGAACGGTGAGAAAAAATCCCAGAACCACACGGGGTACCTAGTGAATGACCTGCAGAGAGCTGGGACCAAAGTAACAAAGCCTACCATCAGTAACACACTATGCCGCCAGGGACTCAAATCCTGCAGTGCCAGACGTGTCCCCCTGCTTAAGCCAGTACATGTCCAGGCCCATCTGAAGTTTGCTAGAGTGCATTTGGATGATCCAGAAGAGGATTGGGAGAATGTCATATGGTCAGATGAAACCAAAATATAACTTTTTGGTAAAAACTCAACTTGTCGTGTTTGGAGGACAAAGAATGCTGAGTTGCATCCAAAGAACATCATACCTACTGTGAAGCATGGGGGTGGAAACATCATGCTTTGGGGCTGTTTTTCTGCAAAGGGACCAGGACGACTGATCTGTGTAAAGGAAAGAATGAATGAGGCCATGTATCGTGAGATTGAGTGAAAACCTCCTTCCATCAGCAAGGGCATTGAAGATGAAACGTGGCTGGGTCTTTCAGCATGACAATGATCCCAAACACACCGACCGGGCAACGAAGGAGTGGCTTCGTAAGAAGCATTTCAAGGTCCTGGAGTGGCCTAGCCAGTCTCCAGATCTCAACCCCATAGAAAATCTTTGGAGGGAGTTGAAAGTCTGTGTTGCCCAGCGACAGCCCCAAAACATCACTGCTCTAGAGGAGATCTGCATGGAGGAATGGGCCAAAATACCAGCAACAGTGTGTGAAATCCTTGTGAAGACTTACAGAAAACGTTTGACCTGTGTCATTGCCAACAAAGGGTATATAACAAAGTATTGAAAAACTTTTGTTATTAACCAAATACTTATTTTCCACCATAATTTGCAAATAAATTCATAAAAAATACTACAATGTGATTTTCAGGATTTTTTTTCTTCTTCTGTCTGTCATAGTTGACGTGTACCTATGATGAAAATGACAGGCCTCTCTCATCTTTTTAAGTGGGAGAACTTGCACAATTGGTGGCTGACTAAATACTTTTTTCCCCCACTGTATGACCCTTTCCTGCCTAAATGACTACTGACCCGTAGCACTGACGTCTGTAGCCATGAAGTGCTTTGAAAGGCTGGTCATGGCTCACATCAACACCATTATCCCAGAAACCCTAGACCCACTCCAATTTGCATACCGCCCCAACAGATCCACAGATGATGCAATCTCTATTGCACTCCACACTGCCCTTTCCCACCTGGACAAGAGGAACACCTACGTGAGAATGCTATTCATTGACTACATCTCAGCATTCAACACCATAGTGCCCTCAAAGATCATCACTAAGCTAAGGATCCTGGGACTAAACACCTCCCTCTGCAACTGGATCCTGGACTTCCTGACGGGCCGCCCCCAGGGGGTAAGGGTAGGTAACAACACATCTGCCACACTGATCCTCAACACAGGGGCCCCTCAGGGGTGCGTGCTCAGTCCCCTCCTGTACTCCCTGTTCATCCATGACTGCATGGCCAGGCACGACTCCAACACGATCATTAAGTTTGCCGACGACACAACAGTGGCCTGATCACCGACAACAATGAGACAGCCTATAGGGAGGAGGTCAGAGACCTAGCCGTGTGGTGCCAGGATAACAACCTCTCCCTCAACGTGACCAAGACAAAGGAGATGATCGTGGACTACAGGAAAAAAAAGAGGACTGAGCACGCCCCCATTCTCATCGATGGGGCTGTAGTGGAACAGGTTGAGAGCTTCAAGTTCCTTGGTGTCCACATCACCAACGAACTATCATGGTCCAAACACACCAAGACGTGAAGAGGGCACGACAAAGCCTATTCCCCCTCAGGAGACTGAAAAGATTTGGCATGGGTCCTCAGATCCTCAAAAAATTATACAGCTGCACCATCGAGAGCATCCTGACTGGTTGCATCACCGCCTGGTATGGCAACTGCTTGGCCTCCGACCGCAAGGCACTACAGAGGGTAGTGCGTACGGCCCAGGACATCACTGGGGCCAAGCTTCCTGCCATCCAGGACCTCTATACCAGGCGGTGTCAGAGGAAGGCCCTCAAAATTGTCACGGACTCCAGCCACCCTAGTCATAGACTGTTCTCCCTGCTACCGCACGGCAAGCGGTACCGGAGTGCCAAGTCTAGGTCCAAAAGACTTCTCAACAGCTTCTACCCCCAAGCCATAAGACTCATAAAAACAGCTAATCATGGCTACCCAGACTATTTGCACTGCCACCCACCCCCACCGCATATTTTTACGCTGCTGCTACTCTGTTAGTTATTTATGCAAAGTCACTTTAACTCTACCCACATGTACATATTACTTCAACTACCTCAACTAGCCAGTGCCCCCGCACATAGCCTCCCTACTGTTATTTTATTTTACTTCTGCTCTTTTTTTCTCAACACTTTTTTGTTGTTGTTTTATTTTACTTTTTTTATTAAAAATAAATGCACTGTTGGTTAAGAGCTGTAAGTAAGCATTTCACTGTAATGTCTGCACCTGTTGTATTCGGCGCATGTGGCCAATACAATTTGATTTGATTTAATGATTGTGTGTCAAATGTGTAGTTGAGATTATTCTGAAAGTTCAAAAGAGAGGCTGAATTTGCGGTGCAATCGGTACATACGTTGATGAAAAAGCTTTCACTTGTGGATTCAAATAAAGTAAGAAATAGGGCGAGAGTAGGCCTACTTCAACTCCAAGGTAGATGGCGACAGAGGTATTGTCTCTGTTTCACAGCATTCTGCTTAATATGAGAGCCAAGCGCCACCACCGACCAGGCAGCTGAGAGGCGAACAAGCATTGTCACCGGGCCAGTGGTACACGTAGCAAGGTAGCTGCAACGCAGCATACTAATTTACCGGCTTTTTCGTAAGTGTTTTTGAATACTTATGATACATTCTCATACTGTGCGGTGTTTCCGTTTGTTAAAATGAAAACCCAAAACATAATCTCTAATTTAACAGGCACAAAAACAGTCGGTAGCAAGCGAAACTTTAGCTAGCTAGCTAGCTGCGCGTTAGCTAGCTGGCTAATGTTGCTAATGAAACCATATGCTAGCTAACGACAGCCACTAGTAAAACGGGAAACGAACGAGATACTAGTTGTTGCTTGTTGTAAGGGCGTTTTTTTTGATAACACATAGCTGACTGCAATAACGAGCTTCTTCACAACTGGTGTTAATTTGTTATACAAAGTTAGCTGGGTGTCACAGGCGGTGCATCAGGGAAAACATTCCGTATAGCACTAGGAACTCGACAAGCAACTGGTGCTGTAACTACAGGTATACACCACTTGACTTGTTCCAGCCTGAATTTAAAATGTATTACATTTAATGTCAAAGTGGAATTATGTTTGTCGAAATGTAAAGGAGTAAAAATGTGCTTAACAAGTCACATAATAAGTTGCATGGACTCACTGTGTACAATAAGTGTCTAACATTATTTTTGAATTACTACTTAATCTCTGTACCCCGCACATATAATTATCTGTAAGGTCCCCTCAGTCGAGCAGTGAATTTCAAACACAGATTTAACTACAAAGACCAGGGAGGTTTTCCAATGCCTTGCAAAGAAGGGCACCTATTGGTAGATGGGTAAAAATAAGACGCAGACATTAAATATCCCTTTGAGCATGGTGAAGTTAATTACACTTTGGATGGTGTATCAATACACCCAGTCACTACAAAGATACAGGCATCCTTTCTAACTCCGTTGCCGGAGAGGAAGGATTTCACCATGAGGCTGTGATTGGAGAAAACCTGAGTATGGATCAACAACAATGTAGTTACTCCACAAAACGAACCTAAATGACAGTGACAATAAGGTAATACTGCAAAAAAATATGGCAAAGTAATTAACATTTAGTCCTGAATACAAAGTGTTATGTTTGGGGCAAATACAACACATTACTGAGTACCACTCTCCATATTTTCAAGCATAGTGGTGGCTGCATCATGTTATGCGTCTCCTGAGTGGCGCAGTGGTCTAAGGCACTGCATTGCAGTGCTAACTGTGCTACTAGAGATCCTGGTTCGAATCCAGGCTCTGTCGCAGCCGGCCGCGACCGGGAGACTCATGGGCGGCGCACAATTGGCCCAGCGTCGTCCAGGGTAGGGGAGGGAATGGCCGGTAGGGATGTAGCTCAGTTGATAGAGCATGGCGTTTGCAACGCCAGGGTTGTGGGTTCGATTCCCACGGGGGGGCAGTATAAAAAAAATATGTATTCACTAACTGTAAGTCGCTCTGGATAAGAGCGTCTGCTAAATGACTAAAATGTAAATGTAAAAAATGGGTATGCTTGTAATTGTTAAGTACTGGAGTTTTTCAGGATTAAAAAAAAAAAGAAACAGAATGGGGCTAAGCACAGGCAAATTCCTAGAGGAAAACCTGGTTCAGTCTGCTTTCCACCAGACACTGGGAGATTAAGTCCCCTGTCAGCAGTACAATAACCTAAAACAAGGCCATATCTACACCGGAGTTGCTTACCAAGAAGACTGTGAATGTTCCTTAGTGGCCGAGTAACAGTTTTGACTTAAATATACTTTAAAAAATCTATGGCAAGACCTAAAAATGGTTGTCTAGCAATGATCAACAACCAATTTGACAGCTTGAAGAATTTCTAAATAAATTATGGGCAAATGTTGCAAAATCCAGGTGTGGAAACCTCTTAGATTTACCCAGAAAGAATCACAGCCGTAATCGCTGCCAAAGGTCATTCTAAAAAACGATTGACTCGGGTGTGAATACTTATGTATTTCATTTTCAATAGATTTGCAAAAATATCTAAAAACATGTTATCACTTTATGGGGTATTGTCAAATCAAATCAAATCACATTTTATTGGTCACATGCGCCGAATACAACAGGTGCAGACATTACAGTGAAATGCTTACTTACAGCCCTTAACCAATAGTGCATTTATTTTTAACAAAGAAAGTAAAAATAAAACAACAAAAAGTGTTGAGGAAAAAAAGGGCAGAAGTAAAATAAAATAACAGTAGGGAGGCTATATATACAGGGGGGTACCGGTGCAGAGTCAATGTGCGGGGGCACCGGCTAGTTGAGGTAGTTGAAGTAATATGTACATGTGGGTAGAGTAAAAGTGACTATGCATAAATAATTAACAGAGTAGCAGCAGCGTAAAAAGGATGGGGTGGGGGGGCAGTGCAAATAGTCTGGGTAGCCATGATTAGCTGTTCAGGAGTCTTATGGCTTGGGGGTAGAAGCTGTTGAGAAGTCTTTTGGACCTAGACTTGGCACTCCGGTACCGCATGCCGTGCGGTAGCAGAGAGAACAGTCTATGACTAGGTTGGCTGGAGTCTTTGACAATTTTGAGGGCCTTCCTCTGACACCGCCTGGTATAGAGGTCCTGGATGGCAGGAAGCTTGGCCCCAGTGATGTACTGGGCCGTACGCACTACCCTCTGTAGTGCCTTGCGGTCGGAGGCCAAGCAGTTGCCATACCAGGTGGTGATGCAACAAGTCAGGATGCTCTCGATTTTACATTTACATTTTAGTCATTTAGCAGACGCTCTTATCCAGAGCGACTTACAGGAGCAATTAGGGTTAAGTGCCTTGCTCAAGGGCACAGACAGATTTTCCACCTAGTCGGCTCTGAGATTAGAACCAGCGACCTTTCGGTTACTGGCACAACGCTCTTACCCACTAAGATACCTGCCGCCTATTCCCTATATAGTGCACTACTCTAGACCAGGGTCCATGGGGCTATAGTCATAAGTAGTGCACTATATAGGGAATAGGGTGCCATTTTGGGATGCATCCTCAGTTAGGTGACAGTCCTACTCAACAACCATCCATTCAAACTAAACAGAATAAAAACATATCTCTACTATGGATGAAACATGATCTCTAAGCCAAGCAAATGACTGGAGAAATCCAATACAAGTCTCTCTAAGTTTATAATGCATATTTAGTATTGGCTGGTGGTCTCCTCCCTGCATTCATTCCATCAGCTACAAAAAATGAGCAGCAACAGAGATATGTAATACAACGAATGGAGTGCAACATTCAAGTCATGATTCCATTCAAACCCAATGATGCTTATGTTTGGAATACATTTGTGAGGCATTAAGTGTTGGTGAGTACATATTCTGCAGCGAGGGTGACTGCTACAGACAGGTTATAAACAATAAGAGGACATTGGCTACAGACTTGAGTATGGACTAACTGAATATTAAGATGTGTTTGTGTGTGCGGATGTGCATATTTCTGAGGCTACTGTCGTAAGTCTACACTTGGAATATTGATCTTCCTCAAAGTATTACAATTTAATGAAAAATGTACGTATTACATAACATGCAATGTCTCACATCCACTTCCTAGAATTGTTATTGAATGGCCAGTGTGGTTTTGGCGAATAGTGAGTTTTTTTCACTCTAATATACTACTCGTAAGCATTTTGACTTTGGCAAGTTGTTGTTTTACATTAGTAGTAGTACTTTGTAAACAAAGTACTAGATTATTTGTCAAGTACTAGACTGTTTGTCAAGTACTAGACTGTTTGCCAAGTACTAGACTATTTGATGTTAATCCAGCAAGTGACTGTCAAGCAGTTTGATGTCTGAACTTTGAAAAAGCAACAATTACACTTTATTTTACCGTCTGGTATTTACTTTGATATTACATGGTAACAGAGTAATTAGATGTTATTCATAAACACCTCTCAGTTTCTTGGGGACTCATTGTAACCATCTGGTACCAAATGCTATAGTACCAGATAATACCATGGCCAATTGTTACCATGTACCGTATTTGTCTATGATATATACCAGGCCATACCAACTCTGAAGGACTGCAAAATAAAACAAACTAACAAATCAGACAGGAAGCTAATCTGAATGATCCTAACTGGGGCAACCGAACCCAACAGCGGTGAAACTGATAAGCAATAAGATGAGAATGAGAGGACTGCTAAATGCTTGTGATATCTTCTCCTTTATCAATGTACCATTCCAGGAGCTAACAGTGCTAGCTACGCAAACCATCTGAGAGCCTATGGGGCACACGGGCCCCTGCCACAGCTGTTTAGAGCAGCCAACAGGCCACCATGCTCACATGGTGACACCAAGGAGCAGGTGTTGGGGGGGGGGGGGGGGGTGCATCAGTGTCCCCCATCGCTGGACGAAGGGCTTTCGGATCGCCCCTCTTTCAGGCTGGCAGGCTGCTTCTTCTGCTTGTGTTTGGACTTCCTCAGCATCCGCACCTTTGGGCCTGCTGCAGATATGATGATATTTCCAGGGGCCTGTATCCAGGGCTCTCCGTCCACCTGCACAGGGATGGGCTTGGTCACTGTGATACGCACGTAGTTACCCTGGGCGAGACGCATCCCAGAGCGCATGCCGCTCTGCACCTGGCCCATGTGCACTACCCCGGTCACCCCCACCACCTCCAGCATGCCATCGTCAATGCGGGGTTTCCCGTAGCGCGAGTCACCCTCTGATCCCCACAGGTCTGCCCCAAAGCCCCAGCTGGGGATGTTTAGGAAGATGAGGCCTTCTATGCTGGGCAGTTCTATGTCTTGTTTGTCCACCTGCAGTTTGAGGTCCTTGTGAAGGTTCCGTGTGTGGCTCAGCTTCTGCAGACCCGCCTTCAGGTACACACCTTTGTTATGGAACCTGCTGTTGAACTTTCCTGGTTCTTCTTCACGGGCATGGTGGAAGTCCAAACTGAGCTCAGCATCGATGCCCAGCCCAAAATAGTTGTTCATCTGCACTATCTTTGGTGGTTCCAGGAAGCCGTTCTCCTTGCCGTCCTCAGTGACTTCCTGTGCATCCAGCAGGATGGTCCAGCGGTCCATCTGCACCTCCTCCGCCTCGTCTACAGACACCAGGATGTGGTGGGGGTCCTCTCCGCTGTAGCCCGTCCCCCAGCGCAGGATCCGCGCCAGGTCGTTACCTGTGCCCAGTGGAACAATGCCAATGGGGGGCTCGGGACAGACCAGTTTGTGTCTGATGGCTTCCAGGACACTCAGGACCCAGCCCACCGTCCCATCTCCCCCACACACCAGAACCCGGAAGCGGGGTACCTCCCTAAACGTGTGCAGTCCAGGCAATGGTCCCCCGTTGGTCATGTCAAACACTTGGTGGGGGTTCAGAAGCTTCCGGAAGCCATAGAGAAGCTCTCGGCCCTTCAGCCCGCCGCTCTTGGGGTTGACAAACACCAGTAGGGGCGAGCCACCTTTGGGCAACTTGTTGTGCATAATCTCTGGTATGACTAGGGAGGTCAGCTGCTGGTTGCTGACAGACGTGTCTTTGGCTAACATGTAGATCCTCTCAGCCTCAGAGAAACATGATATCTGCACCACTACTGCACCTTGGCTCCCGTAAACATGTGTGATGGTGACCAAGTGACTCTTGATAGCTAAGTGCTCCTGTAGCAGGTCTGCATATTCCTCCTTGCTCAGCTGTACAGGCAGTCCCTCTAGCAGCAGGTGGACCTGGACAACCTGCTTCCTGCTCTCCACTATGTAGAAACGGGTCTGGTTCATCTGCCTTAGGGAGATCTTCCTTATCTCCTGCAGTTTGTACAGCAGCAGCTCCTGGCCTGTCAGCCCTTGTCTCTGAACTTGCTTACTGCCCATGTAAACCTCCACAAGGTTGAAGCTTGATGGGTCTTCATCCTGTCTTCCCAGTTGAGTGAGGACCTCCTTAATGACAGAATCCACCGTGCTGTTCTTGGAGATGGAGATCGATATGTACGCCACGCCAACCTTGAGCCAGCCGGCGTAAATCTTGAGGACCTCTGTCTCCTGGGGTTTGGCCCTTAGGAGCCACGCCTCGGGCACATTCTCCTTAAAGATGGCCCTTTCGTCGGGGGTGCCGTTACGGTTGAGGATGTCGTTGTGGTGTAGAGCCTGCTGGCCGTTGTCTTGGAGCTCGTAGTCCAGCGAGTCATCTGGGATGTAGAAGGTCCTCAACGCTGACTCCACCACTTCCTCATTCTTGGTTATCCGAGGAATGGAGACCAAACGGAAGTGGCTGCGCTTGACTGCATCGACCCCATCAAACACCTTGAGAACCTGCTTCCCTGAATCCACTGCGGTTGCCGGCTGGCTCTCCTTTGTAGGTGCTGGAATCTGGGTGTCAACTTCGTCCAAGTTATCCAGCTCATTCTGGCAGCTCTCAGAGATGCGGTAGCAGTGCATCTTGCTGAAGTTCCGCGAGCATATTCGCACGCAAGCAGGGTGAAGGAGCATGCTACGTAGCCGTCCTAGGTCACACTCTGGTGGCACGATGACATAACAGGCAGCGTGTGTCGTAATACCACACCACTCACACCGCATTCCCGCCAGGACGTCCGAGGAGCCACAGGTGCGTCGGCAGACCTTACAGCGGGCACCTGAGGGGATGTTTCCCTCCCGCCAGTGGTGGTGAAGCGTATCAATGTCCTGACTCCCATCCTGGTGGCAGAGACGACAGTCACCACAACTGAACGCAGCACAGTCTGAGTGGGCATGCAGCTCACAAACTTCACAGCGAATGGCTGTGTTTCCCTCCAGATGTTTTCGACACACACAGCAGAATCTCTTTTTCTGCCCTGCTGGACCAAAGCAATGGGCGACAGGGACCCGCACCAGCGTCGGGGCCATGCATGAACAGACAGTCCTCACAGTCTTCAGGCACTTCTCATGACACATAAAGTTACACACTTCACAAATGAATCCGATAAGACCCCATATGAAATCACTGCAGTTGTGGCAGAACGTTGGTTTGGTGAGAGTCACTTTCCTAAAACAATGTCCGGGTGCACTGACATGGTACCTTGAGCGAGACCCAGGGGACTGTTGTGCCTTTTTCCTACCGGACAGGGGGCTTGCGCTTGGGCTTTCCATGATAGAATTCTCATTCTTCGTTCGAGTGCTGTTTGCCATCGTATCTGTGCACCACAAGGGTCGTGTATAATGAAAACGTAGCTAGGGTGTTTGAGTGAAAATATGTTTCCGCTGCCAAGCGGCAAAACCAGCGAGCTCCAGCTACGTTATGCCCAACCGCCGTGTCATTACACTTTGGAGCCAGTGGTGCCAGCTGCTGCTGGAGCCATAGCGGTCATGAAGTTAGTGTTTTTCTTTGGCAGCTTTTACACATAATCTGCTAGCTACTTCCGCCCGCAGTTTTCATAGCTGTGCAGCGGTTTTCATCCGCCCTCACAAGGTTGGCCCTCATAGCGCCCAGGCATGATGAGTGAGTGACCGATGGTGCAGCTGTAGAATTTCGATGGTGCAGCTGTAGAATTTTTTGAGGATCTGAGGACCCATGCCAAATCTTTTCAGTCTCCTGAGGGGGAATAGGCTTTGTCGTGCCCTCTTCACGACTGTCTTGGTGTGTTTGGACCATGATAGTTCGTTGGTGATGTGGACACCAAGGAACTTGAAGCTCTCAACCTGTTCCACTACAGCCCCATCGATGAGAATGGGGGCGTGCTCAGTCCTCTTTTTTTCCCCCTGTAGTCCACAATCATCTCCTTTGTCTTGGTCACGTTGAGGGAGAGGTTGTTGTCCTGGCACCACACGGCCAGGTCTCTGACCTCCTCCCTATAGGCTGTCTCATCGTTGTCGGTGATCAGGCCTACCACTGTTGTGTCGTCGGCAAACTTAATGATGGTGTTGGAGTCGTGCCTGGCCATGCAGTCATGGGTGAACAGAGAGTACAGGAGGGGACTGAGCACGCACCCCTGAGGGGCCCCCGTGTTGAGGATCAGTGTGGCAGATGTGTTGTTACCTACCCTTACCACCTGGGGGCGGCCCGTCAGGAAGTCCAGGATCCAGTTGCAGAGGGAGGTGTTTAGTCCCAGGATCCTTAGCTTAGTGATGAGCTTAGAGGGCACTATGGTGTTGAATGCTGAGCTGTAGTCAATGAATAGCATTCTCACGTAGGTGTTCCTCTTGTCCAGGTGGGAAAGGGCAGTGTGGAGTGCAATAGAGATTGCATCATCTGTGGATCTGTTGGGGCGGTATGCATATTGGAGTGGGTCTAGGGTTTCTGGGATAATGCTGTTGATGTGAGCCATGACCAGCCTTTCAAAGCACTTCATGGCTACAGACGTCAGTGCTACGGGTCGGTAGTCATTTAGGCAGGTTCTTAGTGTGTGTGTGTGTGTGTGTGTGTATATGGGTGAGAATTATTTTAAATCCATTTTGAAATCAGGCTGTAAGACAACAAAATGTGGAATAAGTCAAGTGGTATGAAGACTTTCTTATGGCACTGTATCTAAGACAACCTGCAATCTACTGCTACCTGTAAATGTATTCTCTTAACTATTACAAATAATAATATGGTTTGGATATTGATATGTGTTTACCCAGCTGAATTGCGGCTCTGTTTGACTCGTTTGGGATTACGCTAGGCCCTCTGAAAGTCCACATGTGATTCTAACACTCAGTAATGACATTATGTAAGGTGACATAGCCCAATATGAGTATTTTGATTTTGAATGTTCCATCACTTGCTGAAACAAAAGGTATATTGAGGAGCTTTGGTTAAATTGAATGTTGAGTAAGGTTAGAACTAGTAGTATGTGTTGATACACAAAAAAAAAACGATTGTGTAGTTGATCGTATCATGTTTTTGAAATCCAAATGGTTCTATTACTACATTTCTAGATCAATGCAGAGTCTGCTTGCTAAAGAAAGTCAAAATATAGTTGTAAATTATGTTATTGGTGTTGCGAGTCTTTACTTGGTCTGTCTCTTCAGGAATAATGCACCAAAGATGGCCGCCACACACTCCATGCTGCAGGAGCGTATCCAGGTGGCCCAAGAGCTTCTCAAGCGTGTGGACCTGCTCTGTGCGAGGCAGGCGCGCGATGTGGAGGGCCGGGCCAAGCTCTGCAGCAAGCTGCGCGCCGAGCTCAAGTTCCTGACCAAGGTGGAGGCGGGCAAGGTGCTCATCAAGGAGTCCCACCTGCAGAGCACCAACCTCACCCACCTGAAGGTGAGTCTTGTATATATTGTATTTTCCAATGGAATTATATGTTGAAAAGGTTCCTTTAGTTCCAATTTAGGTTCCAATGGACAGTTAGTCCTGCTCTTGCTGTCCATTGTTTTACCCATCTGACAATGAGGACCATATTGGAAATATGTTGGTTGACTTTTTGGTTGTAATCCTCACTGGTTTTTACTGTGTGTGTTGTTGTGTTCACATCAACTCGTATTTGAATTGTGACTCTTTCCAATAAAAACAGGCCATCGTGGAGTCGGCCGAGTCCCTAGAGATGGTGGTGAGCGTGCTGCATGTGTTCGCCTACGAGGACGCCGGCGGCATCAAGCAGACGCTGGTGGTGGATGTGGTGGCCAACGGCGGGCACACCTGGGTCAAGGCCATTGGGCGCAAGGCAGAGGCACTGCACAACATCTGGCAGGGCCGGGGCCAGTACGGAGACAAGAGCGTGGTGGAGCAGGCTGAGGACTTCCTGCAGGCCAGCCGCCAGCAGCCTGTGCAGTACAGCAACCCACACATTATCTTTGCCTTCTACAACGGCGTCTCCAGCCCCATGGCCGACCGCCTGCGGGAGATGGGCATCTCGGTGCGCGGGGACATCGTGGCGGTAAACTTGGTGATGGCGGATGAGGAGGAGGAGGAAGGAAGCGAGGAGGGGGAAGAGAGGGGGGGAGCAAACGAGGGGGGCAAGGAACACTGCTACGAAGAGGAAGAGCGAGAAGGCAAGGCTGCGGAGGAAGATGAAGACGATGAAAACTTTGTCGAAGAAGAAGACGTCGAGCACACGCGAGTGGACCGCGACACCGTCGTGGCTAGCCTGGCCTTCCCCACCGAGGTCAAGGTGGATGTGTGCCGGCGGGCCAACCTGGACATCACAACACTCATCACGTACGTGTCGTCACTGAGCCACGGCCACTGCCGCTTGGCCTTCAAGGAGCAGGTGCTGACTGAGCAGGCAGCCCAGGAGCGGCAAGAGAAGGTCCTCCCCCGCCTCCAGGAGTTCATGGCGGGCAAGGAGCTGTACGCGTGCCAGTCGGCCGTACACGACTTCCGCGTCATCCTGGACACGCTGGGCGGCCCCGGCGAGAAGGCGCGTGCCGACGAGCTGCTGAGGCGGCTGCGAGTGGTGCCCGACCAGCCGTCAGAACGCACGCAGCGTCTCACGTCCAGCTCCAAGGTGAACCCCCGCTCGCTCATGATTTTCGGCACGGGCGACACACTACGGGCAGTCACAATGACGGCCAACAGTGGCTTTGTGAGAGCGGCAGCCAATCAGGGCGTGCGGTACAGCGTGTTCATCCACCAACCGCGTGCCTTGACGGAGGGCAAAGAGTGGAGGGCCACGCCCATATGAGAGAGGGAGAACCAACACCCACAGTGGAAGGAGGAGGAAGAAGACTGATGACGAGGGTGAGGAGTGAAGAAGGGCTCCGACAGCGAAAAAAAAGACTAGACAAGGTTTGTGTAATATACCACTGAACAGACATTTAAAAAGGGTGTGGAATATACCACTAAACAGACATTAAAGGGGTGTGGGTGTGGAATATACCACGGAACAGTAATTAAACGGGTTGGGTGACTGCCAGAACAGAGAACATTTCTGCAAAACAGAGGATGCGTATACATTTTTGTTGTCGTTGAGACACCTCGTATAAATCAAATATTTATCACAGCTTTTTGCTATGTGCCATTTCAATGTGTCACTGCAATGTAAAGGCATTGTGCTCAGTTGGAAAAGCACTACTGGTTTAGTTTAACACTCAGACAGTACAGTGGTGATGGCTGTGTAGCCTACATACTGTATATGCAAAATTAGTTTATGATATGATGAAATATCAGCGTTCTCAGTACCGCTTTGTATTTTAGGGCAATTAAACGGCTTTGGCCCAATGTGCTGAGGGTGAAGTATATTTGTTTTCTGTATTGCAAGTCGGAATTAGATGTAAATAAAGCATCTTTAAAAAAAAAAATGCTATTTATTGAATGAAGCTATTTCATTAGAAAACATTTTGTGTATGGCTCTAAACTGCTATGGCGCTTCTTTGTAACTATTGCAATCATGTTAGGCCAGTGCAGAATTTAATCCAATGAACCTTTTGAAGGCAAAGCCATTATGCAATATTATTGTGTAGTCCTACACATTTTAAGAGTTATGCTGAAAACAAACCTGTTAGATACTTAACCTCTCTTTATTACCAATCACCTAGGCCTACTGGTTAATATAGGACCTACAGTGCATTCAGAAAGTATTCAGACCCCTTCACTTTTTCCACATTTTATTAAGTTACAGCCTTATTCTAAAATGGATTAAATTACATTTTTTCCTCATCAATCTGCACACAATACCCCATAATGGCAAAGCGAAAACAGGTTTAGACATTTTTGCAAATGTATTCATTTTAAAACAGAAATAGCTTATTTACATAATTATTCAGACCCTTTGCTCTGAGATTTGAAATTTAGCTCAGGTGCATCCTGTTTCCATTGATCATCCTTGAGATGTTTCTACAACTTGATTGGAGTCCACCTGTGGTAAATTCAATTGATTGGACATGATTTGGAAAGGCACACACACCTGTCTAAACAAGGTCCCACAGTTGACAGCCATGCGGTCAAAGGAATTGTCCGTAGAGATCCGAGACAGAATTGTGTTGAGGCACAGATCTGGGGAAGGGTACCAAAAAACATTCTGCAGCATTGAAGGGCCCCAAGAAAAGTGGCCTCCATCATTCTTCATTGGAAGAAGTTTAGAACCACCAAGACTCTTCCTAGAGCTGGCAGCCAGCCTAACTGAGCAATCGGGGGAGAAGGGCCTTGGTCAGGGAGGTGACCAAGAATCCTCTGTGGAGATGGGAGAACCTTCCAGAAGGACAACCATCTCTGCAGGACTCCACCAATCAGGCCTTTATGGTAGAGTGGCCAGACAGAAGCCACTCCTCAGTAAAAGACACATGACAACCCGCTTGGAGTTTGCCAAAGGGCACCTAAAGGACTCTCGGACCATGACAAACAAGATTCTCTGGTCTGAAGAAACCAAGATTGAACTCTTTGGCCTGAATGCCAAGCGTCATGTCTGGAGGAAACCAGGCACCGCTTATCACCTGGCCAATACCATCCCTACGGTGAAGCATGGTGGTGGCAGCATCATGCTGTGGGGATATTATTCAGCAGCAGGTACTGGGAGACTAGTCAGGATCGAGGGAAAGATGAACGGAGCAAAGTACAGAGAGATCCTTGATGAAAACCTGCTCCAGAGCACTCAGGACCTCAGACTGTGGGAAAGGTTCACCTTCCAACAGGACAACGACCCTAAGCACACAGCCAAGACAACGCAGGAGTGGCTTCGGGACAATTCTCTGAATGTCCTTGAGTGGCCCAGCCAGAGCCCGGACTTGAACCCGATTCGAAGAGGGAGAGACCTGAAAATAGCTGTGCAGTGACACGCCCCATCCAACCTGACAGGGGTCTGAATACTTTCCGAATGCACCTCAATCTACTTGCTTTTGAGGGGGAAATGTTTTGTCTTGTGTGTCTATATTTTGGGGATATGTTTGGAAAGGGTGCATATTTTTCCCAGGTGGGGTGTCTTTTGGGTCAGGTTGAAATTGTTATTTTGAATACATGGAACAACTCAAGTGCTAATATTGAGACAGCCACTTGTTCAGCTGAGGGGTATACTGCAAAACGGGATCATTGAGTTAGCCAGCAAACTATCCTAAATGGTCTGAAATAACTAACAGGTTTTTTAGAAAGATGACTCAAAATGGGCAACCAAAAACACATATCTAAGTTTAGCTTTCTGGTTGTTAAATCAAAGTTCGCTGGCTAATTCATAAATCCAGCTTTATATTAAATCCATTCAATAATGATGTGGAGGGCCAAGGAAAAATGTGTCATACTGTTATCTGTAGCTACACGAAGCTCTTATATCATTAGTGTATGGCATGTTGTAAAGCAAAACATCTGACGTCATTAGTTGACATCACTACAGTCTGTGGCTCAGTTGGTAGAGCATTTATTTATTTTTTTAACCTTTTTATTTTACTATAAAAACATGGCGCTTGCAACGCCAGGGTTGGGGGGTTGATTCCCACGTGTGACCAGTATGAAAATGTATGCACTCACTGTTGTAAGTCACTCTGGATAAACGCTAGGGCGGCTGCTAAATGACTAGAATGTAAATGTGGAAGGATCATTTAGTTGGGAGCAGTGATGTATATAAACCCTGGATTGCTGATGCTATGTTTTGGCCAATGAGAAGTTTGAAGCCACTGGTCGGCCATATTGGAACTCCCCAGAAGAAGCCTCCATAAGAACGAATGAAATTCTATAGATTCAGAGTGTTTAATAGTCACATTTACAGGGTTGCAGGTTTGATTGCAGGGTACAGTGAAAATCTTAGGCTCCGAGTTCCAACATGCAGGGGTAAGTGAAATCAAATGTTTTTTAACTATATAGATAGCACTATATACAGTATTTCAATTACATGTTTAAGGGACAAAATTACATGTATTGAAGTATTTTTTTGTTGTGGGGATAGTAACAGTGCTTTATAAAAATTATACTTTAAGGAAAATGTTTTTATTTTTCTCACATAATTTAAAAAGTGCATTTAAGGTGTCTAATAGAATAAACGTTTCAAAAACAAATGTAGACAAATGCTTTTATTGCTTTCAAAATATTATTTAGAATGGGTGGGGGAGTGCCAAGATGGAGGTGCGGGGGGGGATTCAAAACATTTCCCCCTCGTCAGTCAAATAGTGGGAGAGGGAAGAAACTATTAGTCTTTTTTTCCCGGGGTTTTTCAACATTACAGCCTACAAAATAATATTATAAAACACTAGCTACATGCGGTGTATCCATGTATACTGGCATCGTCATATTTAGTGGAGAAACTTTGCTGGTGAATGATTTTAGTGATGTTCACAAACCATGGCCACACCCCTGGCCTGTAGTCATCTTTCACCCCAAACACCTGTCTGCCGAGCCGAGGAGCAAAGGATTGTTTTACAAGCAATTTGGAAGAAATGCCCGCATGAGCATAGTCCAAGAAGGTGAACGAAAAAAGCTATAGGCCTATGTGATTTTGATTTATTGGCTTTTATTTTAATTTTTATTCGACGTACGTTTGTGGACAGCTTGGACAGCATCACCGGCCGGGCAGAACACGGCTAGCTAGCTGAACACACTTTTAGCGCTAGCTAGCTCGCTAAATATGATGGACTGACAGAGGGGTTTTTGTATCAAAACTGACTTGAAGAGACTTGGAGAGCCTGTAAGACATATACTGCGGTACAAAACGTAGCATATCCCACAATAGCTACTGGTGCGTCGTGTCGTCTTTTGACCTCCCGATACTTTTGGCGACCAACTAATCCAGTTAGTTACAGTAGCTAACTAACGTCGTTAGCCGAGACAACCGAGCAGCAAGTGTGTTTTACACCGTACACGACACCTTCATTCTGGTAAGCAGGTGCCTCGCTATAACTAGTGAGCTAGCTACGTAAAAGCAGTTTGTTTTTCATGTTGATCAATTATGGCAAATCATAACACTAAAGTACACATTACTAGCTAACTACAGGAATAGCTAGCTAACTAGCCATTTAGAAATGTGTAGCCAATGAATGGATGCTTTTATTAGCTGGCGATGTGGTCATCCCCATGGCTTAGCTAGTAAATAGTAAGCTGATGCACTTGTCAATAGCTAATGTTTTAATCTATTTGATGAAATGACAAAATGTAACATCACGAAGCTTCAGCTAATTGTGGGCAGTACAAATTGTGATGTATGGTTTCCAACCCATATAAATAATAATAATATGCCATTTAGCAGACGCTTTTATCCAAAGCGACTTACAGTCAAGCGTGCATACATTTTTGTGTATGGGTGGTCCCGGGGATCGAACCCACTACCTTGGCGTTACAAGCGCCGTGCTCTACCAGCTGAGCTACAGAGGACCATATTGTTGAACGCATGCACCAACAAACCAGTTGACAGGCTAGATGATAGGATAAGTATTTAGATATTAATATCCTAGACACGTCTGCCTCTTACACTTGGTAAACATACCAACCACACCCATTCCTATATATGCGCATAAGTTACATGATGCCAACTTGTTATACAAATGGCTGGTGATTTGACACTTGTTGTATGTGAAGCTCAGGACGAAGACGTTGTGCGCTCTTCCCATAATGTAATTGTGGTGGTTAGCTAAAATGTCTTGCAAGTGGTGGATCGAAGCTACTCCGTTATGTGGAATCAGATCCACCTTTTTTTTTTAATTCTCTTACCTTTGCATTCATACCCATTCGACTGAAGAGGCAGGTTTCTAATGGATAAGGTCTTTGCACCTGGCTAGGTGCATGGAAAACAATGACTTGACATTTGTCTGGGGGAATGAGAACAGTGTGTCCTCTTAAATATTTTGCTGCGCTACCTGGAATTTTTATTTGGGAACACCAGTGGCCATAGGGGAAAAAAATCACCACGGTAATAAGTGTCGTAATTATTTATTCGCTGTCCCACAGCCTCGGTAGTATGCAAATATGTGGTGGCACAGACAGGAAAAGGGAAGAGCTTGTTCAGGAGATGAGCTTCAAAAGTAGCTAGGATTCGTATAGACCCAATGTAGGCTATAAATACTATGTATACTGCAAATTGACTGCAGGAATCCCAAACAGAATAATTTCAAACCTAGATTACATTGGGGCATACCGAAAATACATAAGTATGGAAAAACCTATTTTCCGTCCGCGAAGTGTCAGGTAAAAGTAGCCCTGTTGAACCCCTATATCAGTATGTTGATTTCTTAATCTCTAAAATTGTGCCAGCATTGCCAGTTTTTTTTCAGGAGATCATCAATAACTATTGATGCGACACCGAAAGCAATTTGGTTACACTTGACGTTCAGTCTCTACACTATTATACCGTATGACGCAGGCCAACGAGCGCTCTCTCGCCATCTCAACACTAGACCGGAGGGTATCTTACCTCATTCTAACTCTCACCAAAAAGTCCTCACATGAAATTACTTCCAATATGCTGGCAGTTTCCACCAACAGACACTGGGGACAGCGATGGGGGCTGCATTCACGCCAAACTATGCTCATTTATTTATGGGACACTGGGAGGAGACCATTTTGATGTCCACAAAAAAACCCATATTTCCAGAACGTCGCCCTTTGGCAAAGATGCATAGATGTCCTACTGGTATGGAACGGTACTGACGCTCTTCTCTCTGATAAATAATAATAATAATAATAATAATAATATGCCATTTAGCAGACGCTTTTATCCAAAGCGACTTAGTCATGCGTGCATACATTTTTGTGTATGGGTGGTCCCGGGGATCGAACCCACTACCTTGGCGTTACAAGCGCCGTGCTCTACCAGCTGAGCTATGAACTTATCTGACCCCAACCTCAAATTCACAGCAGATAGAAGTCTTGGATCTTACAATCCACAAAAATCAAGAAAACAAGTTGGAGTCTACCATCTTCTGCAAGCCGCAGAGTAGGAATACACTTTTACACAGTCAGTAACCACCCTGGTACACCTTAAGCTGAACATACCGGTGGGTCAATTCCTAAGACTCCGAGGCAACTGTAGTACAGACAGAGGTAATGGGTAATGATTTGCTCACCAGTTTCCTGCAACCCGGGTATGATACAGTAAGTACGCCTTGATAACACCGACCGCGTCATTACGCCAAATGGTACGCAGCATCATCTAGATATGTGTGCAACAAAAGTTCAACATTCATCTTCTGCTGCCATTTCTGTCAAGCCGTCTACACATAGTTTGACGCATACGTTCAATAAATCCAATGTACGCACCACACAGAACGCACTGCAACTGCCTCTGCAACGCAATGCTGCAAGGCAAACGCAGTGTTCCATTGGAAATGAATGTACTTCTGGTGTACCAAAACGCAATGACGCTGTCGGTGTGATCGAGGCGTTACGGAATCGGCTAGATTGCGCGCACGGCGAAAACAAATGCGATGGGGAAATATTTTGAACGCTTGTTGATTTTTGATCACTTGAGGATGTTCCAAGTCATGACCGCGTCATTGCGTTTTGGTACACCAGAAGTACATTTCCAGTGGAACGCTGCGTTTGCCTTGCTACATTGCGTTGCAGAGGCAGTTGCAGTGCGTTCTGTGTGGTGCAGACGTTGGATTTATCGAATTTATGCATCAAAATGTATGCGTAGACGGGTTGACAGAAATGGTAGCAGAAGATGAATGTTGAACATTTGTTGCACACATATCTAGATGATGCTGCGTACCATTTGGCGTAATGACGCGGTCGGTGTGATCAAGGCGTACTTACTGTATCATACCCGGGTTGCAGGAAACTGGTGAGCAAATCATTACCCATTACCTCTGTCTGTACTACAGTTGCCTCGGAGTCTTAGGCATTGACCCACCGGTATGTTCTGCTTAAGAAATTCCACGAATTAACTTAAGAAGGTACACCTGTTAATTGAAATGCATTCCATGAAGCTGGTTGAGAGAATGCCAAGAGTGTGCAAAGCTGTCATCAAGGCAAAGGGTGGCTATTTGAAGAATCTCTAATATAAAATATATTTTGATTGAACACGGTTTTTGGTTACTACATTATTCCATATGTGTTATTTCATAGTTTTGATGTCTTCACTATTATTCTACAATGTAGAAAATTGTAAAAATTAAGAAAAACCCTTGAATGAGTAGGTGTTCTAAAACTTTTGACTGGTAGTGTACCTTATGTAAATAAGTATTCAGACCCTTCGCTACGAGACTCGAAATTGAGCTCAGGTGCATCCTGTTTCCATTGATCATCCTTGATGTTTCTACAACTTGATTGGAGTCCACCAAATCATTTTGGCATGATGGAAAGGAAATTAAAGGTCCACAGTTGACGTGCTGTGAGCAAAAACCAGGCATGTCGTCTCAGAGACAGATGCCAGATGGGGAAGGGATGTCTGCAGCATTAATCCCAAACACGTGCGCCATCTTCTTAATAGAGAGTTGACCTCTAGAGCTGGCCGCAGAACCCATAGGGAAAGCTTGGTCAATGACAGAACCCGAGGTCATCGACAAAGCTCCAAAGTTCCTCTGTGGACCTGGGAGAAACTTCCAGAAGGACAACAATCTCTGCAGCACTCCACCAAATCAGGCCTTTTATGGTAGATTGGCCAGACGGAAGCCACTCCTCAGTAAAAGGTACATGACAGCCCACTTGGAGTTTGCCAAAATGGACCTAACGTACTCTCGGATCATGAGAAACAAGATTCTCTGGTCTGATGAAACCAAGATTGAACTCTTTGGCCTGAATGCCAAGCGTCATGTCTGGAGGAAACCTGGCACCATCCCTACGGTGAAGCATGTTGGTGGCAGCATCATGCTGTGGGGATGTTTTTCAGCGGCAGGGACTGGGAGACTAGTCTGGATCGAGGGAAAGATGAACGGAGCAAAGTACAGAGAGAGATCCTTGATGAAAATCTGTTCCATAGTGCTCGGGACTTCAGACTGGGGCGAAGGTTCACCTTCCAACAGGACAACGACCTTAAGCACACAGCCAAGATAATGCAGGAGTGGCTTCGGGACAAGTCTCTGAATGTCCTTGAGTGGCCCAGACAGAGTTAACTGCCGATTGCCTCTTTAATACATCAAGTATTTTTCATTGTGCTCCTACATTTATTTGTGTGCTCCAACATTTTTCAACTTAGGAGCACACGTGCGCCTTGTAATTTTTGTAATAAAAAAAATATTTATATAATATGTCACCGACGAACCCAGAACAGTCCTACATAGTGTCACTGAGGCTACTAGATGTCAGTTTGAAATGACAGTGACTTGTTTCGGAGATTGTCTTTGTGTAGAGGAAGACTTGGTTTCAGAATACAGAACATTTAGTTTGTGGACTCATAAGGCCTAGTAATCTTAAAGGTAGTGTCTAGCTTGTCTGTGTGATTAGGCGAGTGTGAATTTGAGCATGAGCCTACCGTGCTTGTGGTTGCTTATATTTACAGATTTCCTAAATAAAAATAACTTTGAGCTGATTGCCACCCTGCATCCCACTGCTGGCTTGCCTCCTGAAGCTAAGCAGGGTTGGTCCTGGTCGGTCCCTGGATGGGAGACCAGATGCTACTCTTTCCTCTGGTCTAAGGAGATCCCAGTGCCCCAGGGCAGTGAGGGGGACATTGCCCTGTGTAGGGTGCAGTCTTTCAGATGGGACGTTAAACGGGTGTCCCGACTCTCTGTGGTCACTAAAGATCCCATGGCCCTCTTACCATCATGGCCACCTAATCATCCCCAGCTTCCAATTGGCTCATTCATCCCCCTCTCCACTGGAACTATTCCCCAGGTCATTGCTGTAAATGAGAATGTGTTCTCAGTCAACTTACCAGGTAAAAAGGGTAATAAAATAAATAAATAATTTGCAAGTCAACATGAAAACAAATCGAGGATGGGCTAAAACTTCGAAACTTGGCTGTTGTTTTGGGTGTGTTTGTGTGGCTGTTGTTTTGGGTGTGTTGGGGGAAATAATCGGCCAGGGAGAGTCCTTTTCCCAATAAGGAAACTTAAATGGCACACTATTCCTTTTATAGTGCACTACTGTTGACCAGAGCCCTATGGGCTGAGTGCACTATGTCGGGAATGGGGTGCCATTTGGGATGCACACGATGGGTAGTGTTTCTAACAGGATGTTTAGTCACTTCACCTTTTTCTAAAACAGGACAAAGCTAGCTAGCTACTTCTGGCAGTCATTGAAATAACAAAAGGAGGTGCATCTGGAATGTCCATCACACCGTTCAGCTGGTAACAATACCCACAGAACTACCTGCATCAGTAGAATATGTTCTTTACAGTGAAGCTTGGAGGCCACAGCTGCCATACACGTTTTAGTCATTTAGCATAGCAGACGCTGTTATCCAGAGCGACTTACAGTCAAGGTGAATGCACTAAGATAGCTAGGCGAGACAACCACATCGGTCATAGTAAGCAAAATGTTCCTCAAAGCCATCGGCAAAGTCACAAATTTAACTAGTAAGAAAAGAAAGGTACAAGTGTTAGTTCAAGAAAGGCAAATATTATTTTTGATGGTAGATGGGCTCATTTGGCCTACAATTTATTAAAAAACACAACGCGCAACAACATCGTCAGTGTCCGAATAGGTACCCGTACTTGCATTCTAAATAGTACACTGATTGTGTACGCAAAAATATAACGTTTTATAGCATGCGAAATTAAAACGATCGAGTATGCTTTAAAATGCCAGGATGTCATTTATTTCGGCTTTTCATCTAGTACGAATTCGCTGCATGCTACTGAGGAAGGTAAGTATTTTTCAGACCCACTTGTGTTTGACAACAGCTGATAATCAGATCAAGGGGACGGGCAAAAATGAACGAATGAATTGCGCATTAGATAACGCATTCTCAGTATGCGTGAGCCTGGTATGTTTATTCATTACTGCAACTGCATACATTTTTTTACTAAACAGCGCGTTCTAAATAGTATGTAGTATGTTTAGTAGACGGTGTGTCGTTTTTAGTAAGAGGGAAGGCAAGACGGATTTGGGCACGACCGTTCATGCTTAGGCCTACACAAAGGCTGGGGAGTGGGGGCACCACCCAGTTTAAGTCACACAAACGTCGTTGGCATACAGGCTAATGACAGGCTGTCAGTTGAGTTGAGCTTGTTTGCCATCTGGGTTTGGCTGTGTTTGCATTGTTGTTCAGACGGAGATCCACTCACTGCCGTCAGGGTAGGGCTGGGAGATATGGCCAAAATATCATATCTATATATATATATATTTTTTTCATATCACAATTATTTTTTAAATTGTTGCCGGTATGACAGTATTTTATGTTTCTGAATAATGAAAGTTATAATTACGTGGCCCTTGAATAGCAGCACATTACATTCTAAGTGATTTCTCCATTCTGACGGGTTTTATACTCAAACTAGGACAAAACTGACAGTGAAGTAGTCCAATTTGTAGAACATTTAATTGCATTTAACATCGAATCAAAATATCGTTATAGACGGTATTGTAAAAATCCACACAGGTATTCACGCTATATCGCCCAGCCCTACGGAGATCCGTGCACTGCCCTCGGGGGTTCGTGATCCAAAGGGATCCCTATTTCTCACCTCTCCGGGCTGAAGTTTTATGGGGCGGCAGGTAGCTTAGTGGTTAAGAGCGTTGTGCCAGTAACCGAAAGGTCGCTGGTTCTAATCCCCGAGCCAACTAGGTGAAAAATCTGTCGATGTGCCCTTGAGCAAGGCACTTAACCCTAATTGCTCCTGTAAGTCGCTCTGGATAAGAGCGTCTGCTAAATGAAAAAAAAAAAAGTTTCAACTAGGTGCAGATCTAGTATCAGCTTCCCCAGTTATCTTAACCCTTAGTGGGGGAATGCTAAACTGACTAAGGATCAGTGTGTATGGACAACTTTTAAAATGGCTGATGAATGAAGCTGATAAAGTGGGCTCTGATTTTTCCAGCAGATAGCTAGGCAAGTTAAGAATACTTCTTCCTCCTCCCAAACTGGTCCTTGGGACACCCCTGTTTACCCCCCCCCCCCCCCTGCGTTTCCACATATTTGCTAGATTCCAACTCCTGATTCAACTATTGCTATTCTATGGTGGGAGCTACCTCCAGATCCTGTCCTCCATTCCATCGCTGCTGTATAGATCAATGTCTATACGAACATGGTAATCAGATGACGTCACTGTCTATAGCTAATCAAATGAAGAGAAAACAGCCTAAAAAAAAGGGCAGACCGATGTGGCATGCATTGCCAATATTGCGGCACTCCCTCGCACATTTCGAGGGCCAGCTTTAAAAACTCAGGGAGGTGCTGGAATTCCATCGATGACGCTGTGATGTTAGAGCGAGTGATGACACCCTAGTTCCACTCGGTCCAGTTCAAGAAATAGGCCTACCTCTAGTTTTACAGTTGGCCAAATGGCCTTTTTTTTTTTAAACATTTTGTTTTTGTAACAATGTTCAGGGTCATTTCATTTAGGCAAAACTTTTCTTGCAACAGAAAAATGAGTTGTTTTGTAATTGGACATGTACAGATGGGCCAATACTTTCCAGTTTCGGAGCCCTTTCTGCCGTTTCGTACAGAACATGACCCAGTAGGGCCTTTTGGCCAATTGTTTAAAGCTGCAATATGTAACTGTTTGGGAGACCTGTCCAAATTCACAAAGACATGTCAGTTATAGATCTGTCATTCGCATTGAAAAGCAAGTCTAAGAAGCGGTAGATCTGTTCTATGGGCGCCCGTTCTTAAGTTTTGGTTTCATGTCTTTCGGTTTTGTACAGTTGAAAATACAATATGTTTGGTTATGGAAACAATGATTCTCTACACTGTACTTGCTTGTTTTGTCACATCAACTGAAATTAGGTATACTATTAGAATTTTAGCAACCAGGGAATGGCGGAACGATTTCTGCCTAGTGCGGATTTGAAGACAGCTAGGCCTCGGTTGAGGTGACTGAGCAACCGATATCAGTATGCTTAAGTCTTTTTTTTGGTAGATTCTTTATTGTATTGACTAGGATTATTCAAGGCATGTGTTGATCAAATTGGCCATTAGCCCACCACCAGAAACAGCCTAGGCCTAGATGATGTGATGGCCCATGGAATGTCATACTTTTCTTGTACTGTAGATTCTAACATAGGCCTTTGTCCTAAATGTGAGAGATGAGCGACGCCTCTGAACACTGATCCGTCACCCACATGAGTGATGTCATCGCATCTGTTCTGCCAGTCCCCTCTCTGTCTGTGAGGACCTAGGCTGAACCACCCTTTCATGGTATGCTGCCCTCAACAGTGCCCTCACACTACAGGCTACTATATACAGTGGGGAAAAAAAGTATTTAGTCAGCCACCAATTGTGCAAGTTCTCCCACTTAAAAAGATGAGAGAGGCCTGTAATTTTCATCATAGGTACACGTCAACTATGACAGACAAAATGAGAAAAAATAATCCAGAAAATCACATTGTAGGATTTTTAATGAATTTATTTGCAAATTATGGTGGAAAATAAGTATTTGGTCACCTACAAACAAGCAAGATTTCTGGCTCTCACAGACCTGTAACTTCTTCTTTAAGAGGCTCCTCTGTCCTCCACTCGTTACCTGTATTAATGGCACCTGTTTTAACTTGTTATCAGTATAAAAGACACCTGTCCACAACCTCAAACAGTCACACTCCAAACTCCACTATGGCCAAGACCAAAGAGCTGTCAAAGGACACCAGAAACAAAATTGTAGACCTGCACCAGGCTG
Source organism: Coregonus sp. 'balchen' (assembly GCA_902810595.1). NCBI lineage: Eukaryota > Metazoa > Chordata > Actinopteri > Salmoniformes > Salmonidae > Coregonus > Coregonus sp. 'balchen'. The sequence goes on from LR778266.1 coordinate 43,906,221, forward strand.
GGAAGACTGAATCTGCAATAGGTAAGCAGCTTGGTTTGAAGAAATCAACTGTGGGAGCAATTATTAGGAAATGGAAGACATACAAGACCACTGATAATCTCCCTCGATATGGGGCTCCACGCAAGATCTCACCCCGTGGGGTCAAAATGATCACAAGAACGGTGAGCAAAAATCCCAGAACCGCACGGGGGGACCTAGTGAATGACCTGCAGAGAGCTGGGACCAAAGTAACAAAGCCTACCATCAGTAACACACTACGCCGCCAGGGACTCAAATCCTGCAGTGCAAGACGTGTCCCCCTGCTTAAGCCAGTACATGTCCAGGCCCGTCTGAAGTTTGCTAGAGTGCATGTGGATGATCCAGAAGAGGATTGGGAGAATGTCATATGGTCAGATGAAACCAAAATAGAACTTTTTGGTAAACTCAACTCGTCGTGTTTGGAGGACAAAGAATGCTGAGTTGCATCCAAAGAACACCATACCTACTGTGATGCATGGGGGTGGAAACATCATGCTTTGGGGCTGTTTTTCTGCAAAGGGACCAGGACGACTGATCCGTGTAAAGGAAAGAATGAATGGGGCCATGTATCGTGAGATTTTGAGTGAAAACCTCCTTCCATCAGCAAGGGCATTGATGATGAAACGTGGCTGGGTCTTTCAGCATGACAATGATCCCAAACACACCGCCCGGGCAACGAAGGAGTGGCTTCGTAAGAAGCATTTCAAGGTCCTGGAGTGGCCTAGCCAGTCTCCAGATCTCAACCCCATAGAAAATCTTTGGAGGGAGTTGAAAGTCTGTGTTGCTCAGCGACAGCCCCAAAACATCACTGCTCTAGAGGAGATCTGCATGGAGGAATGGGCCAAAATACCAGCAACAGTGTGTGAAAACCTTGTGAAGACTTACAGAAAACGTTTGACCTGTGTCATTGCCAACAAAGGGTATATAACAAAGTATTGAGAAACGTTTGTTATTGACCAAATACTTATTTTCCACCATAATTTGCAAATAAATTCATAAAAAATCCTACAATGTGATTTTCTGGATTTTTTTTCTCTCATTTTGTCTGTCATAGTTGACGTGTACCTATGATGAAAATTACAGGCCTCTCTCATCTTTTTAAGTGGGAGAACTTGCACAATTGGTGGCTGACTAAATACTTTTTTTCCCCACTGTACCATTCTAGGCTATACTATATTAGCCTATAATCGCTTGTGCTGCATTATTAGAAGGCGCCGCATGAAACACACCGAGAATCTCATCGCCGATGGGTGCTTATCGCAGCGGGGAGGCCGTTCCTTCTCTTGCTAGAACAGAAGCGGTACCTGCTGCGTGTTGACCCCGGTGGCGACGAACCTACCGGTTGTGCGTCATTGGCCAACAACTTGATTTTGCGCCAATCAGAGAGCATGAACCCCCACATGTGGGAGCCAACAGGGTTGACAAGAACAAAAAACAAACAAACAAAAAAAGGTTATTTTCTCCATACATCCACGGTTAAATGTCATGAGACAGTCACACTTCATATGCAGGCTATGGGATGGTAGCTAGCTATCCACACAACAGTAAATACTTCCTCCGAGCTAGCTAAGCTAACCACTGTAGCTAGTAGTGATGTTATAAAATAAAAATACTCCAGTCTGACCCTAAACGACTAAAACCCAGGTAGGTTGTGTAGAAATAATGAACCTATATTTTTAAAATTATTTTACCATGGAAACTTTTTCTTATCACAGTATTTTCAATAGATATTAGCAGCACTATTTGGCAGATTTTGGATTTTGTGGTCTCAAACCAGTGAGCTTAACATTCTTCATCAAGATTATGGGCAAAATGGAATTATTGGCAATGGAAAAAAGGTGTGACTGTTGTTCCCTTGTCATATATTTGGAACATTTACTATCAATATAGCGTTACAAATATTTTTCCAGATCGCGACAGACAACCTGGTTCAATTTGGGTCCGAGGCAAAACCAATGGCCTAGGGCCTGTATATGTTCAAAAAGGACAGTAAACACTGAAATAGCTAAAGGATTTTCTTGTTGAAATCCCCCCCTAAAAAACTACTCTTCGGACTGATGTGAAATTCGATGAGGAATGGCCAGCTGCTGAGACTGAAAGGGGTTTTGCCCTCTCCCTCCCTCCCACTCTCTGGCTTTAGAAAAGACTGATTGTGTTCTGATGTAGCACTAAAACAGTGTTTGCATAAACAAACCAACTGCATAAAACAATGCCATCCCTTTTAGCCTATCACCAATGGCTAGGAGAACTGGTTTGGCCTCGGATGCATCGACTGGTGTCTGAGAATGAGGACCTTGCAGCTGATTTCTATGAATATCTGCTTGCTTTTGTAAATGGCTAAATAACCACTAGCTTCTTTTTACATCTTTTTATGACAGGTCCTCAACTGAAATATGACTTATCGTCCTTTTAGTTTGTTACAAGTAGGCCTAGACGTCACAAGACAATCACTTTTATTTTTCCTACCCTGAACTGAGCCACCACCAGCTGGTCATGTGACTTTAATGCTACGTCATTGTAGAGGAGCATCATAAAATGCAAGGTGGACATGAATGAAACGCTGGGGGAATTGAATTTACTGTATTTCAAAGTGCAGGTAATCTAAATTATCCATGGCAACATTGGCCTACTGTATGTCTGGAGATTATTTTTTTATTTTTTTGCGAGATGGAACGTTTTTCAAAGCATGAGATTTTATCACTAGACTGCTACTATGAACAGTGATTTTTTTTAAACAATTCTTTTTTTTTGTTTTTGTATTCACAGGGACTGTCGGATCGCCCTTAATGCTGGGACTTTACCTCCCTCTCCTGATTCTCTGACTTTCAAACGTCACGTCTCCCCCTTTCTCTCTCGCCCCCCCCCCTTTCTTTTCCTTCTTCCTGTGAGTGAGCGGTCATGACAGCCAACAAGCCCAAGGGGCAGAACTCTCTGGCCCTCCACAAGGTGATCATGGTGGGGAGCGGAGGAGTGGGCAAGTCAGCCCTCACCCTACAGTTCATGTACGACGAGGTGAGACGTTGACGCGTGTCAAACCCCATCATCGTTCCTGCTCTCCACTCATCGGTGGCCTGTTCGAATACTCTTCAAAATGTTTTCTTCCTTCCTTGACGTAATCACTGTTCTGACACGACATAACCAGTGAAAGCGGCAGGTAGCTTAGTGGTTAAGAGCGTTGTGCCAGTAACCGAAAGGTCGCTGGTTCTAATCCCCGAGCCGACTAGGTGAAAAATCTGTCGATGTGCCCTTGAGCAAGGCACTTAACCCTAATTGCTCCTGTAAGTCGCTCTGGATAAGAGCGTCTGCTAAATTATTAAAAATGTAAAAAATGAAATCAATGCAGTGGAAAAGCTTGCATACACCGAGCCAGTCAGATCAGTGATTACTTCAAGGAAGGAAGGATGCTTTTTAAGAATATTCTAACAGGACCAACATGTCCTGAAAATGGACACTCCTGGTCACTGATATCAATGCAGTGGAAACTTGGTAGCACGTCAATAACCTATAACTAACTGTTGACCTGTCTGGGCAGAGTGCCACTCCCCACTAAGGTCCCCAATTGTCCACTCTCAAAAGGACTTCTCTCTTCCTCAATTCTGTCAGGTGATGGTCTGCTTAGGCCAAAATGACACTGTGGTTTAATCTTCAAACATTTTATTATATAATGTAACCTCGTCTTATAAAGAAACTTCTTCCTCCTACTTCTCTCCCTCCCATCAGTTTGTGGAGGACTACGAGCCCACCAAGGCAGACAGCTACAGGAAGAAGGTGGTGCTGGACGGAGAGGAGGTGCAGATCGACATCCTGGACACAGCGGGCCAGGAGGACTACGCCGCCATCCGAGACAACTACTTCCGCAGCGGTGAGGGCTTCCTCTGCGTCTTCTCCATCACCGAGGCCGAGTCGTTCGCCGCCACCGCTGACTTCAGGTAATAAGAGCGGCCTTTGAAGTGAAAAGGAGAGACCAGGTTTGGGGTCAGTTCAGGAATTCATTCCATCCTCTCTCCAGAGATCTATAGGAAGACATGACCTCCCTCTCTCCTCTCCAGAGATCTATAGGAAGACATGACCTCCCTCTCTCCTCTCCAGAGATCTATAGGAAGACATGACCTCCCTCTCTCCTCTCCAGAGATCTAGAGGATGACATGACCTCCCTCTCTCCTCTCCAGAGATCTATAGGATGACATGACCTCCCTCTCTCCAGAGATCTATAGGATGACATGACCTCCCTCTCTCCTCTCCAGAGATCTATAGGATGACATGACCTCCCTCTCTCCTCTCCAGAGATCTATAGGATGACATGACCTCCCTCTCTCCTCTCCAGAGATCTATAGGATGACATGACCTCCCTCTCTCCAGAGATCTATAGGATGACATGACCTCCCTCTCTCCTCTCCAGAGATCTATAGGATGACATGACCTCCCTCTCTCCTCTCCAGAGATCTATAGGATGACATGACCTCCCTCTCTCCTCTCCAGAGATCTATAGGATGACATGACCTCCCTCTCTCCAGAGATCTATAGGATGACATGACCTCCCTCTCTCCTCTCCAGAGATCTATAGGATGACATGACCTCCCTCTCTCCTCTCCAGAGATCTATAGGATGACATGACCTCCCTCTCTCCTCTCCAGAGATCTATAGGAAGACATGACCTCCCTCTCTCCTCTCCAGAGATCTATAGGATGACATGACCTCCCTCTCTCCTCTCCAGAGATCTATAGGAAGACATGACCTCCCTCTCTCCTCTCCAGAGATCTATAGGATGACATGACCTCCCTCTCTCCAGAGATCTATAGGATGACATGACCTCCCTCTCTCCTCTCCAGAGATCTATAGGATGACATGACCTCCCTCTCTCCTCTCCAGAGATCTATAGGATGACATGACCTCCCTCTCTCCTCTCCAGAGATCTATAGGATGACATGACCTCCCTCTCTCCAGAGATCTATAGGATGACATGACCTCCCTCTCTCCTCTCCAGAGATCTATAGGATGACATGACCTCCCTCTCTCCTCTCCAGAGATCTATAGGATGACATGACCTCCCTCTCTCCAGAAATCTATAGGATGACATGACCTCCCTCTCTCCTCTCTCCAGAGAACAGATCCTGCGAGTGAAGGAGGATGAGAATGTTCCCTTCCTCCTGGTGGGTAATAAGTCAGACCTGGAGGAGCGGAGGCAGGTGAGCGGCGAGGAGGCCAAGGCCCGGGCCGAGCAGTGGGGCGTCAGCTACGTGGAGACCTCCGCCAAGACTCGGGCCAATGTTGACAAGGTGATGATATTTTTTTATTTTTTACATACGGGGGGTGGGGGGGGGATTTCTCAGACACAGACTAAAGCCTAGTCCAGGACTAAAAAGCCCTTTCAGTTGAGGTTTTTCGTTCCAGGACTAGTCTGTTTTTATTCACACGGTGGTGCAGTCTTTCTTAAAAACAGGAAGGAATGCGATTGTAATAGTTGTGTTTTACATCGGCTCAATTCAATTGAATTTGCATTGCATTATTTAGTTATTGAATAATAATAAAAAAACTGCGTGTTTTGGGTACTGTAAAACCAGAAGCCTTCAGGTAGACTACCCTCACGTTTCCAGTTTTAAGAGAAAGTGTTCAAAATGTACTGGGTTGTCTTTGTTCAATGTCTTTTGCGAAACAACAGATCACAAAAAGAAAGTGTGTAGGAAGTAGTCTGTAAACAAAGACAATGTTGCTATGGTGATTATCTATTGAATTCTAGGCTTACTGACATATTATGCTATACAGAAGACGCGTGTTTGTGTGGGCGCCAGTGAGTGCACACGCTGCAGAAACCTTGTCGGCGCTAAGCTAAAGGACGTGGCTATCGCACACAGGGCTATCGCAGCCAATTCCGAGGCTACGGATGAGGACAGGAACAACTACAAGAAGTCCTGCTACGACCTCCGCAGAGTCAAACGGACAACATAGGAACAAGGATGGAATCTTCATTATTATTATTATTATTAGCTCTGCCGTATGTGGCAGGGGCTACAGTCCGTTACGGATTACAAAGGAAGACCCAGCCGTGATCTGCCCAACGATGCCTCTCTACCAGACAAACTCAATGCAGTTTGTGCATGCTTCGTCAAAATGCACGGCGCTGTGTTTAAGGGCCCCCACCAACCCAACTGACTGGGCGATCTCGCTCTCCGAGGCCAACATGAGGTCACCACTCAAAGCCGCGGGGCCGGACGGTATTCCAGGCTACGTTCTCAGAGCATGCGCAGAACAGCTGGCAGGGCATATTCACAAATGATTTAACCTCTCCTTGTCCCCAGTCTGTCTGTAATCCCCACGTCTCAAGCTGACCTCCATCATTCCTGTTCCCAACAACTCTAAAGCTACCTGCCACAATGCCTACCGCCCTGTAGCACTCATCAGTAAATCATGAAGTGATTTTGAAAGGCTGGTCATGTCACACGTCAACTCATTCATCTCCACCGTAGACCCACTCCGGTTTGCATACCGCCCCAACAGATCCAATGTCAATTGCACTCCACACTGCCATCGTCACCAAGCCGGGGACCCTTGGACTGAACACTTCATAGTGAACACACAATAGTGCCCTCCAAGCGAACACCTCCCTCTGCAACTGGATACCTGGACTTCCTGACGGGCCGACCCCAGGTGGTGAGGAGGGTAGGCAACATCACCTCCGCCACGCTGACCCTCAACACGGGGGCCCCACAGGGGTGTGTGCTTAGTCCCCTCTTGTACTCCCTGTTCACCCACGACTGCGTGGCCATCTACGACTGCTGACAAGACGACGGTGGTAGGCCTGATCACCGGTGACGATGAGACAGCCTACAGGGAGGAGGTCAGAGACCTGGCAGTGTGGTGCCTGGACAACAACCTCTCCCTCAACGTCAGTAAGACAAAGGAGCTGATCGTGGACGACAGGAAAGGGGGGGGGGGGGGACAAGCACACCCCCATCTACATCAACGGGGCTGCAGTTGAGAGGGTCGAGAGTTAAGTTCCTCGGTGTCCAAATCACTAAAGACTTAAAAATGGTCCACACACACAGTTGTGAAGAAGGTTCAGGAGGTTGAAAATGAGGTTGAAAAGATTTGGCATGAGGCCCTCAAATCCTCAAAGTTCTACAGCTGCACCATTGAGAGCATATTGACTGGCTGCATCACCGCCTGGTATGGCCATAGCACCGCCCTCGATCACATAGCGCTGCAGGGGGTGGTGTGGACAGCCCAGTACATCACTGGGGCCTGGAAAATTGTTACACTCCAATCACCCAAGTCATAGACTGTTCTCTCGGTATCCGCACAGCAAGCGGTACTGGAGCAACAGGCTCCTGAACCGCTTCTATCCCCAAGCTATAAGACTGCTAAATAGCTAACAAAATGGCTACACGGACTGTCTGCATTGACCCTTGTATTTTTTTTTAAACTGATTTTATGCACACTCCCAGTACTCTACTCACTCACACACTGACACTCCAACACACACACATTCATACTGACACTCCAACACACACACATTCATACTGACTCTACACACACACTCACTCACATACAGTGAGGGGGAAAACGTACGTTTGCCCACTGACAAAGAAATGATCAGTCTATAATTTTAATGGAAGGTTTATTTGAACAGTGAGAGACAGAATAACAACAACAAAAATCCAGAAAAACGCATGTAAAAAATGTTATAAATTGATTTGCATTTTAATGAGGGAAATAAGTATTTGACCCCCTCTCAATCAGAAAGATTTCTGGCTCCCAGGTGTCTTTTATACAGGTAACGAGCTGAGATTAGGAGCACACTCTCTTAAAGGGAGTGCTCCTAATCTCAGTTTTTTACCTGTATAAAAGACACCTATCCACAGAAGCAATCAATCAATCAGATTCCAAACTCTCCACCATGGCCAAGACCAAAGAGCTCTCCAAGGATGTCAGGGACAAGATTGTAGACCTACACAAGGCTGGAATGGGCTACAAAACCATCGCCAAGCAGCTTGGTGAGAAGGTGACAACAGTTGGTGCGATTATTCGCCAATGGAAGAAACACAAAAGAACTGTCAATCTCCCTCGGCCTGGGGCTCCATGCAAGATCTCACCTCGTGGAGTTGCGAAGATCATGAGAACGGTGAGGAATCAGCTCAGAACTACACGGGAGGATCTTGTCAATGATCTCAAGGCAGCTGGGACCATAGTCACCAAGAAAACAATTGGTAACACACTACGCCGTGAAGGACTGAAATCCTGCAGCGCCCGCAAGGTCCCCCTGCTCAAGAAAGCACATATACAGGCCCGTCTGAAGTTTGCCAATGAAAATCTGAATGATTCAGAGGAGAACTGGGTGAAAGTGTTGTGGTCAGATGAGACCAAAATCGAGCTCTTTGGCATCAACTCAACATGCCGTGTTTGGAGGAGGAGGAATGCTGCCTATGACCCCAAGAACACCATCCCCACCGTCAAACATGGAGGTGGAAACATTATGCTTTGGGGGTGTTTTTCTGCTAAGGGGACAGGACAACTTCATCACATCAAAGGGAAGATGGACGGGGCCATGCACCGTCAAATCTTGGGTGAGAACCTCCTTCCCTCAGCCAGGGCATTGAAAATGGGTCGAAGATGGGTATTCCAACATGACAATGACCCAAAACACAAGGCCAAGGCAACAAAGGAGTGGCTCAAGAAGAAGCACATTAAGGTCCTGGAGTGGCCTAGCCCATAGAAAATCTGTGGAGGGAGCTGAAGGTTCGAGTTGCCAAACGTCAGCCTCGAAACCTTAATGACTTGGAGAAGATCTGCAAAGAGGAGTGGGACAAAATCCCTCCTGAGATGTGTGCAAACCTGGTGGCCAACTACAAGAAACGTCTGACCTCTGTGATTGCCAACAAGGGTTTTGCCACCAAGTGCTAAATCATGTTTTGCAGAGGGGTCAAATACTTATTTCCCTCATTAAAATGCAAATCAATTTATAACATTTTTGACATGTGTTTTTCTGGATTTTTGTTGTTGTTATTCTGTCTCTCACTGTTCAAATAAACCTACCATTAACATTATAGACTGATCATGTCTTTGTCAGTGGGCAAACGTACAAAATCAGCAGGGGATCAAATACTTTTTTTCCCCTCACTGTACAAGCTGCTGCTACTCTGTTTATCATATCCTGATGCCTAGTCACCTGACCCCTATACATATCTACCTCTATCACTCCAGTATCCCTGCACATTGTTAATATGGCATTGTAACTGACCCTGTATATAGTCACCTTACCCCTATACACATCTACCCCTCCAGTATCCCTGAACATTGTAACTGACCCTGTATATAGTTACTCTCTAGAGTTCTTATTTCTATTTCTCATGTGTTTTTTGTTTTTACTTTACCTTATAGTACTACTGATTGATTACTGCATTGTTGGGAAAGAGCTAGCAAGAAAGGCATTTCACTGTACTTGTGCACGTGACAACTTAAATTTGTATTGAATTGCAGGCTTACTGACAAACACAATATGAATATGTATGCACTCACTAAGTCGCTCTGGATAAGAGCGTCTGCTAAATGACTAAAAAATGTAAAATAAAATAAAAATGTAAGATCCTCAATAGAACACTTACCTGTCCCTCTCCACCTAAATGTAAATTCAGTCTGGTGGCAGATAGTCAAGTGGCCGTTATCACCTGCATTTGTGGATTCATTGTTGATCATTTGATTCATTGTGTTGAAGCAATCCCACGTCTCCATGACATCACTGCTCCAGGCAGCTAATAGTGGGGTGTGGTTGGACAACTCATGATTGTTCTTAGCAATGCATCCAACAACCGTGAGACAGACCTGATTTAGGTTATGATTTAATTTAAAAAGGGGATAGTTTACCTAAATTACAAAATGACACATTGGTTTCTTTACCCTGTAAGCCGTCTATGGACCAAGTATAAAAGCAATCCATGCTTTGGTTTAGTTTCCTAAAGTTAGCATTTGGAAACAGTGCCAGAAAAAAAAAATGGATTGCTGTCATACCTTGTCCTTAGACTGCTTACAGGGTAGGAAACCAGTGTGTCATTTTTGGCCATAACAATTGTTTGTGATATGTGGTTGTTCGTGCCGGGTGAGGTCATACAATGGGTATAGAGGGGAGGCAAACTGCCAAAGAAATGCTAAACTTGTGTACAGAAACATAGTAGGAGTAGGTTTACAGTATCATAACTAGGCCTGTTTCTGTATCTGCTCATGAAGCTATGCTCAGTGAAATTATTTGGCGACCCCCCCCCCCCCCCCCCCAGTGGAAAAATCAATGACCAATCAAATGCTCTCTTCCTTACAGGTCTTTTTTGACCTGATGCGTGAGATCAGAGCCAGAAAAATGGAGGACGGCAAGGAGAAGAACGGAAAGAAGAAGAGGAAGAGCCTGGCTAAGCGGATCAGAGAGCGATGCTGTGTTTTATAGTGGCTTCCCGGCCGAGTCCTCCTCTTCCTCCTCCTCCACCCGGCCTCCTCCTCCTCCACCCTGCCGAGTCCTCCTCCTCCTCCTCCACCCTGCCGAGTCCTCTGTGTTGTGTTCATTTGGTACCGAATGGAAGAAAATGGACTGAAACAGGGAGGGACTACCTGGACTTGGCCAATAACAAATTGCTTAAATTTTAGCTTTGTTGCAAGAAGTTACTAAATATTATCTGTTGCGTTCTGTAATGAACATTACCCAGGTTTCCATCTCAGAAGCCATGGCCAAGGGAGACTAAATCCTGTCATTTTAGTTTTTTTTGAAGAGGCGAGTTCACTAAAAAGGGGAGTTTGTTGTCCAATTATAGTAAACACTAAAATGGAAAGACTACAACTGAAACCAACTAAGGAATTTGAGGCCACAAGACATTGACACTTTACATTTACTTTCAATTGTAATATTTTATCCTAAGAACAGCAATGACCCCCCCCCCCCCCCTTAATTATCGTTCTTGAGAGACAGTCAATTTAGGAAAACTTAGTGGCTGGCTCTTCTGACGTCCGTCCCTGTTATGCCACTGGTGTAGCAGTCACAAAAAATAGATGCTATCGGAACGCTCACGCGATTTGTTTTCAGTGCTGTATCAGCGTGATAATAAATCACTGTAGTTCAGCTGGTAGATCAGGGAACCTGTAACGCCGGGGTAGTCTGATTGATGTGGTCCTCTGTAGCTCAGCTGGTAGATCAGGGAACCTGTAACGCCGGGGTAGTCTGATTGATGTGGTCCTCTGTAGCTCAGCTGGTAGAGCACGGCGCTTGTAGCGCCAAGGTAGTGGGTTCAATCCCCGGGACCACCCATACACACAAAAAAATGTATGCACGCATGACTGTAAGTCGCTTTGGATAAAAGCGTCTGCTAAATGGCATATTATTATATTATTATTGATTCCTGGGACCACCCACATGTAAAAATGTATGCACAAATGACTAAGACGCTTTGGATAAAAGCGTCTGCATATTATTTATTATGTGTCATGGCCGATTTCAAATGCTGCTACATTCAAAATGTCACTCCAGGAAGTTCGACTTCACACAGAAGAGACTTGAACGAAGGGGTTTAATTGAAGGAATTGAATGGGATCCCACAGTCGAACTTAAACTCTCTTGCACTGGAATGTCTCTGCCATCTGGATAGTCTGCTGTGCAATGTGACATGGTATCATGTCATACAGGTCAATGGTGTTGTATCTAACAAACCACGGGTACTTGTTCAGAAGACAGGGGAGGAGTCATACAAAGAGGTTAGGATATGAAGGTGGGAAATACGTAGGCAATCCCATAGTCACACAGTGCATTTACAGACCAGTTGATGAGGGGCTTATAATTTACTAAACAGACCAGTTGTTGAGGGGCTTATAATTTACTAAACAGATGAGTTGATGAGGGGTTTATAATTTACTAAACAGATGAGTTGATGAGGGGCTTATAATTGACTAAACAGACCAGTTGATGAGGGGCTTATAATTGACTAAACAGACCAGTTGTTGAGGGGCTTATAATTTACTAAACAGACCAGTTGTTGAGGGGCTTATAATTTACTAAACAGACCAGTTGATGAGGGGCTTATAATTTACTAAACAGACCAGTTGTTGAGGGGCTTATAATTTACTAAACAGGCCAGTTGTTGAGGGGCTTATAATTTACTAAACAAACAGACCAGTTGTTGAGGGGCTTATAATTTACTAAACAGGCCAGTTGATGAGGGGCTTATACTAAAGATTACGCGATACGCTGCTTTCCTGGACACATGAAGCCTTAGTCACTAAACAGTTTTTTCTAAGTTTCACTGAGCATGCGTTATATAGTCCAGCACTAGACTTGATCTCTGTCTGGGAAACCGGCCCAATATATCTGCCTTAATTTAAGAGGGTAGTCTTTTGGAGACCATAGTTACATAATATACAGAGGAGTAAGGCATTGTTTATTAAAAGAAAAAAAGTTTGGTAATCTAAACCAGAGGTTGTTTTTAGAAATTGGTAGAGTATCTAAATGTTCTCTTTCAGCCTGGCCTCAGTATCAAGACCGACAACAGAAAGGAGGAATTTCCAATGACTCCCCTGATAAATGACCAAAGTCATCAAATTAGCCCTGTAGCACAATCTGTTTACTGTAAAATGATTACGGATGGCTACTTTAGTAAAGTCGCCATTTTCACTTAACAAGAAACCAGTACATTCTGTAACTGCTGAGTCCACATTCCACTTGTTTAAGATCCTGCTATAAAAATGTAGGAGAAATGTGCGGCCAGGCCCTCCATCCAAAATGATTTGGGAATCATTACTTTGGATTGTGGTTTGTACCCAACCCATGTGGATTATGGATTTACAGCTCAACCCCGGGGCCCCTTAAAGATACGCCCAATTTGATTTATGATGATCATCGCACACCTTTAAAATCAGAGCATTGTGTAACACATCTGTGTAGAACATGCAATTGGAAAATGTCATTTAGGTTCCTATCCAAAGGAACACCTATATCCCCTTCACAAATGTTACACCTGTCCCATTACTTATACCTTATGTTACAGAGGTCCTCAGTAGAGTCTGAGAAATAACATTGACGTTTTTCCATCTGCAAGGGTTTTTTTCCCTGACGTTTGTGCACAACTTTTTTTTCCCCCCCCCCCCCCTGAGGCAAGCCGAAGTTCGGTAGCCGGAGTCTGCGCCCCTTCGTCGGTTATTGGTCAATAGTAGGGATTCTTCAATGAAGTGTTTGTCATTTGAGAGACGACTCGTTTTCATTCTAATTGTTTTCACTTGGGAAATACTGCACAAAACATTTCAGATGTGAAATTGCGCGACAGACCTTGGCAAAAACGTGTAAATGAAATACAGATATCTTAGATTAGGAATATTGGCTACGGCGTCTCAAGAGGGACAAAGATAACTGTTTCTGTTTTTTTCTTTCTCTCAAGCAAAGGTCTTTTTGATGGAGTATACAAGGCACATACGTTCACGTCGCCTAGCCGAATTCTGCTAGGAGAAACCTGAACCTAGTATGCAAGCGCCTTAAGGCATTGGGATTTTCTCATGACCGAAAACCTTGCCATTAGACAAATGTCTATCGTGCCATTGAGAGCGAAGGCAAGGTAATACAGACCAATAAACACGACTGATTAATCCATGTACTGATTTACAATATATACACTTATGTACGTTTACATAGTCCCTTTAATTTCAAATAGGCTACTTTTATAATAATAATACTTTTGATATTGAAGACAGTTAACATGGGAAATGCATTTCAGAAAATGACGACATGAACATAGCACATGTAGTGCTCATATCCCCAGTCATGTAAACTGTTGCCGTGTCAGTCCTGGACATATAGACTCTAGCCCTTCGGACGGAATGTACCTATGAACTTAATGAAAGGTTCTGAAAGGAGGAGCCAAACTGAATGGGAAACAATTTGCGCCAATGTCCCCTTAAAATCAAAATGGCCCACTATGCTCGAAGGCTCCAACATCTTGTTTGAAAATTCAAGAACAAGGAGGACGAGCTGCCACAAATTACAAAATGAAGATGAAGTGAACATATTCGCACACTGCAAATAATATTTTAAAACCATTCCCTACCTATGTTTTAGTATCTCCTCTCCAGTGTAACAGAAGCTTTAGCATAGTACATTTTTTGTTTTACCAAGACAATTATTGTAACCTGGGTCTTGTTCATCAGGCACCAAATGGAATGAAAACTGTTAGGAACTGCGTGAACTTGTCAAATAAGAGACTTGTTTCCCCGTTTGAAAAACATTTTCCATTCTGTGCCCCTAATGAACACGCCCCATGGGATCCCATGCTATTGTTGGGTTTGTGTGAGGCTTGGTACCTAGGAGCAATGACGCTATCATTCAGTCTGTGCTGCCCGCTGGTAGCAGAGGTCCTTTCAACTCGTAACATATGGAATTGTGTAAATTGACTGAATTAAATAAATATCTTAATGTGAATGTTTCGGCTTGTTCTTGGACAACCTTAGATGAACAGCTATAAAAAGTTAAAGCAATGTTTAATACAAATTTCAAACCAGAGTAAACTAAAAATGTTCACATGTGAGTGATAATGTGAACACATAGTACAACATGCTTGCCTGTTGCATAAGGGACAAGCACCATGTCAATTTGTAAAATCATATCTTGAGATTTAAAGTTAACAGATTATATAAAGGAAGCCACTCGTGCATTTACATAATCAAGTAGGCCTAACTCCTTGGCCAATCATAAATAATAATTGATTCGATTTATATAGCGCTTTTCTACCAACTGAGGTACTCAAAGCACTTTACATAGTAGGAGGGAAATAAATCACTGACTCCACCACCAATGTGTAGCACCCATCTCAGCGATGCATGGCGACCATTTTTGTGCCAGAACGCTCACCACACATCAGGTGGAGAGGTGAGGAGTGACATATGCCAATTAAGAATGAGGGGGATGATTAGGTGGGCATGATGGAAATGGGGCTAGGTTGGGAATTTTGCCAGGACACCAGGGTTAACACCCCTACTCTTAAGATAAAGTGCCATTTTTAAATGACCAGATTCAGGCCACCCATTTAACGTCCCATTCGAAAGACTGCACCCTACACAGGGCAATGTCCCCTTCACTGCCCTGGGGCTGTAAGATCGCCTTAGACCAGAGGGAAGACTTCCCCCTACTGGCCATGCAACACCACCTGCTCTCCCATCCAGTGACCGACCCTGCTTAGTTTCAGAGGCACGCCAGCAGTCGTATGCAGGGTGGTATGCTGCTGGCAATTGTCTTAAGTGAAACTAAAATCACAAACGTCTGTACCATTTTTGAATTTACTACAAAAAACACTTACATCAAACTTCCAAATTCTATTTCTTGCCAATAAGAAAACATCTCCTTTAGAATACATATTTACAGATGTAGAAACCTGAGGCAGTGACAAGTCACTGGTTTATATTGCCCATTTTGAAATACCAATAAAAATACATTTAACGTGTAATTTCATTAGAAATAAGCCTAGAACAAGAATGAGGTTTATACAGTCTACAACAGGCTAGACCAACTAATCCATCAGTTCTTAAAACGCAACGCTAACCTGTGGAGATCAGGGCCCGTATCCACAAAGCATCAGAGTAGCAGTTCTGATCTAGGATCTGTCCACATCATCTTATTCACTAAATGATTGAAAAGGCAAAACTGATTCTAGGTCAGCACTCCTACTCTGATATGCTTTGTGAATACGGACCCAGAGATTCACCGCTGTAGTTCTGAGGGGTAAAACTAAATCAAATAAAAAAAGCCCCCCTTTCTTTCGACACTTTATACTGACACAATGTTTAAAAAACGGGAAACATATCATATATTAACATATCATAAAAAGACAGACCATGTCCGTATTAAACTACCTTGCAGATGGATAAAAATAAATCCACTAAAAGAATTTGAGTACAATGCATTCCCTGTTTGGCTTTAGTTTGCTGCCATTGCCCTGAAAATTGAGAAGTCTCACGATCAGGGTTTAAAAAAGTAACGGTGTGAGTCAAGGTGTGCTGGAAAAGACCTTCAGATAGCAGACGGTCCGTGTCCACTAACAGTTGCTGGTGAATCCTCTGACATCTTCAAAGACTGCTGTACTATATTGTCTGTGTTATAGGCAACTTTACCATACGTCAAATGGTTTTGGTAATAGTCCGAAACGAAGAAAGAATAGGGTAAATATGAAAGGAAAGGATTGAGGCCTCATCCGCATGGTTTTTGAGGGGGGGGGGTCCTAGTTGAAATACCTCCCTGGCCTGCCTGTATGTGTGGCTTGCTGTTGGGAGCTGCTTGTGTCTGTGACCGGCACTGGCTGTAGGCTAGCCCATGGGTCCTGCAGCATAGACGGGTTGTAAAACTTCTCCACACCACCTTGTGCCCCCTGGCCGCCCCTGCCACCACGCGACCCAAACGGAGTGGAATGCCGAGGGGAACCCTTCAGGAAAGAACCACCATGTTATGAGACATCGAAACTAAACGAATTATCAGAAATAAATACATGGTGGGGCGTCGAGGTCAATTACAGAAACGTGTGAAAAAGAGAAAGACGAGCGTCGTGTTATCGAAACTAAAAATGACAAAACACACTAGTTATTCAAAATCATACTGATGTTAAATAGTGGCGTTTCAGTCTTCTACTCACTAATCATTTATGTTATGTTATCGTTGGACAGACATATATTTGTTATATCAAATGTGTAACGTTAATTACACCGTGCAAGTGTCAATTGTGGGGAAATAGGCGACACAAAGCAGGAGCTGCGAGTACACAGACCCGATGCGCTAAGAAAATATGACAATTTATAACAAAGGGTTACTTAGTCACCAAGTCTAAGCAGCAAAAACATTCAATAGTTACCTGATAACCCATATGTTGTCCAGGACTTTGTGAATGATATGGAGAATTTCTGTAAGAAGCGCCACGAGGACTCGGATTCTGTCGACGCGGTGTATACGCCGGAGATGAGCCGTTGTTGTTAAATCTCCCTTTACCCCCACTTCCACCGTGATAACCCCTATTACCGTTACCGTTACCACCAAAGTCTCTCGGAGGAGTATTTGGAGAGGCATTATCAAACTGCCCAAATCTAGGTGGTCCATAAGACGGAGGGGGACCACCACGGAATCCCCACGGCGGCGAAGGAAGCATTCCCACCCCGCTGTTGTCGAATCCTGTCGGGCTTCTGAAACCACCTCCTCGGGACCCCATTCCGCCCGGACTGGGTTGTCTGAAATCCGGTCTATGCATTACCAAAATCTAAACCTAAGCTATTAGCTAAGAGAAAAAAACGACCTTTGCTCTCTTGAAAGCAAACGCTATATATATGTTTTCAAACCACTTTACGCGTTTAGAAAACCGGAACAGGAAATACTATAAACAGGAAAGGGAAAACGCTTCCTTCTTCGTCGTTGGCGGAAAAAACAATACCAACATTTAGTTGTGCACTGCCACCTTGAGGTGGAAAGTGATCAACAGCAAGCAACCAAAGAGAGTAAAGGTCATCAAGCAATTATTTCTCTAGTCTAAGACGTTGGGGGTCATACCATTGATCATTCATCATTTGATTTGGAATTTTAGAACCCCTTTAGGTATAAAAATAAATATTATTATTATTATTATTTAAAAATATGATAAAATATTGAATTTGGCCTTTAGTACCAAATCCCATAGAAACGCATTGAATAACACATTCATAAATAGCAAAAAGGATAAACACATGCTCAAAAAAATAAAGGGAACACTTAAACAACACAATGTAACTCCAAGTCAATCACACTTCTGTGAAATCAAACTGTCCACTTAGGAAGCAACACTTATTGACAATACATTTCACATGCTGTTGTGCAAATGGAATAGACAACAGGTGGAAATTATAGGCAATTAGCAAGACACCCCCAATAAAGGACTGGTTCTGCAGGTGGTGACCACAGACCACTTCTCAGTTCCTATGCTTCCTGGCTGATGTTTTGGTCACTTTTGAATGCTGGCGGTGCTTTCACTCTAGTGGTAGCATGAGACGGAGTCTACAACTCACACAAGTGGCTCAGGTAGTGCAGCTCATCCAGGATGGCACATCAATGCGAGCTGTGGCAAGAAGGTTTGCTGTGTCTGTCAGCGTAGTGTCCAGAGCATGGAGGCGCTACCAGGAGACAGGACAGTACATCAGGAGACGTGGAGGAGGCCGTAGGAGGGCAACAACCCAGCAGCAGGACCGCTACCTCCGCCTTTGTGCAAGTAGGAGCAGGAGGAGCACTGCCAGAGCCCTGCAAAATGACCTCCAGCAGGCCACAAATGTGCATGTGTCTGCTCAAACGGTCAGAAACAGACTCCATGAGGGTGGTATGAAGGCCCGACGTCCACAGGTGGGGGTTGTGCTTACAGCCCAACACCGTGCAGGACGTTTGGCATTTGCCAGAGAACACCAAGATTGGCAAATTCGCCACTGGCGCCCTGTGCTCTTCACAGATGAAAGCAGGTTCACACTGAGCACATGTGACAGACGTGACAGAGTCTGGAGACGCCGTGGAGAACGTTCTGCTGCCTGCAACATCCTCCAGCATGACCGGTTTGGCGGTGGGTCAGTCATGGTGTGGGGTGGCATTTCTTTGGGGGGCCGCACAGCCCTCCATGTGCTCGCCAGAGGTAGCCTGACTGCCATTAGGTACCGAGATGAGATCCTCAGACCCCTTGTGAGACCATATGCTGGTGCGGTTGGCCCTGGGTTCCTCCTAATGCAAGACAATGCTAGACCTCATGTGGCTGGAGTGTGTCAGCAGTTCCTGCAAGAGGAAGGCATTGATGCTATGGACTGGCCCGCCCGTTCCCCAGACCTGAATCCAATTGAGCACATCTGGAACATCATGTCTCGCTCCATCCACCAACGCCACGTTGCACCACAGACTGTCCAGGAGTTGGCGGATGCTGTAGTCCAGGTCTGGGAGGAGATCCCTCAGGAGACCATCCGCCACCTCATCAGGAGCATGCCCAGGCGTTGTAGGGAGGTCATACAGGCACGTGGAGGCCACACACACTACTGAGCCTAATTTTGACTTGTTTTAAGGACATTACATCAAAGTTGGATCAGCCTGTAGTGTGGTTTTCCACTTTAATTTTGAGGGTGACTCCAAATCCAGACCTCCATGGGTTGATACATTTGATTTCCATTGATAATTTTTGTGTGATTTTGTTGTCAGCACATTCAACTATGTAAAGAAAAAAATATTTAATAAGATTATTTCATTCATTCAGATCTAGGATGTGTTGTTTAAGTGTTCCCTTTATTTTTTCGAGCAGTGTATTTAACCCCTTTTTTGGGGGTAGGCACAAAACGACCTCCATACTTCCATTCATTTTTTTGAGGAGTCCATAGAGTGGTCATACTAGTGGTCATACTAGTGGTCATACTAGTGGTCATACTAGTGGTCATACTAGTTTGTAGGGCAAACCGTTAGGACACTACAGACGTTGTAGTGTGAAGACCGATCTCATGGTCTGACAAACACCGCTGTAGCTCGGCCACCTTCCACCGCAGATACGGACGGCCGCCATCGGCGGATGCGGTGGATTGAGAATCAGCCCATGCAAAAAACAGATATCTCTAGCTTAAATTGACAGATTTTGATGGGGATATTTTTATTATAATTAATTTATCATTGTAATTTATTATAATATTATACAGTGCCTTCAGAAAGTATTCATACCCCTTGACTTATTTCACATTTTCTTATGTTACAGCCTGAATTCAAAATGCATTAAATATTTTTTTTCTTCTCACCCATCTACACACAGTACCCCATAATGACAAAGTGAAAATATGTTTGTAGAAATGTTTGCACATTTATAGAAATATCTAATTTACATAAGTATTCACACACCTGAGTCAACACATGTTAGAATCACCTTTGACAGCGATTACAGCTGTGAGTCATTCTGGGTAAGTCTCTAAGAGCTTTGCACACCTGGATTGTACAATATTTGCACATTATTCTTTAAAAAAATTATTTAAGCTCTGTCAAGTTGGTTGTTGATCATTGCTAGACAGCCATTTTCAAGTCTTGCCATAGATTCTCAAGCCAATTTAAGTCAAAACTCTAACTAGGCCACTCAGGAACATTCAATGTCGTCTTGGTAATGTGTTTGGCCAGTTGAAACGTGAATTTGTCTCCCAGTGTCTGTTGGAAAGCAGACTGAACCAGGTTTTCTTCTAGGATTAAGCCTTAGCTCTATTCCGTTTCTTTTTATCTTAAAAAACAAGATGACAAGCATACCCATAACATGATGCAGCCACCACCATGCTTGAAAATATGAAGAGTGTTACTCAGTGTTGTGTTGGATTTGCCCCAAATATAACGTATTCAGGACATAAAGTTAATTTCTTTACCACATTTTTTGCAGTTTTACTTTAGTGCCTTATTGCAAACAGGATACATGTTTTGGAATATTTGTATTCTGTACAGGCTTCCTTCTTTTTACTCTGTCAATTAGGTTAGTATTGTGGAGTAACTACAATGTTGTTGATCCATCCTCAGTTTTCTCCTATCACAGCCATTAAACTCTGTAACTGTTTTAAAGTCACCATTGGCCTCACTGTGAAATCCCTGCATGGTTTCCTTCTCTCTGGCAACTGAGTTAGGAAGGACGCCTTTATCTTTGTAGTGGCTGGGTGTATTGATACACCATCCAAAGTGTAATTAATAACTTCACCATGCTCAAAGGGATAATCAATGTCTGTTTATTTTTATTTTTAATCCATCTACCAATAGGTGCCTTTCTTCGCGAGGCATTGGAAAACCTCCCTTGTCTTTGTGGTTGAATCTGTGTTTAAAATTCACTGCTTAACTGAGGGACCTTACATACAATTGTATGTGTGGGGTACATAGATGAGGTAGTCATTAAAAAATCATGTTAAACACTATAATTGCACACAAAGTCCATGCAACATATTATGTGACTTGTTAAGCACATTTTTGCTCCTGGACTTATTTAGGCTTGCCACAACAAAGGGGTTGAATACTTATTGACTCAAGACATTTTTAATACATTTGTAAAAAATTCTAAAAACTATTCAATTTCGACATTGTGGGGTAATGTATGCAGGCCAGTGACACAAAATCTCAATTTAAACCATTTTAAATTCAGGCTGTAACACAAAAAAATGTGGAAAAGTCGAGGGGTGTGAATACCTTCTGGAGGCACTGCAAATAAATAAAAACATTTGACAGTTTAATCAATGTATTATGAATATCCTGTTTATTCAATGGCATTGCAGTAGCAATATATCGTTCACTTTGTTGTCAATGTAAAATTATCCAACCAGCTTAGTAGACTATGTTTACTGAAGTGCAGACTTGGTGAGAATGTGTTTAAATACATTGTAGTACAATATTCAAGCCATACGTATTTCTAACATATGTTAAGATGAATCTGGAACCTGAAGATGGAGATGCAACATAATGACATGTTGTTTCTGTAGACAACTAAAGAACAAGACAGAAAAAGGACTCAGATTCAGCAGATCAGTGCATTTCCTCAGATTGTATTTATTGGAAGTTATTTTGCATACATTTATCTTGCATACTAACTCTGACCCTAATTCAAATAATCAGTACAACACGTCTGGAAAGGTGTTGTAACAGCGATGTTGTGACGGTGATGTTGTAACAGCGATGTTGTGACAGGGATGTTGTAACAGGGATGTTGTGACAGGGATGTTGTGACAGTGATGTTGTGACGGTGATGTTGTAACAGTGATGTTGTGACAGTGATGTTGTGACGGTGATGTTGTAACAGCGATGTTATGACAGGGATGTTGTAACAGGGATGTTGTGACAGTGATGTTGTGACGGTGATGTTGTGACAGTGATGTTGTAACAGTGATGTTGTGACGGTGATGTTGTGACAGTGATGTTGTAACAGTGATGTTGTAACAGCGATGTTGTGACAGGGATGTTGTAACAGGGATGTTGTGACAGTGATGTTGTGACAGTGATGTTGTGACATTGATGTTGTGACATTGAAGTTGTGACAGCGATGTTGTGACAGCGATGTTGTAACAGTGATGTGTTTGAGCTGTTTGTCGTGTTTATCTCCTAAAAAAAGGATAATTGGTATTTTATTTTTCAAATTCAACAAGGGCATACCATCCATTATTTCTCTCACTATTCCATTCCCTTTGTTTCTGTGTTGTATCCCCAGACGTGGAGGATAAAACAATATTTTGCCCCCCCACCGTATTCAAACCATGCCAAAAAAAAGCTCTTGGTTTTAGATTTTAAAAAAAGATTTGTGGCGCCTTAACTGAGCCCATTTTGGAATCTAATCTGATCAGTCCCGAGCTGGGCTCCCGAGTGGCGCAGTGGTCTAAGGCACTGCATCTCAGTGCTTGAGGCATCACTACAGACCCCCTGGTTCGATTCCAGGCTGAATCACAACCGGCCGTGTTTGGTAGTCCCATAGGGCGGCGCACAATTGGCCCAGCGTCGTCCGGGTTTGGCCGGTGTAGGCCGTCATTATAAATAAGAATTTGTTCTTAACTGACTTGCCTAGTTAAATAAAGGTAAAATGAAGTCCCCTTTCCCTGGATTGAATTAAATTATTACAAAATGCTACCCAACCCAGGGCTGATCTGCTCCAACGGCAGAACGGGGGCTAGAGCCATTGTCATGCACACGGCTAACCCATGTAATCAAACACGTGCATGTTCAATTATTCTCACACTACGCCATGATCCCCCATGTGCAACAGGGATGGGGTCAACTCAAATTTAAGTCAGTCAATTCAGAAAGTAATTTGAAATGAAAACTTTAAAAAAATAAGCTTCTCCTGTGCCGTGCTGGGTGTCCAATGCCTTCGCTTGAGACCATTTGTTCTGATGGGGCTGATGTTTGTTATAACAGAATCCTCATGAAATGTGATTCTCTAAGTTATCTTGTTTCCCCTGGTCCCTCCCCTTAACCTTCAACCTGGGAGGCCTGGTTAGAACAGACCATGAGAAGGCGCTTAGTTTAAATACATCTATGTCACCCTTTTCAACAAAAGTAGGCCTATATTTGAAGAAAAAAAACAACAACAACACATTCGGATTTCCCACCCAAGGCTTATTGGGAGGGGAGGGGGACCTGGGACTTGTAAAGTGGGGTGGTAAGTGAGAGAACCCAGAGGGAGGAATGGGGTTGAAGGGGGGGGGGGGGGGAGACGGGAGGCAAAGAAACACAGACTTCCTGCCCCGAACTGTCCCCTGCTGAAGTCATCCAACTCTTATTATTAACTTTCAATCTTTGTCAACAGAGAGCGATTCATTAATGGACGACGTACTTGAGGAAAACTAGGTCGGGCTCAGAGAAGCTGGACATAGGATGCATCCCAAATGGGACCCTATATCCTATATAGTGCACTATTTTTGACCAGGGCTCATGGGATTAGGGTGCCATTTGAGACGCATACATAGTGGTCCCTGCTAACGGTTACGCTTCGGGAAAGGCTGTTTGCTTTTAAAGGGAAACTTCACCACTAGACACTATTTGGGGCGGTTTTTCCAGTCTCCCTACGTATGAGTGATGAGAGTATGACATTTTGATATTTCTCACATGTCCACATCTTGAAATCGCTATGAATTCTGGATATTGTGGTTTGCGTACAACAAGGCAATGTAGCTGGCCCAATTCAACCAGTGAGATGCAGAAACGCTCGTATTTGTGTGTAGTGAGGAAATTCTAAAAAATTTTGACACGCACACTATATCCAGTTCATTCGGAAAGTATTCAGACCCCTTGACTTTTTCCACATTTTGTGACGTTACACCCTTATTCTAAAATTGATTAAAACAAATGTTTTACTCATCAATCTACACACAATATCCCATAATGACAAAGCAAAAACAGGTTTTTAGATTTTTTTGCAAATGTATAAAAGATAAAAAATGGAAATATTACATTTACATAAGTATTCAGACCCTTTACTCAGTACTTTGTTGAAGCAACCTTGGCAGCGATTACAGCCTCAAGTCTTCTTGGGTGTGACGCTACAAGCTTGGCACACCTGTATTTGGGGAGTTTCTCCCATTCTTCTCTGCAGATCCTCTCAAGCTCTGTCAGGTTGGATGGGGAGAGTCGCTGCACAGCTATTTTCAGGTCTCTCCAGAGATTTTCGATCAGGTTGAAGTCCGGGCTCTGGCTGGGCCACTCAAGGAAATTCACAGACTTGTCCGGAAGCCACTCCTGCATTGTCTTGGCTGTGTGATTAGGGTCGTTGTCCTGTTGGAAGGTGAACCTTTGCCCCAGTCTGAGGTCCTGAGCGCTCTGGAGCAGGTTTTCATCAAGGATCTCTCTGTACTTTGCTCCGTTCATCTTTCCCTCGATCCTGACTAGTCTCCCAGTCCCTGCCGCTGAAAAACATCCCCACAGCATGATGCTGCCACCACCATGCTTCACCGTAGGGATGGTGCCAGGTTTCCTCTAGACATGACGCTTGGCATTCAGGCCAAAGAGTTCAGTCTTGGTTTCATCAGACCAGAGAATCTTGTTTCTCATGGTCAGAGTCCTTTAGGTGCCTTTTGGCAAACTCCAAGCGGGCTGTCATTTGCCTTTTACTGAGGAGTGGCTTCTGTCTGGCCACTCTACCATAAAGGCCTGACTGGTGGAGTGCTGCAGAGATGGTTGTCCTTCTAGAAGGTTCTCCTATCTCTACAGAGGAACTCTGGAGCTCTGTCAGAGTGAACATCGGGTTCTTGGTCACCTCCCTGACCAAGGCCCTTCTCCCCCGATTGCTCAGTTTGGCCGGGCAGCCAGTCCTAGGAAGAGTTGGTGGTTCCAAACTTCTTCCTTTTAAGAATGATGGAGGCCACTGTGTTCTTGGGGACCTTCAATGCTGCAGAAATGTTTTGGTACACTTCCCCAGATCTGTGCCTCGACACAATCCTGTCTCGGAGCTCTACGGACAATTCCTTCGACCTCATGGCTTGGTTTTTTCTCTGACATGCACTGTCAACTGTGGGACCTTTATATAGACAGGTGTGTAACTTTCCAAATCATGTCCAACCAATTGAATTTACCACAGGTGGACTCCAATTAACTTGTAGAAACATCTCAAGGATGATCAATGGAAACAGGATGCACCCAAGCTTTAATTTTGAGTCTCATAGCAAAGTGTCTGAATACTTATGTAAATAAGGTATATCTGTTTTTTCTTTTTAATACATTTACAAAAAAATCTCAAAACCTGTTTTCGCTATGTCATTATGGGGTATTGTGTGTAGATTTATGAGATTTTGCCGCCATTGGACTCTGGAGCAGTGGAAACGCGTTCTCTGGATTTGTGAATCACACTTCACCATCTGGCAGTCCGACGGACAAATCTGGGATTGGCGGATGCAAGGAGAAAGCAACCTGCCCCAATGCATAGTGCACACTGTAAAGTTTGGTGGAGGAGGAATAATGGTCTGGGGCTGTTTTTCATGGTTCGGGCTAGGCCCCTTAGTTCCAGTGAAAGGAAATCATAACGCTACAGCATACAATAACATTCTAGACGATTCTGTGCATCCAACTTTGTGGCAACAGTTTGGATGAGGCCCTTTCCTGTTTCAGCATGACAAGCAGGTGTCCACATACTTTTGGTAATGTAGTGTATGATATATTAGTAACATAATAATGGACATATATAGTGAAATAAAGCAGTGTTCTGATTTGGTCCTGACTCGTGTCACGCCTATATCATCAGCCCCGTTGTTTTGATTTTCCATTGGGACTGAGAGCGGTAGGCTAGCTGTGTGTGCTATGGCTGCCCTAACAAGGCCCTAAAAAAACGGGATATGCTGAGAAACTCCAGTATGGGAATTTTCACCATGGTTAGCGACACTATTCCTGAAACAAACAGAGAATTGCTGATTGCTATATGGTTAAGATAAATATTGAATTGCAAAATGTGTGATTTCCCCTCTCTAATTACAATAAAGTGGTGCAAATGATATCTTTAAAATGTCCTGGTGATGTAAGTAGTGCTGGTACGTTCCATTAAAATGATGAGCTACAGTAACCTCTTTAACTCTGACCTCACATCAGAACACTGAGCTACGGTAACCTCTTTAACTCTGACCTCACATCAGAACACTGAGCTACGGTAACCTCTTTAACTCTGTCCTCACATCAGAACACTGATCTACAGTAATCTCTTTAACTCTGACACCCTCTGGTGGCATTTTCTAAACGATGCATCATATTTTATACTACCCTCATAAAGTACATTTCAGTTTAAAAACGATATGGCCTACAAACACATGCTTAGTAGTGTTACAAAGGTAAGAACTGTGGGATTCCGATAAAGGTGTCGAAACAATGTGAAAGCTGTCAAAACAATGTGAAAGCTGTCAAAACAATGTGAAGGCTGTCGAAAACAATGTGAAGGCTGTCAAAACAATGTGAAGGCTGTCAAAACAATGTGAAGGCTGTCAAAAACAATGTGAAGGCTGTCAAAAACAATGTGAAGGCTGTCAAAAACAATGTGAAGGCTGTCGAAACAATGTGATGGCTGTCGAAACAATGTGACTGCTACAGAGCCCAAGATACAGCAGGCCAAAACCCCCAGAAATGTACCGTTTGGGGGGGTTTGGGGTCCCCCAATTGTCCCCATGTTGGAGAATGAGAGGTTTGAAAGTCAATGTTTGAAATAACATATGTCACCAATTACTGTTCCAAAATGATTTTAGTCAAAAGTTTACCTAATGGTGGCTCTCTAAAATACAAATTCCAATAGGAACACAGACATTTTAAAAGCGCAGGGCTTGCGCAACGTGCCATTTATCGTCTTACAGGAATGCTATAGATATGAGGAGAAAGCTGAAGCCTCTACCTATCCATTGATGTAAATATATCGCCTGTGTGATTCTCAGTTTGTCCACTAGATGGCAGTAGGAGATCGCATGACCTCTCTTGGCCACTTGAAACCGGTTGTGACTGGTTTGGGTAGTGAGTCACTGTGCCAAAATGGCTGAATGGACCGCAGCAATCAGCTTTCAAGTTATGCATTCAAAAAAAATTAAAAACACAGACAGGTGAGGAAACTGCTAATGTCTTTTCCCATTCACTTTTCCCATTGTAAATGATGAGCTAGCTGAACTGCGCATTTGGAGGACAAGGTCATGTGTATGTAGAAGGAAATGCATTGGCCTTTATGGGGGGGGGCCTGGTCATAAGTATGTAGGGAATAAGGTGACATTTGGGACACTGTCGCTGTCTTCCCTCCCTATTTAATATGGTTCATGCACAAATTAGCATAACGTCATAAAGGAGTTAACTTTTTAACCATTTCATATTTTCAGAACAACTTGTAACTTTATATAACACTTCCAACACTGTAATTAGGAAGGAATTAGGGATATTTCCCTATTTAGGTGACCTAGATCTCATCCTTTTGAGGTTCAGCATTACTCACACTGCCTTCGTGACAACAAAGCTGTTCTCATTAGAAAGTACACAAAAACAGCCCATTACTGGGCCAAAGGTCAATAGCAGTCTCATTGTCTGATCTGGGCATACAACATAAACACAACAGACAGGCACATGCAACCTCCCCTTTGTCCTTTTGTCTTCCTGTCGCAAAACAACAGAACAGGATGTTTTATAGGTCAAACTCGCCCGCCAAAAACCATAACTGACTGATTGGCTAACCAACGATGGACCTGTTGATGGCCCATCGACAATGGATGGCAACTGGTTGGGTGGGTTTAGGCCTCCCGGAACATTCACACCTGGCCCAATGGGCAATCAGCAAGCCGTTGTCTAGACTTCATAGAACCGTGAGAAGTCAACAGAAAAGTGAACATTCACACGGTTGCCAGGTTTTCATGAAGCCGATATATACACTGAGAGTGCAAATCATTAGGAACACCTTTCTAATATTGACTTGAGGTTTCGAAAGCGTTCCACAGGGATGCTGGCCGAGCACATGTTGACTCCAATGCTGCCTACAGTTGTGTCAAGTTGGCTGGATGTCCTTTGGGTGGTGGACCATTCTTGATACACACAGGAAACTGTTGAACGTGAAAAACCCAGTAGCATTGCAGTTCTTGACACAAACCAGTGCGCCGGGCACCTACTACCATACCCTGTTCAAAGGCACTTGAATCTTTTGTCTTGCACATTCACCCTCTGAATGGCACACATACACAATCCATGTCTCAATTGTTTCAATGCTTATAAGGGATCATAGCTTTCACCTGGATTCACCTGGTCAGTCTATGTCATGGAAAGAGCAGGTGTTCTTAATGTTTTGTTCACTCAGTTTATGTATACAATGTATAGCTTCAAAATATTATGTCCATCTCATTGACTGTCAACCCTTGCATTCGTAGCTCTGTCTATGAATTCTTTTTGAGAGTGTTTGCCCCCGTTTCCCTAGCCCCATTTCCCTATTCCCATTTATCATCTCACCAAACACAGTGGCAAGGTCAGGCTGTTGAAATTACAGATTGGGACTTTTTAATATTTCTTTGTGCTCGTAAAAAAAGATGAACTTTGTGGTCATAGGAACCATTTCTATGCTGTCTCTATTGCGGTAGCCCGGCTGAAACAGACTGAAAGCTGCTCTCACCATACCATAACAGTACCACTGAACTGGAAGTGGCTTGGCATAACGCCTACACAATCAGAATTAGTCATGTAAACTCTACGCCATTTTGTCACCCCTAAGTCAGTTCTGTCAAAAGTAGGTGAGCAGTGCAGCCACCAGTTCAAACTCGATTGTTGGTCAATCATAACAGAAGGATGGTGCCTTTTTTTTCAAAGCACTTCCCAAGACGGAGGGATTGAAGGCATTTAGCTTAGCTTCCTGGTATTGGGTCCACTGTGCCTTGTGTGTGTGTGTGTGTGTCTGTGTGTGTCCTATCACTGGACGGTCTGTACCCCAGATACGATCCAATATTGAGCGGAGGCTCCCTGTCTGGGCCCCCCCAAAGTACAGACAGTTTATTTAAAGCAGCGAGTCTCAGCACCAGAGCAGATTCATGCTCTAATAATCAAATTGAGTCATCATGCCATTGGGACCCAGCACCTTTTTAATGAGTCATCGTGAAGGGGTATATGAGCACAGGTCCGCTGTCGGGAATGTGCTTCTACATGACATGTTCCCCTGTGTTGGTGTACCTAAAAAAAATATATATATATATATATATATATATATATATATATATATTGTACGTTGACAGACTCTGAATCACTGGTGAAGTATAAATCAGGTTTAAGGTGTCCATATTAGGACAGCCTCAAGAAGTGGCAGTCCTAATATGGACACAGTACAAGATGGATAGCCATCGACGCTGTGGGTTTGTACTTCGGCCTACACAGTAGCCGCCACGGCCGTAATATGCTATGTATCTTTTACGGAATAGACGATCCCCAGGTAACATGGTCTTCTTTGCATGGAGAGTGAGAGGGGGGGGGGGGGGGGGGGTAATTGTTCCAGTGAATTCAGTAAGTGATTGGATAAGTGACGGTATTGTTTCCACTGTATTAACTCTCACCAGTCCTACCTTCTTAGATAAGTAGAATAGAAGGAAGGGCCCTTTTTGAAGCCATTCAGAGTAGCACACAGAGTTATGCATCAGGGCCTTGATGTTAAAGTGCTCTATGGCAGTTAATAACAAACGTAAATAGAGTGCAGCGAATGGACAAACAAATCTTTTTTTATTTTTCCCTTAAAAGGAAAACTCCACCCAAAACCTGCCTTTTAGAATTAGTTGTATTAGTCTATAGTTGATATTGTCCCAAAGTGTTTTGCATGTCAGCGATCAAGTTTTCTAGAAATACTGTGTAACTTTCAAAATACAGACATGGAGCCGGTATGATGCTGCTAGACTGGTGGGGTTTCCCTTAACACTGGGGGATTATGGTCTTACTCTAGTGTAGTTTCAAACATAGAAGCCAGATTGAGCTCTCTCCTGTCAAACATACGGAACGTTTCTAAGACTTACACACCTGCAGTCTCTGTTACTAATGGCGTCAGATCTGACAGGTACTGTGTTGGAGGGAAATACATCTGAAAAGGTGTAGAAATGAACCTGCCCCCCAAAAAATAAAAATCCAGCTCATCCAATCACATTAAAACTAATAGCCACTCTTTTTTCTTTACCTACAGCAGGCTTATGCATTCAGTTGTTTTCATCTGAGCTCGGTCAATAGTTCACAAGTCCTCAGTAAAATATGTAATGTATTCTTGAGTTATTTTAATATGAAAGGGGATAACTACGACGTGCTACAGAAGCACATTGATCTATCACAATCAGTGTAGGCTTATTTAGAAACGGATTGGCAGTGTAGGCTTATTTAGAAACGGATTGGCAGTGTAGGCTTATTTAGAAACGTCCTGAATAGATAGTATTTTATCCCTCAGGCTTTGTCGTATGGTAATATTTTTTTGCGAATAGCGATGATGGTCAAAACTTATTCCGGTCTGGTGCTTGTCCCATTGTCTTATAGGGGGGCCATAAGAAGAATTGGGGGGGGGGGGGAATGCTGACATTCCTGAAAACAAAAGGATGCTAAATTGGATGCCATTAGATGCTAGCAGAGAATAGATCAGTAAACATGACATAATGAGATAGCTTTGGTCTTGACTGACTGCCATCCTGTAATGGCTATGGCCTTATGTAATACCCACGGCTGTTCGAACACCGATGTGCTTCTTCTCTTGCCTAACTGAAAAAAAACAATGCTCCTATTAAATAACGCTGTCGGCTGTTAGAAATAGAAAGCTCATCGTGGAAGACAATGAACGAAAAAGGGGTAACACTTTCTATGAGGCACACACGTAATACCTCGTAGAGCATTGTAACGCTTGCTATAAGCCTTAATAACAACTCGTACCACACACGTAATACCTCATAGAGCATTGTAACGCTTGCTATAAGCCGTCATAACAACTCATACACAGGTATGAGCTTTCAAGAGAGCGAGAGTTGCTCCCCTTCTCAAAAAACCAACACTCGACCCCACTGATGTCAACAACTACAGACCAGAATCCCTTCTTTCTTTTCTTTCCAAAACTATTGAGCGTGCCGTCTTTAGCCAACTCTCTTGCTATCTCTCTCAGAATGACCTTCTTGATCCAAACCAATCAGGTTTCAGGACTGGTCATTCAACTGAGACTGCTCTTCTCTGTGTCACGGAGACTCTCCGTACTGCTAAAGCTAACTCTCTCTCCTCTGCTCTTGTCCTTCTAGACCTGTCTGCTGCCTTTGATACTGTGAACCATCAGATCCTCCTCTCCACCCTCTCCGAGCTGGGCATCTCCGGCGCGGCTCACTCCTGGATTGCGTCCTACCTGACCGGTCGCTCCTACCAAGTGGCGTGGCGAGAAGCTGTCTCCGCACCACGTGCTCTCACCACTGGTGTCCCCCAGGGCTCAGTTCTAGGCCCTCTCCTTTTCTCCCTATACACCAAGTCACTTGGCTCTGTCATATCCTCACACGGCCTCTCCTATCATTGCTACGCTGACGATACACAACTAATCTTCTCCTTTCCCCCTTCTGATAACCAGGTGGCGAATCGCATCTCTGCATGTCTGGCAGACATATCAGTATGGATGACGGATCACCACCTCAAGCTGAACCCTGGCAAGACGGAGCTGCTCTTCCTCCCGGGGAAGGACTGCCCGTTCCATGATCTCGCCATCACGGTTGACAACTCCGTTGTGTCCTCCTCCCAGAGTGCGAAGAGCCTTGGCGTGACCCTGGACAACACCCTGTCGTTCTCCGCTAACATCAAGGCGGTGACCCGCTCCTGCAGGTTCATGCTCTACAACATTCGGAGAGTACGACCCTGCCTTACACAGGAAGCGGCACAGGTCCTAATCCAGGCACTTGTCATCTCCCGTCTGGATTACTGCAACTCGCTGTTGGCTGGCCTCCCTGCATGTGCCATTAAACCCCTACAACTCATCCAGAATGCCGCAGCCCGTCTGGTGTTCAACCTTCCCAAGTTCTCTCACGTCACCCCCCTCCTCCGCACACTCCACTGGCTTCCAGTTGAAGCCCGCATCCGTTACAAGACCATGGTGCTTGCCTTTGGAGCAGCGAGGGGAACGGTACCTCTGTACCTTCGGGCTCTGATCAGTCCCTACACCCAAATGAGGGCATTGCGTTCATCCACCTCTGGCCTGCTGGCTCCCCTTCCTCTGCGGAAGCATAGTTCCCGCTCAGCCCAGTCAAAACTGTTCGCTGCTCTGGCACCCCAATGGTGGAACAAGCTCCCTCACGACGCCAGGACAGCGGAGTCACTCACCACCTTCCGGAGACATTTGAAACCCCACCTCTTTAAGGAATACCTGGGATAGGATAAAGCAATCCTTCTACCCCCCCCCCCCCCACACACACAGCGGAGTCGCTCACCACCTTCCGGAGACATTTGAAACCCCACCTCTTTAAGGAATACCTGGGATAGGATAAAGTAATCCTTCCACCCCACAGCGGAGTCACTCACCACCTTCCGGAGACATTTGAAACCCCACCTCTTTAAGGAATACCTGGGATAGGATAAAGTAATCCTTCTACCCCCCCCCCCCCCCCCCCACCCCCACAGCGGAGCCACTCACCACCTTCCGGAGACATTTGAAACCCCACCTCTTTAAGCAATACCTGGGATAGGATAAAGTAATCCTTCTACCCCCCCCCCCCCACACACACACACACAGCGGAGTCGCTCACCACCTTCCGGAGACATTTGAAACCCCACCTCTTTAAGGAATACCTGGGATAGGATAAAGTAATCCTTCTACCCCCCCCCCCCCCCACTGGCTATAGGGTGAATGCATCAATTTGTGAGACGCTCTGGTCTAGAGCGTCTGCTAAATGACGTAAATGTGCCCTTGAGCAAGGCACTTAACCCTAATTGCTCCTGTAAGTCGCTCTGGATAAGAGCGTCTGCTAAATGACTAAAATGTAATGTAAATGTAACAACCTTATAATACATAACTGGGATGCATTAAATGACCAAAGTGCATAATGCAATATTTTCAGCAAAATAGTAATATTAAACATTAAATATTAAATATTAATATATAACAAAATATTTATGTGGCCATTTTTCTCCCCTTGTTCTATTAAGTTTACTATTATTATTATTATTATTATTAGTATTATTATTATTATTATTATTAGTATTATTATTATTATTATCTCACAGAGAGTTTCATAGTTTCATAGTTTTACACCAGCATAGTTTCATAGTTTTACACCAGCATAGTTTCATAGTTTTACACCAGCATAGTTTCATAGTTTTACACCAGCATAGTTTCATAGTTTTACACCAGCATAGTTTCATAGTTTCATAGTTTTACACCAGCATAGTTTTCATAGTTTCATAGTTTTACACCAGCATGTT
>LR778266.1:43939693-43962492 GCA_902810595.1 Coregonus sp. 'balchen'
GGAAAAACCCCCAAAAAAACCCCCCAAAGAAACGGGGGGGATTAAATTCACCCTTTTTAAAAAAAAAGAAACTCCTTCAGCCCTTTCCCAAAGCCCCGGGGATAAAACCTTTCCGTAGGGAACCACGACACTTTACCATCAATAGGCTTGAGTTTTGCTGGGGGTTTGTGCGGGGATGGTGAAATGGTTTTAACCATTTCCTTCCATGGGAATGAAACTAAACTTACCCGTAAATTTTTCTGTTTTTTGTTTTTTCTTCAAATGTTTTTTCCTTTTGGCATTTTTTATGATTAAAAAAAACGACAGAACAGTAGGGGGCAAAACACACCGGATCCATTGGGGGCCCAGTCGTCCGGAGGGGGGGGGAATGGCCCACTCGCCCCCCCGGGGTGGGGGGAAATGGCCCACGTCGTCCGGGAGGGGGGAATGGCCCAGCTTCGTCCAGGTGGGGAAAGGGGGGCCCCCCGTCCCCGGGGTAGGGGAGGGAAGGGCCCACGTTCCGGGTAGGGGGGGAATGGCCCAGCCCTCCAGGGTAGGGGGGGAATGCCCCACTCGTCCGGGGAGGGGAGGGAAGGGCCCAGCGCGTCCGGGGGTAGGGGAGGGAAGGGGCCCAGCGTCGTCCAGGGTGGGGGAGGAAAGGCCCAGCGTCGCCCGGGGGAGGGGAGGGAAGGGCCCACGCCTCCGGGGTAGGGGGAATGGCCCGCGTCGCCCGGGGGTAGGGGGGGGAAGGGCCCAGTCTCCAGGGTAGGGAGGGAATGGCCCCGTCCCCCCCGATGGGGGGGGAATGGCCCGCGTCGCCCGGGGTAGGGGAGGGAGGGCCCGGGCGGGGATTGCTCATTTGGAAGGAGGCGTTTGCAACGCCGGGGTTGTGGTTTTTTCCCCACGGGGGGCCGTATAAAAAATAAAAAAAATTTGCCAACTGTAAGTCGTTTGGATAAAGCGCGCTAAATGACAAAAATGTAAAGTAATATCTAATTCTCAAAGAAGGTTCGAAGGGTAGCATGACCAGTGGATTCCCAAGTTAAATTGTGAGAAAATAGAAGCATAATTGACTCTAAATTTCAATACATTTGTTCCCCCTCCTCTCGGGTTGGGTTTGATTGGGGTTCTCTGACCGCGGGGCATCTTTTCCCTGACCCTGTTTTCCCGGGCCATGTTCAAAATTTTTTTTGCATCAAATTTTTACAAAAGATTTCAGTTTTGTCGATTTAAAAGAAATCAAATCTTCTGAAGTGTAAAACGTTTTTTTAGTAAATCGCGGATGAAGAGTTAATATATATCCATATCCAAACCAAATTTTTTTGTTTTCCCCTGGGTTAAATATTGAAACTTTTTTAACTGCCTGTAAAAAAAAGTTGGGCCCCTTAGTCCCTTCTTATTCCCGTCTGTTGTAGGAACTTCCCCGGGGGTTAAATTTTTACCTCGAAAACTCCTTTTAGTGATTAAAGCGTTATTTGGTTAAGTATTTCGTGTAAGGGGAGAATGTCCAAATGACTATAGCTTGGTAAACATTCCGTGAAAAGTGGCGAAATCTTGTCTGGGAAAAAGTAGTCTATAATGAGAAGGGTGAATCCCCTACTGCTCGCTAGGGGGGTTCCAAAACTGTGGGAAGGGAAACCCCACCCCAAAAATTCCCAAATTCTTAAGGAATCTAATTGGGGATCTTCTTTCATAAGATAACCTTTAGGAGAGCAACATCCAGTTTGGGCGACATCAAAATTCATATCACCACCATTTAGGGGGTTCCCAAATTTTTGATAACGAGAAAATTTTGTGAAAAAAAACGTTTCCCATTGGTCAAAAAATG
Organism: Coregonus sp. 'balchen'; assembly: GCA_902810595.1. Taxonomy (NCBI): domain Eukaryota; kingdom Metazoa; phylum Chordata; class Actinopteri; order Salmoniformes; family Salmonidae; genus Coregonus; species Coregonus sp. 'balchen'. The sequence continues at coordinate 43,941,501 of LR778266.1, forward strand.
TTACCAAAGATAACAGTGTTTTATACGTCCCCTACACTACTGAAACCCTGCAGATCTCCTCCACTTGACATTGAAAATTATTTTTTTTACAAATTTAAAAAGGCTCTCCTCATTTTTTAAAATTTAAAAATTGGGAAGATATGAGACCGACCCCCCCCCTTTTAAACGAGAGTGGTTGAATGGGGGGAAAATGTTCCCTAGAAAGGCGATATCTACTTTAAGGTGTTTTAAAAAATAGAAATAAACTTTTTATTTTACTTGGGGTTTTAAAAAATTTAAAACATTCCCCTAGAAAAAGTGACGATAAACCACTGTCCCTCTCATATATTGGCCCTAGCCTTAAAGCCACAGGGGAAGGGGTAGATTTCAATTACAATAACAACTTCCATTAAATTTTTTTAAAATTAGAAAAAAAAACCCTCCAAAGTGGTCGTTGGCCTTTACTGAGGTTCTTTCCGTCGGGCCACTCCATTTAAAAAGGCCTATTGGGGGAGTCTGCTGATTTTTGTCTTTCGGAAGTTCTCCCCCATCTCCACAAGGAACTCTGGAGCCTGTCAAGTGACCATGGGGGTTCTTTCACCCCCTCCCAAAGCCCTCTCCCCCATTGCTCATTTTGTCCGGGCGGGCCAGCTCTAAAATTTTTGGGTGGTTCCAACTGCTCCATTTAAAATGAGGAGGCCCTTTTTCTTGGGGCCCTTTCATGCTGCAAATTTTTTGGTACCTTCCCCAATTGTCCTTGACAAAACCGTTCGGAATCTCGGAGAATTCCTTAAAATCAGGGTTGGTTTTTTTTTTTTCTGACACCCCACTTCAACTGGGGGACCCTTATATAGACAGGGTGTGCCTTTCTAAATCATTCCAATCAATTAAATTTTTACCGCAGGCGGACCCAACATTTGAAAACATTCAAGAAAGCAAGGGAAAACAAGCACCTGACCAAATTTCGAGTCTCAAGAAAAAGGGTCGAATACTTTGAAAAAGGTATTTCCTTTTTGTATTTTTTTATTTTTAATACATTGCCAAATTTTAAAAAAACCGGTTTTTTTCGCTTTTCATTATTATTGTGTTAGAGGATAAAAAAATTTGGTTTTATTTAATCCTTTTAGAATATTCTGTAACGAATAAAGGGGGAAAAATTCAAGGGGTCTGAATTTTTCTGAGGGCATGTAGAATTTTAATAATATTTTTTTTTCTTAACAGCTCTCCCGAACATTCCTTAATGTCAAGAACTTATCTGAATTGTTGCCATTTTCTCAAATTTAAATTTTACGTTCTAGACACGTTCCGGGAACTTGCATTAACATTTCTGGTATCATTGTCACAGTCCCAAAAAAACTTCAAACAGAAAAAAAAAAAACAAACATTACCCCCTGTTACGGTTGCTTCCCCTAAAGGGCCCTGATTGGTAAACCCCTGATCCTTGTCTTTGGAAAGGTTACGGTACCACCACAGTGCTTTTACACGTGTTTTTTCAACTGACATCCCTTTGACAAACTGATTTCATTTCTACCGTAATTTTTCAGCAGTCCCCCCCTGGGATTTGAACTCACACCTTTTTGGTTTAAAGATTCCAACCCTGTACGCCCCCATGTCGGCAGGTATCATTAATCGGACTACTCTTCATTGATTTTTAAATTTATTTCAGAAATTAAAACCGTGCTTTCTGTGCATTGTCAAATTTTTTGGGGAACTTATTAATTATCTAATAAAACTTTTAAAGGGAAAATTTCTCTAAAGTTGGGGGAACGTTTGTTGTTACTGGGTTTTTTAAAACAGATAAGAAAAAACGGGGATTTTTTTAATTGCAAAATTGGGTTTAGAAGTACTATCAAGAATGCAATGATCTATTAGGGTCAGGGTTGGGGTAGGTGGGTTTAGGTTAGGTTAGGTTAGGGTTAGGGCATATTACACCTACTTTTGAAAAGCCCAAGCGAAGGGGAACAGAAGTAGGTTTAAAATATCCCTCGGGGAGGGTTAGGTTAGGTTGGGGTTTGGGGGTTGGGTTTTAAAAATACCTCTGTGGGGGGGTTGGGTTTTAGGGTTGGGTGGGTTTAGGGGTAGGTTGGGGTTTAGGGTTGGGGTTGGGTTTTAAATTATCCCTCTTGGGGGGTTAGGGTGGGGTTGGGGTTAGGGGTAGGGTTGGGTTTAAAATACCCCTCGGTGGGGGGTTTTAGGGTTAGGGGTGGGTTTTGGGGTTAGGGGTGGGTGGTTTAAATTTCCCCTGGTGAGGGTTTAGGTTAGGGTTGGGGGAGGGGTTAGGGTTGGGGTTTATTTTTAAATATATCCCCCTGTTGGAGGGTTGGGGTTGGGTTGGGTTGGGGTGGGGTTGGGGGTTAGTTTAAATATATCCCTCTGGGGGAGGGTTAGGGGTTAGGGTAGGGTTATTATAAGTTTTTAAGAAATGTTTTTGATTTTTGGATAAATGTTTAAATTTTTATAGGCATGCGGGATCGGTTAAATATTTTATTACCGGTGGGGTTCATACGGCTAATTGGGTTATTAATAGGAAAAGCTAACATGTAGCTTTGATCAAATTTTTTTATTTATTTTTTTTACTTGTATTTATTAGGCCAATTAGACTAGGTCTCATTCCAATGGTGCCCGGTACAAACATTTTCCAATCAAAAAACATTATATTACAATTAAAAATAATATATATATTTTTAAAAAAGGCACTTACAAAAATCAATTTGCAATAGTAACTGAAACTACGTCACGATTTTAATTTACTCTGCTAAACTGAAACTAACTTTTTTTCCTAATTTTGTATGGACCCACTGGTTCTGGGGTTTTGGGGTTCCAAAGGGGGGGATTCCCGGGAAACTTGTTAAAAGAGCGGGATCACAAGGTTTTTTAGGCATTTTTTCCAAAACCCAAAAGAAATAGGTCAAATTAACGGGGCCCCGCGTCCCGGGCGTATCGGCCCCATGATTACTACAATTTTTTTAGATAGGCCCCTGCCCTGCGCCTGGTTGGTTTGGCCATAAAGGGCCCCCTCCCTGGGCCTGTGGGGACCCTCCCAGAAGGCCCCTCCCTGCTGCCTGGTCGGTATCGGGCCTGATGCCCCTCCCTGCTTGCCGGGTCGGACTGCCCATATGGCCCCTCCCTCGTCCTGGTCTTTATTTTTCCTATACCCCCCCCGTGCCGGGTCGTATTGGGCCATGATAGGCCCCTGCCCTCGGCCGGGTCGGTACCCCTGGCCATGTTTTCTACCTTTAGTAGGCCCCTGCCCTGCGGCCCGGGGTGGGTTATCTGGCCTATAGGCCCCCTGCCTCATGCCTGGGGGAAAACTGGCCATGATACCCCTCCCTGCTGCCTGGTCGGACCCTCCCAGATGGCCCCTGCCCCTGCGTGCCGGGTCGTACCCCGGGCCCAGATGGGCCCCTCCCTGCGTGCCTGTCTACTGGCCTGTTTAATACACTTTAGATACTGGCAAACTAACTTCCCAAAACCCAAAAAAATGGTTGCTGCATGGCAATTTTTTACTGTCATGACTGACAAAAACAAGAAAAATGCTGTTAAAACCCCACATTCAAATTGCACCTTTTTATCTCCTATTCAAACTTAAACAAAAGTTCCCCCCCCCCGAGAATTCCTAAATATATATACACTGAGTTAAAAAAACTTACAAAACCCTTCCTAATAGGGATTGCACCCCCCTTTTGCCCTCAAAACAGCCCTTTTGGGCGGGGAAAAAATCGCTCTACAAGGTTCAAAGCAGTTTGATGCCATTGTTAAAAAGCAATCACCCCCCATTTTTTGACCCGCAGTTTGTCAATTTGGGGGTTGCCCTTTTGATGAGGCCCATTCTTGATACGCACAAAAAACTGTTGATGTGAAAAACCCACGCGAGCAGTTTTTGACAAACTAAACCCCCGGTGCCCGGCACCACAAACATCCCCCTTGGGGCACCTTTTTGTCTTGCCCATTCTCTTGATTCCCTGGTCGTCAATAGGGAAAGAGCAGTGTTCCAATGTTTTTGTCCCTAGTCACACACATACCCTTTGGGTTTGGCGATTTCTGGAAAATTTTTTTTGGGGGGAATTTAAAAAGTAAAAATACAAACAAAAACCCCAAAAACCCAAATGTTTAGACTTCACTAAAATACAAAGCTAGCAAAGAAAACCCAATGTTTAGATTTCACGAAAAAACAAGCTAGCAACAAAAAAACCCCATTTAATTTCACGTAAAATTTTTCAATAGCACAACAAGATCCCCAATTTTAGACTTCACGTAAAAATTTTAAATAGCTAGCAAAAAGATAACCCAATTTTTAAATTCACAATAAAAACAATGCAGAAACCCAAGAAAAAAAACCCCAATTTTAGACTTCATAATAATATTCAATACTACAAAAGAAACCCCAAATTTTTAACTTCCGTAATAAAATTAAATAGCAGCAACAAATACCCATTTAGACTTCAAGTTTTGCCCCATGAATGTTATAAAAGTTACTGGTTTCCCTTGGGCTTTTTGGTCTTAAACATTAATCTATTGAATCTAATAATTTTGGGGTAAATTAACTTGAATAGATAGTTTTACTTTTTTAAAATTGTTTTTAATTTTTTCTAGTAGATAGACCATAGGTTTAAAAGAAAAATACCCAAATTACGAAAAAATCTATAAATAAATTATTTTCAATTACCTCTGAAACTCCCCAAATTTACTTTTTCACACTCCCCAAATTGGCCCCCAAAACTTTACAAAAAACCATATTAAAGTTTGTTTTCATATAACACGGGGGTTTTTCACTAGGTTGGGGTTTTTATATTTGGATAAGTTTTAAGCTTCGTATTCAATTGTTTATTTCAAATCATCTTTTTTGAGATTTTATTGAAGGCCACACACTAATAAGAGGGCCATTACAATTCCTGTAAATCTGAAACCAAAAGGGACACAGATGTTTGATAAAATTACATAAAAAAAAAAAATTTTAACGTTCCAAAAAAACCATTCTTTGTTTACTGGAAAAATAAAAGTTCAGACGCTTTCAAAGATGTTTTTAAAACCCCCACTCCTCATTGGTCATGGAGGGAGGGTCCGGACCCGGGGGGGGCCACCCAATTTAACCCCCGCTTCTTTTCTCTCTCCCCTCTCCTCCTCCCCCCCCTCCCCCCCGGAACTCCCGTACCAGAAAATAAACCATTTTAACCTTCATTTTCCTTTATGCTGAGTCTACTCGTCTTCACAGACGGGGTCCCCACCAGAGGTCAAAACCCCTGCTTCATCCACCGTGAGTTTTCACAGACACCGAAAGCACAACACACGCACTTTCAACCATGTGATGCGGGTTCATTATGCAGTAAGCGGTGAGGGTACAGTACTTTGTGGGGACGTTGTGCCATAACCGAAAAGGGGCTGGTTTAAACCCGACCGACATTAAAAATCTGTCGATGTTCCCTTACAAGGCACCTGTTTAAAGAATGAGGGGCTGTCGTTTTCTTCTCTTTTCTTTTGAGTGTTTTTTTTGTTTTGCTTTTTTACCAAAAAGGGGGTTTTTCTTATACCCCCCTACCTTCACAAACATTGTTGGTCAAACGCAGAAAGGAAAAAAATTCCACAAAATTAACTTTAAAAAAGGCCACCCGTTAATGGAAAAAGCGTTTTAGGGGCCCACCCCCCATGAAGCGGTTAGAGAAGCCAAGAGTGGCAAAGCTGCACAAGGCAAAGGGTTTTTTTAAGAATCCAAATAAAATAATTTTGGGTTTGTTTAACACTTTTTTTGGTTTCTACATGATTCCACATTTTTTTTTTCATAGGTTGATTCTTCACTTTATTCAAATGTAGAAAATAGAAAAAAAAGAACAACCCTTGAATGATAGGTGTCCAACTTTTGACTGGTACTGTTTGTCCACAGGGTGGGTATAAAGCAGTGATGGTGTTTGTACTGGTGGGGGGCCACTAGGTGGATATAAAACAGTGATGGTTTTACTATTTTCCCCTAGGTGGAGTATAAAGCTGATGGGGTTATCTTTTGTGTCCCTAGGGGAGATAAAACAGGTGGGGTTGTACTGTATGTTCCACTATGGAGTATAAAACGTGAGGGGTTTTTTTCTGTTTCCAAGGAGTAAAAGCATATGGTGTTTTACTTATGTGTCCACAGGGGGAGAAAAGCATGATGGTGTTTTACGTAGTTCCCAGGTGGAGATAAAGCGTGATGGTGTTGTACGTTGGCCACAGGTGGGGGTATAAAGCAGTGTGGGGTTTTTACTGTATGTTCCACAGGTGGGGTATAAGCAGGGGGGTTAACGGGTTTTGTCCACTAGGGGGAGTAAAGCGTGATGGGGTTTTCTGTATGTGTCCCCCGGTGAGTATAAGCAGTGTGGTGTTTACGTAGTTCCACTAGGGGGATGTAAAACATGATGGTTTTCTGTATGTTCCATAGGTGAGTGTAAAGCATGATGGGGTTTACTGTATGTGTCCATAGGGGGAGTGAAAGCGTATGGGTTAAAATGTTGTTCCACTAGGTGGGGGTGAAAACAGTGTGGTTTTTTACGTAGTGTCCCCCAGGGGGAGAAAAGCATGAGGGTTTTTTACTGATGTGTCCACGGGGGGATGGAAAAAATGATGGTTTTAAAATGAGTTCCATAGGGGGAGTGTAAAGCATGATGGGGTTTACTTATGGCCACTAGGTGGAGTTAAACAGTGATGGTGTTATACTGTATTCCCCTAGGTGGAAAATTAAAAGTGATGGGGTTATACTGTATGTGTCCACAGGGGGAGTATAAACATGATGGGTTGTATGGGTTTTGGGCCACTAGTGGAGTGTAAAACAGTGAGGGGGTTATAAAATGTACGTGTCCCTAGGGGGGTAAAAAACATGATGGTGTTTTTCGTATTGTCCACAGGGGGGATTAAAACATGATGGGTTATACGTATTGTCCACTAGGTAAGTGTAAAGCTCATGTTTTTTATACTGTATGTGTCCACTAGGTGGGGTATAAAACGTGAGGGGTTATTGTATGTGTCCCAGGTGGGTAAAAAAATGAGGTGTTATCTGTAAAATTGTCCCTAGGGGGAGTTAAAACATGAGTTTTTTATACTTTTTGCGAAATAGGGGTCATCTGTATGGTCCATAGTGGAGTGTAAAACCAGATGTGTAAAACTTTTTCCCTGTGGAGTTAAAACATGATGGGTTTTTAAATTATTGGGCCACTATGGGAAAAGCGTGATGGGGTTAACTGAAAGTGTCCACTAGGGGGATGTAAAGCAGTTTGGTTGTACGTTGTTCCACTAGGTGGGGGTTTAAAAATGATGGTTATACTGTATTGGCCACTAGGGGGAATAAAAAAATGAGGTGTTATACGTAGTTCCCCCTAGTGGAGTTAAAACATGATGGTGTTTACTGTATTGGGCCACAGGTGGGGTTAAAACGTATGGTGTTGTACTTTTTGTGTCCCTAGGGGGAGATAAAGCAGTGATGGTGTTGCTTATGGTCCCAGGGGGATGTAAAGCATGATGGTGTTATACGTATGGGGGCCACTAGGTGGAGTGAAAAAAAACCTGTGGGGTTATACGTATGTGTCCAGCAGGGGGAGTGTAAAGCGTGAGGTGTTTAAATGTTGTGTCCACTAGGGGGAGTGTAAGCATTTGGGGGTTATCGATTTCCACTAGGGGGGGTATAAAGCAGTGATGCGTTAAACGTAAGTGTCCACTAGGGTCATACTGTTGCTCAACTTTGGGGTCAACTGTATGGTCCACAGGGGGAGTGTAAACGTGATGGTGTTTACTGATGTGTCCCCCTAGGGGAGTGTAAAGCGGGGTTTTTTATACTGTAGTGTCCCTAGGGGCAACGTATCGTCAACTTGGGTATAAAGTATGGGTTCCCAGGGGGAGTGTAAAAAATGATGGTGTTTTACTGAAAAGTGTCCCCCAGGTGGGGGTAAACTGAGGTGTTGTACTGTTGTTTTCCACAGGGGGGGATAAAAATGATGGTGTTTAAAATGTATGTGTCCACAGGTGGGGTGTAAAGCAGATGTGTTATACTGTATTTCCACTAGGTGGGGTGTAAAACTGAGGTGTTGTCGGGGATGGTCCCCCAGGGAGTTAAAGCTGATGGGGTTTTAAAATGTATGGGGGCCACAGGGGTGTTTAAAGCGGTGGGTTTACTGTATGGTCCACTAGTGGGTGAAACATGATGGGGTTTTAAAATGTGTTCCACAGGGGGGGTGAAGCATGATGGGGATTTTCCACTACGTGTAGTCCAAACTTCTGGCTGTTCATCGAAAGGGTTTTTACCTTTTTACCTGCGGGGCCCAAACCTTCTTCCCCGGAGACATACTTCTACTGGACCACCTGGGGAGGTGGGGTGGTAAGAATAGACCTACCAACTGGTTGGATGCTCTACCCACGACTTTTAAAAAATTGCTCTTGCAGCTTTTTTTTCCTGGGTTGTCTTTTTCCTGGCCCCTTATTACCGGTGGGAGGCACCAGCGGGTTTAAAAGCGTGGGCCGGCAACCGAAAGGTCGCTGTTTTTTAACCCCCCAACCCCAAATATTTGAGAAAACTGTCGATGTGCCCCTTTGGGAGGCCTAAACCCAATTCTCCGTAAGTGGTCGGGGTAAAGCTTCTACTAAATGATAAAATTCTAAAACAATGCCTTCCCTTTTCGCTGGTTCCCCCCTGGTTCAACCCCTTTGCTTGAATCATCAATTAAAAGTGTTCAGGTTTCAGACAATTCCTCCCCTGTCCCCCTGCTTTAGGTTTCAGATCAAATTTCCCCTTTGGGCCCTCGTCTTCAGGGTTTTTAACAGATTTTCCCACGTCCCCTTTTTCCCGGTTTCAGATCAGACCTCTGTCCTCTTTCTTTGGGCAGATCAATTTTTTCTCGTCCCCTGGTTCGGTTTCGTCAGATTCCTCATCGTTCCTCGTCTTTAGGTTTTCAGATCAGATTCCCCCCGCCCCTGTCTTCAGGTTTTAGATCAACCTATTCCTCTATTCTTTAGGGTTTCAAATCAATTCCCCTCTGTCCCTCTGTCTTCAGGGTTCAGAACAAATTTCCCTGTCCCTCTCTGTTTCAGGTTTCGATCAATTTTCCCCATGCCCCATGTCTTCAGGTTTTTAATCGATCCCCCATTCCCCCTCTGTCTTCAGGTTTCGATCAGATTCCTCAGTCCTCTCTTCTTTATTTTTAATCAGATTCCCGTCCCTCTTTTTCAGGTTTCAGATCAGATTTCCCCATGCCCCCTAGTCTTCGGTTTCAACAATTCCCCATGCCTCTCGTCTTTAGGTTTTCAAATCAATTCCCCAGTCCTCCTGTCCAGGTTTCAGATTCGTTCCTCATTTTTTCAGGTTTCGATCAACCCACGTCCTCTCTGTCTTCAGGTTTTTGATCAATTCCCCATTCCTCTCTTCTCAGGGTTTAGATCGATTCCTCATCTTTCTCTCTGTCTTCAGGTTTCAGATCAGATTCCTCATGTCCTCTCTGTTCTTCAGGTTTCAGATCAGATTCCCATGTCCTCTCTGTCTTCAGGTTTCAGATCAGATTCCTCATGTCCCCCTCTGTCTTCAGGTTTCAGATCAGATTCCTCATCTGTTCCCCTCTGTCTTCAGGTTTCAGATCAGTTTCCCTCATGTCCTCTCTGTCTTCAGGTTTCAGACAGATTCCTCTTTGTCTTCAGGTTTCAGATCAGATTCCTCATGTCCTCTCTGTCTTCGGGTTTTTCAGATCGATTCCTCATCTGTTCTCTCTGTTCTTCAGGTTTCAGATCAGATTCCTCATGTCCTCTCTGTCTTCAGGTTTCAGATAAATTTCCCCTCATGTCCTCTCTGTCTTCAGGTTTCAGATCAGATTCCTTGTCTTCGGTTTCGATCAGATTCCTCATGTTCTCTCTGTCTTCAGGTTTAAAGATCAGATGTTTTTCTCTCTGTCTTCAGGTTTCAGATCAGATGTGTTTTTCTGTCTTCAGGTTTCAGATCAGATGTGTTCTCTCTGTCTTCAGGTTTCAGATCAGATGTGTTCTCTCTGTCTGTCTGTGTGTTTAGGTACTCCCACCATCTGTTCTCTCTGTTTTCAGGTTTCAGATCAGATGTGTTCTCTCTGTCTGTTTGTGGTTTAGGTTACTCCCCCCCATCGTGTGACTGTCTGGGCTGTCTGAGGCTTCACTTTGACGACCACAAGGTACGTCCAAAACCACGGTTAAATCTTTACATTACTCAATATTTACAACAGACATAAGAACTGCACACCCCACTGTCAGTTTATACCTCCATGAGGTGTTTCAGGAGGAAACCTTGTGACCTTGTGTCTTTGAATAAATAAATAAAGTCTGCACATGACATATGCTGCTCCCAAGCCTTTTAATGTAATTAATTTAGCCTGTACCAGGTGAAGGTTATATCAAACCACAGTATTTATATATATATATATATATATGTATATATATGTATATGTATATGTATTTATTAATGTTGCTGGGCCACCACTGATGTGATGTCATAGTTTAGATCCAAAATGGCGCCCTATTCCCTATATAGTGCACGATTCCCTATGGGCCCCTGGTCATACACAATACACTATAAAGGGCATAGTGTGCCTTTTGTGACAATCACAATATCACTCTCACCCTCTGCTGTGTCTGTCTCTTGTCCTGTAGTTGCTGGGATACCAACGACACCACTGCCCTCTGGTGGGTGATCAAGGGACCTACGGTCGTCTCCATCATGGTGGGTGGAACAGGCTTTATCAGGGCTGGCCCAAACGGTACCCTATTCCCTAGATCAGTGGTTCTCAAACTGTGGGTCAAGGGGTCGGGGGGGGGGGGGGAGGAGTTTAAGGAACTCAGCCAGGCTTTCAACTTAGTCTTGAAAGTTGTAATAATAGCATACACAAGGTGAAATGTTGGTTTTCCTCTTTTCCTCATGTCAGACCTCAGAGAGCTGTTGTATATCTTTGCCTACGACCCAACGGTAGTAGGCCTGATCACCGACGACGATGAGACAGCCTATAGGGAGGAGGTCCGAGACCTGGCCGTGTGGTGCCAGGATAACAACCTCTCCCTCAACGATGAGACAGCCTATAGGGAGGAGGTCAGAGACCTGGCAGTGTGGTGCCAGGACAACAACCTCTCCCTCAACATGATCAAGACAAAGGGGAGATGATCGTGGACTACAGGAAAAGGAGGGCCGAACACGCCCCCATTCTCATCGACGGGGCTGTAGTGGAGCGGGTCGAGAATTTAAAGTTCCTTGGTGTCCACATCACCAACAAACTATCATGGTCCAAACACACCAAGAAAGTCGTGAAGAGGGCACGACAATGCCTATTCCCCCTCAGGAGACTGAAAAGATTTGGCATGGGTCCTCAGATCCTCAAAAGGTTCTACAGCTGCACCATCGAGAGCATCCTGACTGGTTGCATCACAGCCTGGTATGGCAACTGCTCGGCCTCCGACCGCAAGGCACTACAGAGGGTAGTGCTTACGGCCCAGTACATCACTGGGGCCAAGCTTCCTGCCATCCAGGACCTCTATACCAGGCGGTGTCAGAGGAAGGCCCTAAAAATTTCCAAGGACTCCAGCAACCCTAGTCACAGATTGTTCTCTCTGCTACCGCACGGCAAGTGGTACCGGAGCGACAAGTCTAGGTCCAAAAGGCTTCTCAACAGCTTCTATCCCCAAGCCATAAAACTGCTGAACAGCTAATCATGGCTACCCGGACTATTTGCAGTCACTTTACTCCTACCTACATATTTCCTCAAATTTCCCAACTAACCTGTACCCCCGTACATTGACTCGGTGCCGGTACCCCCCGTATATAGCCTGTATATAGCCTCTGTACCGGTACCCCCCCCTTTTATATAGCCCCCCCACTGTTATTTCACATTGACTCTGTACCGGTACCCCCTGTATATAGCCTCCCTACTGTTATTTTCACATTGACTCTGTAAAGGTACCCCCTGTATATAGCCTCCCTACTGTTATTCACATTGACTCTGTACCGGGACCCCCCGTAAGGTTTAGCCTCCCTACTGTTATTTTTACATGACTCTGTACTGGTCCCCCCCCTGTTATAGCCTCCCTACTGTTATTTCACATTGGGCTCTGTACTGGTACCCCCCTGTATATAGCCTCCCTACTGTTATTTCCCATTGGACTCGGTCCCGGTACCCCCTGTATATAGCCTCCCTACTGTTTTTTTCCCATTGACTCGTGTACCGGTACCCCCTGTATATAAGCCTCCCTACTGTTATTGTACCACATTGACTCTGTCACGGTACCCCTGTATAAGCTCCCTACTGTTATTTCACATTGACTCTGTACCGGTAACCCCCTGTATAAGCCTCCCTACTGTATTTTCACATTGACTCTTGTACGGTACCCTCCTTTGGATATAGGCTCCCTATTGTTATTTTCCACATGGACCGTACCGGTACCCCTGTATATAGCCTCCCTACTGTTATTTCCCATTGACTCTGTACCTGGTACCCCCTGTATATAGCCTCCTACTGTTATTTCCCCATTGAACTCTGTACCGGTACCCCTGTATATTAGCCTCCTACTGTTATTTCCCATTGACTCTGTACCGGTACCCACTGTATATAGCCTCCCTACTGTTATTTCCCATTGACTCTGTACCGGTACCCCCGGTATATAGCCTCCCTACTGTATTTCCCATTGACTCTGTACCGGGGTACCCCCCCTGTATATAGCCTCCCTACTGTTATTCCCATGATCTGTACCGGTACCCCTGTATATAGCCTCCCTACTGTTATTTCCCATTGATCTGTACCGGTACCCCCTGTATATAGCCTCCCCACCCGTTTTCCCATTGACTCTGTACCGGGACCCCCTGTTATAGCCTCCCTACTGTTATTTCCCATTGACTCTGTACCGGTACCCCCCTGTATATAGCCTCCCTACTGTTATTTCCCATTGACTCTGTACCGGTAACCACCCCCTGTATATAGCCTCCCTACTGTTATTTCCCATTGACTCTGTACCGGTACCCCCCCGTATATAGCCTCCCTACTGTTTATTCCCATTGACCTCTGTAAAACCGGTACCCCCTGTATTAGCCTCCCTACTGTTATTTCCATTGGACTCTGGGCACCGTCCCCTTATAGCCCCTACTGTTATTCTCCCTTTCACGGTCTGATAAGCTCCTAGATTCCCATGACTCTACACCCTATATATAGCCTCCCTACTGTTATTTCCCCATTGACTCTGTACCGGTACCCCCTGTATAAGCCTCCCTACTGTTATTTCCCATGACTCTGTACCGGTCCGCACCCCCTGTATATAAGCCTCCCTACTGTTATTTCCCATTGACTCTGTACCGGTACCCCCTGTATTAGCCTCCCTACGTTATTTCCCATGATCTCGTACCGGTACCCCCTGTATATAGCCTCCCTACTGTTATTCCCATTGACTCTGTACCGGTACCCCCTGTATATAGCTCCCTACTGTTATTTCCCATTGACTCTGTCGACCGGTAAACCCCCTGTATATAGCCTCCCTACTGTTATTTCCCATTGACTCTGTACCGGTCAACCCCCTGTAGTATGCCTCCTACTGTTATTTCCCTTGACTCTGTACCGGTACCCCCTGTAATAGCCCCCTACTGTTATTTCCCATTGACTCGTACCGGTACCCACCCCCTGTATATAGCCTCCCTACTGTTATTTCCCATTGACTCGGTACCGGTACCCCCCTGGATATAGCCTCCCTACTGTTATTTTATTGTTGCTCTTTAATTTTTTTACTTTAGTTTATTTAGTAAATATTTTCTTAACTCCATTTCTTGAACTGCATTGTTGGTTAAGGGCTTGTAAGTAAGCATTTCACGGTAAGGTGTTGTATTCGAAGCATGTGACAGATGAAATTTGATTTGATTTGAAAAGTAGGGCACTATATAGGGAATAGGGTACCATTCTCTGGTCTAAAGTAGTGCACTATATAGGGAATAGGGTGCCATTCTCTGGTCTAAAGTAGTGCACTATATAGGGAATAGGGTGCCATTCTCTGGTCTAAAGTAGTGCACTATATAGGGAATAGGGTGCCATTCTCTGGTCTAAAGTAGTGCACTATATAGGGAATTTGTGCCATTCTCTGGTCTAAAGCAGTGCACTATATGTTACGCTATGGTTAAACCCAGCACTCCGAGAAACAAAACACGACTAAGGGAGTGGAAGAAACAAAAATTATTTTAATAAAAGTTCAATTTGTCTAGTCCAAAAACAACTGAAGAAATGGAACAGAGTGGGCTAGTCGGCTCCGGAGGAAGGAGAGGCTGAGGCAGGCAGGCAGGCAGGCAGGCAGGCAGGCAGGCAGGTTGGGAGGTATGTCTGAACTGAAGACAAAACAAACGACAGGTTAAGTAGAGTAAAAAGCCAGGCTGAAGACAAAAACAATTCAACTCTACTGGTGAGCCAAGTTACCGCTCTAGTAAGAACAACGATCTGGCGCCGGTGGAGAGCCATGCCCAGGAATTAGTAGTGCAGGTTGATGAGAGAATAGGATGCAGCTGCGTAGGCAGGAATCACTGGAAACAACCCGCAGCTGCACAGGAGAGGCAGATCCTGAGCACGCCCCCCGATCCACTCCAGACACACCCACATAATGGGGACAAACACACATACAGATACAACAGACAAAGAGGGGACAAAACAAGGAGGAAGGGAAACAGAAAAGGGAGAGACAAGCTGCCCACATAACAGTACCCCCCCCTCAATGGTCGCCACCTGGCGACCCACCAGGCCTGTCAGGGTTGTCGTGATGGAAGTCCGTGATCAGCTGAGGATCCAACACAAAACGCTTAGGGACCCAAGACCTCTCCTCTGGTCCATAACCTTCCCAATCGACTAGGTATTGGAGACCCCTACCCCGCCTCCGAGAGTCCAGGAGCCTACTGACGGTGTAGGCCGGATGGTCGTCAATGAGGCGAACAGGTGGAGGTGGATCTGCCGGCGGACACAAAAGGCTGGAGGACACAGGTTTCAGTTGGGAGACGTGGAAAGTAGGGTGTATCTTCATGGCTGAAGGCAACTTCAAACGAACCGCAGCGGGGTTAACGATGGACTCCACCACAAACGGACCCAGGTACCGAGGAGACAGCTTGCGTGATTTGGTACGAAGAGGTACGTTCTTAGATGACAGCCAAACTTCTTGACCAGGATGAAACACAGGTGCGGGAGTCCTGCTCCTATCCGCTGTCGTCTTGTTCCTGTCGGTGGTCCGAAGCAACGCTTCCCGAGCGTCGCTCCACACTCTCTGGCAGCGGCGGAGGTTCTCCTGAACCGAAGGAACAGCCAATTCCTTCTCCTGAGCAGGAAACAGAGGGGGTTGATAACCCATGGTTACTTCGAAGGGTGAAAGGCCGGTGGCAGAGGTGGTGAGGGAGTTGTGGGCGTACTCTATCCAAGGCAGATGTTTGGCCCAGGATGATGGCTGTTGAGCAGCCACACAACGAAGGGTTGCTTCGAGGTTTTGATTGGCTCTTTCTGTTTGACCGTTGGTCTGGGGATGAAACCCTGAGGACAGACTAACGGAAGCACCCAAAGCAGAACAGAAAACCTTCCAAACACGGGAAGTAAACTGTGGGCCTCTATCAGATACGATGTCCACAGGTATTCCATGGGGACGGAATACATGTTGGACTAGGAGGTCCGCTGTCTCACTGGCAGACGGTAATTTTGGTAATGCTATATAGTGAACAGATTTAGCGAATCTGTCCACAATGGTAAGTATAGTATCATTACCTTCAAACTTGGGTAGGCCGGTGACAAAATCCATGGCTATGTGGGACCAGGGATGGCTGGGAACTGGGAGGAGTAGCAGCAGCCCCGAAGGGGACTGATGGGAGGCTTTGCCTCGAGCACAGGTTGAACAGGCTGCCACAAAAGCCCGAACGTCAGTTTCCATTGAAGGCCACCAAAAATGTATCCTAAGCAGCGTCAACGTGCGTCTCATCCCAGGGTGACCAGCAAAATGGGAGGTGTGAATCCACTGCAACACCTGAGACCGGACCGTCTCGGGAACAAAGAGTAGGTTGGGAGGTCCATCACCCGGTCCCGGGTCCGTGGCAAGTGCAGTCTTCACAAGAGACTCGTTCTCCCACTGTACTGCCGCCATGACGCATGAGGAAGGTAGGACTGCCTCAGGCTCGCTGGTCTCCGAAGGGTCAGCAAACTGGCGGGACAAAGCATCTGGTTTAACATTTCTTGACCCCGGTCTGTATGTAAGAATAAAGTTAAACCTACTAAAAAACAGGGCCCATCTGGCTTGGCGTGAGTTGAGTCTCTTAGTGGCTTGGATGTAAGCCAAGTTTTTGTGGTCTGTCCAGACCACAAACGGCAGTTCAGCTCCATCCAGCCAGTGCCGCCATTCTTCCAGTGCTAACTTGACCGCCAGCAGTTCCCGGTTTCCAACGTCGTAATTCTGTTCTGTGGGTGACAATTTCTTGGAGAAAAAAGCACAGGCGTGAAGCTTTTGGTCAGTGGGGGAGCGCTGGGAGAGGACTGCTCCCACACCTGAGTCAGACGCGTCCACCTCCACAATAAACTGCAGAGAGGTATTGGGGTGTATCAACACGGGGGAGGTGGAAAACAGTTCCTTCAAAACCCCTACCGCCTGCTCCGCCTCAGGGGACCACAGAAAAGGGACTTTTGGGGATGTGAGTCTAGTAAGGGGTGCCACCACTTTACTAAAACCCTTAATGAATCTACGGTAGAAGTTAGGAAAGGCCAAAAATCATTGAAGTTGCTTACGGGTGGTGGGTGTGGGCCATTCCGTCACTGCCCGGATCTTCTCGGGGTCCGCCTTCACCTGCCCGCTCTCAATGATGAAACCAAGGAACGATGTAGACTGTTTGTGGAACTCACACTTTTCTGCTTTGACGTACAGCTTATTCTCCAAGAGCCGTTGAAGGACTTGACGGACGTGTGACTCATGCTCCTCGGGTGACTTGGAAAAAACAAGAATATCATCCAGGTATACAAAGACAAAACGGTTCAAAAAATCCCTAAGAACATCGTTCACCATGGCTTGGAATACAGCAGGGGCGTTTGAGAGCCCAAAGGGCATGACCAAATACTCAAAATGCCCCAGTGGAGTGTTGAAAGCGGTTTTCCACTCATCTCCCTTTCGGATTCTGACAAGGTGATAAGCGTTCCTGAGGTCGAGCTTGGAGAAAACCGTGGCGCCATGCAGAGGTTCAAAAGCTGAGTTGATGAGTGGAAGGGGATACTTGTTTTTAACAGTTATGTTGTTTAAACCCCTGAAATCGATACAGGGGCGTAACGACTTGTCTTTCTTTTCAACGAAAAAGAAACCTGCACCCAAAGGAGACGACGAGGGACGGATTATGCCCGAGGCCAGAGAATCACCAATATACTGCTCCATTGCCTCTCTTTCCGGTCGGGACAGATTGTATAAGCGACTAGAGGGCAAGGGAGCACCAGGAAGCAGTTCAATAGGGCAATCATAAGGCCTATGTGGTGGTAGAGACAGAGCCTTGTCCTTACTGAAAACCTCCGCTAAGTCATGGTATTCTTTGGGGACAGATGACAGATCGAGAGGAGCTGAGGGATGAGTTGGGTTACACTTAGTGGGGGGAACCGCTGACCTAAGGCACTCTGAATGGCAGTTAGTGCTCCAACTGAGAATGGTGTGACGTGTCCAATCAATTTGTGGGTTGTGAAGAGCCAACCAGGGGAAGCCAAGGATTAGGGGGGTAGCTGAGCCAGACATAACTCTTAACTGAATGCTTTCACAATGATTGCCAGAAATCACTAGGGAAACGGGGGTGGTTTGATGAGTTATCTCCGCGAGGAGGCGCCCATCAAGGGCTGTGACCCGAATGGGGGTAGGTAGTGGCTCCATGGGGATACGAGCTTGTGTAACGAACTGGTGGCTAATAAAGTTGTCTTCTGCACCTGAGTCTATGAGAGCTGAGAGTGGCAGGGAATGACTCTGGAAACGTAAGGTTACAGGTACTTGTAATCGGGGAATGATGGGTTCAGGATCTAACTCTGGGCTCGCAAGTAGACCCACCGTTACGAGCGAGCCTTGTCTTTTGGTCGCTTAGGGCATGTAGCCAGAATGTGTGTGGCGTCTCCACAGTACAGGCACTCACCCGCCTGGAGGCGCCGTTGCCGCTCTGCTGGAGGTAGTCGAGCTCGACCCACTTGCATTGGTTCCTCCTCTGTGCTCGGGATGGGATCAGGAACAAGAAGCTGCCGGCTCCGGGGAGGCGAGACTCGAGTGGTTGAAGGCTGGGGAACTCGTCCTCCTAGATGTGGCCGACCGCCTCTCTCCCGACGCCTCTCCCGCAACCGGTTGTCTAGCTTAATGGACAGGGAAACGAGAGAATGTAAATCATGTGGCTTGTCACGAGCAGCCAGTTCATCCTTAATGGCTTCATTCAAACCGTTTAGAAATGCTCCTTGAAGTGCCACATTGTTCCACTTGGAGTCCGCTGCCAAAGTCCAGAACTCAATAGAGTACTCAGCCACACTGTTAGAACCCTGCCTCAAATTAAAAAATATCTTGGAGTAATTACCCACATGGTCAGGATGGTCAAAAACAGTCTTCAATTTAGCAGAAAAAATCAGCAAAAGTCAATCCAGTCAAAGTTTGATTTGAGCACACAGCCTCAGCCCAAACCAGAGCTCTCCCTCTTAACAGCCCCAGAACATAATGTACCTTAGAGGAATCAGTAGAAAACGACAGTGGTCTCTGCCGAAAAATCAAGTCACACTGAAGCAAAAATCCCCGGCACTTGTCCAATTCTCCATTGAACGGTTCAGGCGACGTGACGGGGGTTCCCGATGGAACGAAGCCTGCATAATGTCCGAGGAAACAACTTGGGGTGCATCAAACTGGGGGTCAGAGAGAGATGGAGAACTGATAACAGACAATTTAGAGACTTGTGTAGTTAACAGAGTCACCTGGTTCAGCAGTTGATGATTATTTTCCAAAAGAGTCCGAATCAATTGGTCATGCTGTCCTAGCAACGTTCCTTGAGCCTGGATAGCTTGTTGGAAGCTGTCTTCGTTTGCCCCGTGCTGTTTCTCTGTTGGGTCCATGGCCAGATCGTTCTGTTACGCTATGGTTAAACCCAGCACTCCGAGAAACAAAACACGACTAAGGGAGTGGAAGAAACAAAAATTATTTTAATAAAAGTTCAATTTGTCTAGTCCAAAAACAACTGAAGAAAAGGAACAGAGTGGGCTAGTCAGCTCCGGAGGAAGGAGAGGCTGAGGCAGGCAGGCAGGCAGGCAGGTTGGGAGGTATGTCTGAACTGAAGACAAAACAAACGACAGGTTAAGGAGAGTAAAAAGCCAGGCTGAAGACAAAGACAATTCAACTCTACTGGTGAGCCAAGTTACCGCTCTAGTAAGAACAACGATCTGGCGCCGGTGGAGAGCCATGCCCAGGTATTAGTAGTGCCGGTTGATGAGAGAATAGGATGCAGCTGCGTAGGCAGGAATCACTGGAAACAACCCGCAGCTGCACAGGAGAGGCAGATCCTGAGCACGCCCCCCGATCCACTCCAGACACACACCGGCAGACGCACCAACATAATGGGGACAAACACACATACAGATACGACAGACAAAGAGGGGACAAAACAAGGAGGAAGGGAAACAGAAAAGGGAGAGACAAGCTGCCCACATAACACTATATAGGGAATAGGGTGCCATTCTCTGGTCTAAAGCAGTGCACTATATAGGGAATAGGGTGCCATTCTCTGGTCTAAAGTAGTGCACTATATAGGGAATAGGGGTGCCAATTCTCAATTACCACGTTATTACAGAATCTATTATATTTCCTGCCATATTATTACAACTTGGTCTGACCAGTCTTAGATCTATTGCATTTTTGTAGATGGACTTTTGGTCATTTTGTGATAAAACTTGAAAAGTAATGATGATGACAGTAATAGAACTATAATCGTCCTTCTCTTTGTTTTGTGTTTCTCCAGATCAACTTTGTCCTGTTTGTTGGAATCATAGTGATTCTGGTCCAGAAGCTCCAGTCACCTGACATCAGAGGGAATGAGTCCAGGATCTACCTGTAAGTACCTGCCTTAGCCCTGACTCTATGTCCAGGATCTACCTGTAAGTACCTGCCTTAGCCCTGACTCTATGTCCAGGATCTACCTGTAAGTACCTGCCTTAGCCCTGACTCTATGTCCAGGATCTATCTGTAAGTACCTTCCTTAGCCCTGACTCTATGTCCAGGATCTACCTGTAAGTACCTGTCCTTAGCCCTGACTCTATGTCCAGGATCTACCTGTAAGTACCTGCCTTAGCCCTGACTCTATGTCCAGGATCTACCTGTAAGTACTGTCTTAGCCCTGACTCTATGTCCAGGATCTACCTGTAAGTACCTGTTCTTAGCACCTGACTCTATGTACCAGAAATCTACACTGTAAGTATCTGTCCCTTGTAGACCCGCTTTGACTCTAGGTTCCACAGTATCTACCTGTAAAGTACCTGTCCTAGCCCTGACCTCTTGTCCAGGGGTCTACCGTAAGTACCGTAGCCCTGACTCGATGTCCAGAATCTAACCTGTAAAGTACCGTGCCTTAGCCCTGCACTCTATGTCCCAGGATTACGAACCTGTGAAGTACCCTGTAGCACCTGACTCTATGTCAACGGACCAATCTACCTGTAAGTATCGGTCCTTATTCCTTACTCTATGTCAAGGATCTACCTGTAAGGTTATCTGGCCTTTGCCCTTTACTTATATCAGTTTACTTAATACCTGTCTTAGCCCTGATCTATGTCCGGACTACTGTAAGTACCCGCCTTAGCCCCAAAGAAACTCCTAATGGTTTCCCAGTATTCTACCTGAAATACCTGGCACCCATTTTCCGGGTCCATGTTTTCCGGCCTTTTCCCGTTTTTAAATACCTGGTCCGAACCCCGCCCCCCCCCTTTTATTAATCCCAGGAATTTCCAAAAACCTTTGTAAGTACCTGGCCCCTTAGCCCTGATCTATGTCCGTATCTACCTGTAAGTACCTGCCCCTTAAACCCCTGACCTTT
>LR778266.1:43962592-44129886 GCA_902810595.1 Coregonus sp. 'balchen'
GATGTGCATATCATGCGTGGTTTGTTTCAGAGATTGGTTGGATCAGTAGGAACTGTACAGAGGAGGGCTGGTCAGAAACGTTTCCTCACTATGTTGACGCCTGTCTGTCAGACGACAACACCACCAGACCGGTAAGAACCTAGAACCTAACTTCTAGAACTTAGAACCAGACAGGTAAGAACCTAGAACCTAACTTCTAGAACTTAGAACCAGACAGGTAAGAACCTAGAACCTAACTTCTAGAACTTAGAACCAGACAGGGAACAACCTAGAACCTAACTTCTAGAACTTAGAACCAGACAGGTAAGAACCTAGAACCTAACTTCTAGAACTTAGAACCAGACAGGTAACAACCTAGAACCTAACCTCTAGAACTTAGAACCAGACAGGTAACAACCTAGAACTTAACCTCTAGAACCTAGAACCAGACAGGTAACAACCTAGAACCTAACTTCTAGAACTTAGAACCAGACCGGTAAGAACCTAGAACCTAACTTCTAGAACTTAGAACCAGACAGGTAAGAACCTAGAACCTAACTTCTAGAACTTAGAACCAGACAGGTAAGAACCTAGAACCTAACTTCTAGAACTTAGAACCAGACAGGGAACAACCTAGAACCTAACTTCTAGAACTTAGAACCAGACAGGTAAGAACCTAGAACCTAACTTCTAGAACTTAGAACCAGACAGGTAACAACCTAGAACCTAACCTCTAGAACTTAGAACCAGACAGGTAACAACCTAGAACTTAACCTCTAGAACCTAGAACCAGACAGGTAACAACCTAGAACCTAACCTCTAGAACCTAGAACCAGACAGGTAAGAACCTAGAACCTAACTTATAGAACTTAGAACCAGACAGGTAAGAACCTAGAACCTAACCTCTAGAACTTAGAACCAGACAGGTAACAACCTAGGACCTCTAAAACCTAGAACTAGATCTTCTTTCACAATTTATTTCAATACTTCCGTTGAACATTGCAAAGAGTATAACCGTGTGGGATTCTGGCACTTGCAGGAAATATACTATGTAATATAACAGTGTTTTTCTTGCAGGACATATAATATATACTATAACAGTTTCTCTCTTGAACGACATATACTATGTACTATATAATTGTGTCCCTGTCTCTTGCATGACATATACTTAAGCAATAACGCCCGAGGGGGTGTGGTATATGGCCAATATACCACGGATCAGGACTGTTCTTCTGCTCGACACAACGCAGAGTGCCTGGATACAGCCCTTAGCCGTGGTATATTGGCCATATACCACAAACCCCATAGGTGCCTTATTGCTATTATAAACTGGTTACCAATGTAATTAGAGCAGTAAAAATAAATGTTTGGTCATACCTGTGGTATACGGTCTGATATACCATGGCTGTCAGCCAATCAGCATTCAGTGCTTGAACAACCCAGTTTATAATATGTACTATAACCGTGTATCTCTTGCAGGTCATATACTACATTTGAAGTCGGAAGTTTACAAACACTTAGGTTGGAGTCATTAAAACTCATTTTTCAACCACTCCACAAATTTCTTGTTAGCAAACTATAGTTTTGGAAAGTCGGTTAGGACATCTACTTTGTGCATGACACAAGTAATTTTTCCAACAATTGTTTACAGACAGATTATTTAACTTATAATTCACTGTATCACAATTCCAGTGGGTCAGAAGTGTAGATACACTAAGTTGACTGTGCCTTTAAACAGCTTGGAAAATGCCAGAAAATTATGTAATGGCTTTAGAAGCTTCTGATAGGCTAATTGACATCATTTGAGTCAATTGAAGGCCTACCGTCAAACTCAGTGCCTCTTTGCTTGACATCATGGGAAAATCAAAAGAAATCAGACAAGACCTCAGAGAAAAAAATGGTAGACCTCCACAAGTCTGGTTCATCCTTGGGAGCAATTTCCAAACGCCTGAAGGTACCACGTTCATCTGTACAAACAATAGTACGCAAGTATAAACACCATGGGACCACGCAGCCGTCATACCGCTCAGGAAGGAGACGCATTCTGTCTCCTACAGATGAACGTACTTTGGTGCGAAAAGTCCAAATCAATCCCAGAACAACAGCAAAGGACCTTGTGAAGATGCTGGAGGAAACAGGTACAAAAGTATCTATATCCACAGTAAAACGAGTCCTATATCGACATAACCTGAAAGGCCGCTCAGCAAGGAAGAAGCCACTGCTCCAAAACCACCATAAAAAAGCCAGACTACGGTCTGCAACTGCACATGGGGACAAAGGTCGTACTTTTTGGAGAAATGTCCTCTGGTCTGATGAAACAAAAATAGAACTGTTTGGCCATAATGACCACCGTTATGTTTGGAGGAAAAAGGGGGTCGCTTGCAAGCCGAAGAACACCATCCCAAACGTGAAGCACGGGGGTGGCAGCATCATGCTGTGGGGGTGCTTTGCTGCAGGAGGGACTGGTGCACTTCACAAAATAGATGGCATCATGAGGAAGGAAAATGATGTGGATATATTGAAGCAACATCTCAAGACATCAGTCAGGAAGTTAAAGCTTGGTCGCAAATGGGTCTTCCAAATGGACAATGACCCCAAGCATACTTCCAAAGTTGTAGCAAAATGGCTTAAGGACAACAAAGTCAAGGTATTGGAGTGGCCATCACAAAGCCCTGACCTCAATCCTACAGAACATTTGTGGGCAGAACTGAAAAAGCGTGTGCGAGCAAGGAGGCCTACAAACCTGACTCAGTTACACCAGCTCTGTCAGGAGGAATGGGACAAAATTCACCCAACTTAGTGTGGGAAGCTTTTGGAAGGCTACCCGAAACATTTGACCCAAGTTAAACTATTTAAAGACAATGCTACCAAATACTAATTGAGTGTATGTAAACTTCTGACCCACTGGAAATGTGATTAAAGAAATAAAAGCTGAAATAAATCATTCTCTCTACTATTATTCTGACATTTCACGTTCTTAAAATAAAGTGGTGATCCTAACTGACCTAAGACAGGGAATTTTTACTAGGATTAAATGTCAGGAATTGTGAAAAACTGAGTTGAAATGTATTTGGCTAAGGTGTATGTAAACTTCCGACTTCAACTGTATCTACTCTAACAGGTGTCTCTCTGACTCTTCCAGGACATGTACTATGCATCTGTGAAGGCTCTGTACACAGTAGGATACAGCACCTCTCTGGTCTCTCTCTCAGCCGCCATGACCATACTCTGCAGGTTCAGGTTAGATCTATATTACAGCCCCTCTCTGGTCTCCCACCACCACCACCACCACAACACCACACATGACCCGACTCTGCAGGTTCAGGTTAGATCTATTTACAGCCACTCTTGGGCTCCCACCACCCAACCACCACCACCACCATGACCATACTCGAGGTTCAGGTTAGATATATATTACAGCCTCTCTCTGGTCTCCCCCACCACCACCACCACCACCACCAGGACCATTTACTCTGCAGGTTAAGTAGATCTATATACAGCCCCTCTCTGGTATCCCCACCACAACCAACCACCACCACCACCATGACCATACTCTGCAGGTTCAGGTTAGATCTATATTACAGCCCCTCTCTGGTCTCCCACCACCACCACCACCACCACCACCACCATGACCATACTCTGCAGGTTCAGGTTAGATCTATATTACAGCCTCTCTCTGGTCTCCCACACCACCACCACCCACCACCACCACCATGACCAGTACTCTGCAGGTTCAGTGTTCGATCTATATTACAGCCCCTCTCTGGTCTCCCACCACCACCACCACCACCACCACCACCATGACCATACTCTGCAGGTTCAGGTTAGATCTATATTACAGCCCCTCTCTGGTCCTCCCACCCACCACCACCCACCACCACCATGACCTACCCGCAGGTTCAGGGTTTGATTAAACAGCCCCTCTTGGGTTCCCCACCACCACCCCAACCCCCAACCACATGACCACCACCACCATGACCATATCTGCGGTTCAGGTTGATCTATTTACAGCCTCTCTCTGGTCCCACCCCACCCCCACCACCACCACCACCACCCTGACCTACCTGCAGGGTTTTGGTTAGATCTATATACACCCCTCTCTGGTCCCCCCACCACCACCCCACCCACCACCACCATGACCTACTCTGCAGGTTCAGTTGACTATATTACAGCCCCTCTCTGTCTCCCACCCCACCACCAACCCCCCACCACCATACCATACCCTTTCATTCAGGTTAGATTTATTTTTAAACCCCCCCCTCTTCTCCCACCCCCCACCACCCCCCACCACCACCACCACCATACCATACTTCATTTTTATTTTTAAACTATATTACACCCCTCTCTGGTCTCCCCCACCACCACCACCACACCCTACCATACCTGGTTTTAGGTTTTTCTATATTACGCCCCTCTTGGTCCCCCCACCACCACCACCACCAACCACCATGACCTACTCGCGGGGTTTAGGAATCATATTTCACCCCTCCCCGGGCTCCCCCACCACCACCACCCCCACCACCACCAGACCATACTCTGCAGGTCAGGGTTTGATCTAATTTCAGCCTCTCTCTGGTCTCCCAACCACACCACCCCCACCACCATGACCATACTCTGCAGGGTTTGGGTTTGATCATATTCAGCCCCCCCTGGGCTCCCCCCACCACCACCCCCCACCCCATGACCCCTCTTGCAGGTTCGTTAGATCTTATTCAAAAACCCCTCTTTCTTCCCCACCCCCACCACCACCACCACCCCCACCATGACCATACTCTGCGGTCAGGTTTGATCTATAACAGCCTCTCTCTGGTCCCCACCACCCCCCCAACAAACCACCCACCACCAACCCCCCCACCACCATGACCTACTCTGCAGGTTTTGGTTAGATCTTATACAGCCCCTCCTGGTCTCACCCCCACAACCCCCCACCCCAAACCACCATACCTGACCATACTCCCGGTTCAGGTTAGATCTATTACAGCCCCTCTCTGGGGCTCCCCCCCACCCCACCCCCACCCCCACCACCCCACCCCTGACCATACCCCGCAGGGTTTAGGTTAAACATATTCAGCCCCTCTCGGTCTCCCCAAAACCACCACCACCACCACCCCCACATGACCATATCTGCAGGTTCGGTTTGATCATATTTACAAAACCCCCCTTTGGTCTCCCACCCCCACCACCCCACCCCCACCCCATGACCATACTTGCGGTTCAGGGTTTGATCTAATTTTACAAACCTCTTCTGTCTCCCACCAACCCCCCACCACCACCACCCACCATGACCATCTCTGCGGCAGGTTAGATTTATTCACCCCTCTTGGTTTTCCCCCCACCCCCACCACCACCAGCCATACTCCGCTGTATTAGATCATATTACAGCCCCTCTCGTTTTCCCCAAAACCCCCCACCCCAACCACCACCCCCCCACCACCATGACCAAACCCAGTTAGGTTAGATCTAATACAGCCCCCTTGGTCTCCCCACCACCACCACCCCCACCCCCACCACCACCATGCCATACTCTCAGGTTCGGTTAGACATATTACGCCCCCTTCGGTCTCCCCCCACCCCCACCCCCCACCACCCCCCAACCCTGACCCTCTCTGCAGGTTTAGGTTAATCTATATTACAAAACCCCTTGGTCTCCCACCCACCAAACCCCCACCCCACCATTACCATACTCTCATTCAGGTTTGATCTATATTACAGCCCCTCTCGGTCCCCACCACCAAACCCCCAAACCCAAACCATGACCATACTCTGCAGGTTAGGTTAGATTTATTACAGCCCCTCTCTTTTCCCACCACCACCAACCACCACCCCACCCCCAGACCATACTCCAGTTCAGGTTAATCTATATTACGCCTCTCTCTGGTCTTCCCACCACCACCACCACCACCCCCCACCGCCCTGACCATACTCGCAGGTTCAGGGTTTAAACTAATTACCCCCCCCCTCTTGGGCTCCCCCCCCCCACCACCCACCACCCCCTGCCCCGAGGCAGGGGAAAAACAGTTTCCGGGGGGCCCCACCCCCCCCAAACCCCCAAACCCTTTAAACTCCAAATTAGTTGACTATTCGCCCCTCTCTTCCCCCCCCCCACCACCACCCACCACCATAATCTTGCAGGGTTTATTTTAAACTATTTCAGCCTTTCTGGTCTCCCCCCCCCCCCACAACCCCACCACCATACCATAATTGCGGTTCAGTTAGACATTTAAAACCCCCCTCTGGGCTCCCACCACCACCCCACCCCACCACCACCCCCATGACCATCTCTGCAGTCGGTAATCTATATTTCACCCCTCTTGGTCTCCCCCCACCACCACCACCCCCCACCCACCTGACCTACTTTGCGGTTCAGGTTGTCTTTTTACCGCCCCTCTCTGGTCCCCACCACCACCACCCCCACCACCCCAAAGACCATACTTGCAGTTTTAGGTTGATCTATATTAAAGCCCTCTCTGGTTCACCCCCCACCACCACCACCACCACCACCATGACCATACCTGCGGTTCAGGTTGATCTATTTACAACCCCCGCGGTCTCCCCCACCAAAACCACCACCAACCCCCACCATGACCATTTCCGGGGGTTCAGGTTAATCTATATTACAGGCCCCTCTGGTCTCCCACCCCACCACCACCACCACCACCATACCAACTCTGAGGGGCAGGTTGATCTAATTACAGCCCCCCTCTGGTCCCCCCACCACCACCCCCACCACCACCACCCCCGACCCAACTTGCGGTTCAGGTTGATCTATTTACAGCCCCCTGGTCTCCCACCACCACCCCCCCCAACCCCCCAAACCCTGACCATTTTCTCTGCATTTTTGGTTATTTAAAAAAATTTCACCCCTTCTTCCCCCCACCACCCCCACCCAACCCCCACCATGCCATACTCTCAGGGTTTTATTTTAAACTATTTACAAACCCCTCCTGTCTCCCACCCCCACCACCCACCACCACCATCCCCCCCCTACCTATTGCAGGGTTTAGGTTAGTTATATTTTGCCCTCTCTTGGTCCCCCCACCCCCAAACCCACCACCCCACCACATACCATACTCTGCAGGTCAGGTTAGATTATATTTCAGCCCCCCTCTTTTTCCCCCCACCAACCCCCCACCACCACCACCACCATTACCAAATTTCAGGGTTTTTAGATCTATTTAACCCCTCCTTTTCTCCCCCCACCACCACCAACCCCCACCACCATACCATACTCTGCAGGTTTAGGTTAAAACTATATTACAGCCCCTCTCTGGTCTCCCACCCCACCACCACCCCCACCACCACCCTACCATACTCTGCAGTTTTGGGTTTGATCTAAAACAGCCCCCTTCTGGTCCCCCACCACCACCCCCACCACCACCCTGACCAACCGCAGGTTCAGGTTTGATCTTATTAAGCCCCTCTTGGTCTCCCACCCCCCCCACCACCACCACCACCACCTGACCATACTCTGGGTTCAGGGTTTGATCTATTTAAAACCCCCCCTTTGGGCTCCCCCCCCCACCACCACCCCACCACCATGACCATATCTAGTTCAGTTAATCTATATTACACCCTCTTGGTCTCCCCCACCCCCCCCACCCCCCACCCCACCCTGACCCTACTCTGCGGTTCATTTTGTTAATTACAGCCCCCTTTTCTTCTCCCCCCCACCACCACCACCACCATGACCATACTCGCAGGGTTTAGGTGATTTATTACAGCCCCTTGGTCTCCCCCCCACCACCCCACCCCACCCCCCCCAGACCATACCTGAGGTTCAGGGTTTGATCTATATTACACCCCTCTTGTTTTCCCCCACCACCAACCCCCCACCACCAAAAACCCCCCCCCCCCCCCACCCCCCCACCACCATGCCATACTCTGCAGTTTGTTTTTTCTATATTTCCCCCTCTCTGGTCTCCCACCCCACCACCACCACCACCATCCCATGACCATACTCCCGCAGGGTTCGGTTAGATCTATATTAAACCCCCGCCCCCTCTGGTCTCCCCCCCCACCACCACCACCCCACAACCCCCCTGACCTCTCTGAGTTCGTTTGACATATTACAGCCCTCTCTGGTTTCCCCCAACACCCCACCAAAACCCCCACCACCCCCCATGACCCTTCTGCAGGTTCAGGTTAATCTATTTTAAAAACCCCTCCCTGTCTCCCCACCCCCACCACCCCAACCCCATACCAAAACCCGCAGGGTTTAGGTTGATCTAATTACAGCCCTCTCTGGTCTCCCACCACCCCCACCACCACCACCACCACCTGACCAACTCGCAGGTTAGGGTTTGATCTAATTTCAACCCCCTCTCTTTTCCCACCACCACCACCACCACCAGACCATATCTGCATTTTTTTGGTTTGTCTTATTACGCCCCCCTGTTCCCCACCACCACCCAAACCACCCCCCATGACCATACTCTGCAGTTCAGGTTTGTCTATTTACAGCCCCTTTGGTCCCCCCACCACCACCCCACCCCACCCCCCCATAAAAATACTCTGAGGTTCGGTTAGATTTTTATTAAGCCCCCCTTTGGGCCCCACCACCACCACCACCAAACCACCACCACCCCTGACCATACTCTGCAGGTTCAGGTTAAAGCAAATTCAGCCCTCTCTGGTCTCCCACCACCCCACCACCAACCCCCCCCCATGACCATACTTGCAGGGTTCAGGTTTGATCTATATTTCAGCCCTCCTGGTTTTCCCACCACCACCCCACCACCCCCCTGACCAACTCTGCGGTTCGGGTTTAATCTTATTACACCCCTCCTTTTCTCCCCCACCACCACCACCCACCAACCATGACCCCAAATCTGGGAGGGTTTGGTTAGATCTATATTAAAAAAAAAGCCCCCTCTCTGGTCTCCCCCCCCACCACCACCACCACCACCACCCATACCAACCCCAGGGTTTAGGTTAGATCTATATTACGCCCCCTTTGGTCCCCACCCCCACCACCACCCCACCCCCCACCATGCCATACTCTGCAGTTTAGGTTAGATCTATTTACAGCCCTCTCTGGTCTCCCCACACCCCCCCACCACACCCCAAACCATACTCGCAGGTTCAGGTTAACTATATTTCAGCCCCCTCTGGTCCCCCCCCCCCCACCCCCCACCACCACCCTTACCAACTTGCAGGGTTTAGGTTTTAAACTATATTACAGCCCTCTTGGTCTCCCACCAACCACACCACCAAACCACCACCATGACCAACTCTCAGTTGGTTTTGATCTATATTACAGCCTCTCTCTGGCTCCCACCCCCCACCACCCCCACCACCCCCACCATCCAACCTGCAGGTTTTTAGGTTAGTCTATAACACCCCTCTTGGTTCCCCCACCACCCACCCCACCACCACCCCCAGACCCTACTCTGCAGGTTCAGGTTTGTCTATATTACAGCCCCTCTCTGGTCTACACCACCACCACCACCACCACCATGACCATATCTCGGTTCAGGTTTAAACTTATTACAGCCCCTCTGGTCTCCCCCCCCACCCCACCACCACCACCACCATACCCTACTCTGCAGGTTAGGTTAATCATATTAAAGCCCCCTCGGTCTCCCACCCCACCACCACCACCACCACCCCATGACCATACCTGCAGGTTTTAGTTTTTTAAACAAAATACGCCCCTTTTTCCCCCACCCCACCACCCCCACCCCCCACCTAAATCTTGGGGTTTAGGGTTTTCTAATTACCACCCTCTCTGGTTCCCACCACCCCCACCCCCACCACCCCACCCAAACCCTGACCCTACTCGCGGGTTTAGGGAGATCTTTATAAAATTTCAGCCCCCTCTGGTTCCCCCCAACCCCCCCCACACCCCCCCCATGACCCTACCTAGGGTTTAGGTTTGATCTAATTACAGCCCTCTCTGTCTCCCACCACCCCACCCCACCACCACCAGACCATACTCGCAGGTTCAGGTTTGATCTAATTACAAAGCCCCTCTGGTTCCCCACCACCAACCCCAACCCCACCATGACCAAATTTTAGGTTAGGTTAAAAAAAGCCCCCCTTTGGCCCCCCAAAACCCCCAAAAATGACCAACCTGCAGGTTTATTAGATCAAATTCAGCCCCTCTCTGGTCCCCACCACCACCACCACCACCAAAACCCCCCAACCATGAATACTTCATTTTAGGTAGATCTATATAAAAAAGCTCTCTTGGTTCCCCCACCACCCCACCCCCCACCACCACCTGACCCTACTCGGGGGTTCCCAGGGTTAGTCATATTAAAAGCCCCCGGCTCCCACCACCCCACCCACCACCACCACCATACCACCGCGGTTCAGGAGACATAACAGCCCTCTCTGGGTCCCCCCCCACCACCACCCCACCAACCACCTGACCAACCTTCAGGCAGGTTGCTTAATTCCCCCCTCTCTGGTCCCCACCCACCACCCACCCCCCACCAGCCCCTACTCTGCGGCATGGTTAATCTAAAATTTCAGCCCTCTCTGTCTCCCACCCCCACCACACCACCCCCACCCCCCAAAAACCCTGACCATACTTGCAGGTTTAGGTTTAAACTATATTACAGCCCCTCTCTGGTCTCCCACCACCACCACCACCACCACCACCACCACCATGACCATACTCTGCAGGTTCAGGTTAGATCTATATTACAGCCCCTCTCTGGTCTCCCACACCACCACCACCACCACCACCACCAACCATGACCATACTCTGCAGGTTCAGGTTAGATCTATATTACAGCCCCTCTCTGGTCTCCCACCACCACCACCACCCACCACCACCACCATGACCATACTCTGCAGGTTCAGGTTAGATCTATATTACAGCCCCTCTCTGGTTCCACCACCACCACCACCACCACCCACCATGACCATACTCTGCAGGTTCAGGTTAGATCTATATTACAGCCTCTCTCTGGTCTCCCACCACCCACCACCACCACCACCACCATGACCATACTCTGCAGGTTCAGGTTAGATCTATATTACAGCCCCTCTCTGGTCTCCCACCACCACCACCACCACCACCACCATGACCATACTCTGCAGGTTCAGGTCAGATCTATATTACAGCCCCTCTCTGGTCTCCCACCACCACCACCACCACCGCCATGACCATACTCTGCAGGTTCAGGTTTAGATCTATATTCAACAGCCCCTCTCTTGGTCTCCCCACCACCACCACCACCACCACCCCACCCATGGACCCATACTCTGCAGGTTGCAGGTTAGTCTATATTACAGCCCACTCTATGGTGCTCCCACCACCACCACCACCACCCACCCATCCCATGACCATACTCTGCAGGTTCAAGGTTAGATCTATAATTACAGCCTCTCTCTGGTCTCCCACCACCACCACCACCACCACCACCACCATGACCATACTCTGCAGGTTCAGGTCCAGTTCCAAGGTCCCCAGGATGAAAACCGTCCACTAGGGGCAACCACGAGCACTATTACCATCAAGTAGGCTTGAGTCTTGCTAGGGTGTTGTGGACGGGGATGGTGTATGGGTTTTACCATTTACCTTAACCACTCGGAATGAAACTAAACTTACCCGTCAAGTTGTTTCTGTTTTTGTTTTTTTCTTCAAATGTTTTTTTCTTTGGCATTTTTTATGATTATACAGATAACAGACAGAACAGGTAGAGGGCAGAACACACACGGATCCCAATTGGCCCAGCGTCGTCCAGGGTAGGGGAGGGAATGGCCGGCAGGGATGTAGCTCAGTTGGTAGAGGATGGCGTTTGCAACGCCAGGGTTGTGGGTTCGATTCCCACGGGGGGCCAGTATGAAAAAATAAGAATAATGTATGCACTAACTGTAAGTCGTTCTGGATAAGAGCGTCTGCTAAATGACTAAAATGTAAAATGTAATATCTAAGTTCTCAAAGAAGGTGTCAGCTAAGGTAGCATGACCAGCAGATTCCCAAGTGTATAATTGTGAGTAAATGTTATGAAAGCATGAATTGATCTCTAAATGATCAATACATTTGTTACCCAGCTCGTCAGTTATCTCAGGTATGGTTTGATTTGCGGTTCTCTGACGCAGCTGGTGTGCTATCGTTTTCCCTGATTTCTCTCCATGTTCATAATTTTTGCATCGAGATTTACTAATTAGATTTTCAGCTTGTCGAGTTGAAAGAAGATCAAACTCTGTCTGAAGTGTCAAACGTTGTTTTAGTAAATCTGCGGATGAAGAGTGTAATATATATGCCATATCCAAATCCAATATTTTATTTGTAAGTTCCCCATGGCGTTGAATATTGCACTTCTTTAATCTTGCGCTGTATGAAATAATTTGGGCCCCTTAGATAAGCCTTCATTGATTCCCGTACTGTTGTAGGAGACATTCCAGGGGTTTAATTTACCTCGAGAAATAGCTCCATTTGAGATGATATAAAAGCTGTGTATTTGGTATAAGTAGTTTCGTAGTAAGAGGAGAATGATCCAAAATGACTATAGCTTGGTAATCATATTCCGTGGCAGAAATCTATTGTCTAGGAAAAAGTAGTCTATAAGTGAGAAGGTGAATACTCCCTAGCTGACTCTGCTAGGGTGGTTCCAAACTGTGGGATTACGGAAACGCCACGCATCAGATATGCCATATGTCTTAAGGAATAGCTGAATTGTGGATACTGTCTTTGATGAAGATGATACCTTAGGAGAGCTACGATCCAGATTGGGCGACTGTACACAATTCATATCACCACCTGGTATTAGGTGGTGTCCATATTTGATAATCGAGAAAATACATTTGTGAAGAATGAACTGTTATCCCAATGTGGTGCATAAATGTTAGCCAAGATAACAGGTGTATTATACAGTCTTCCTACTACTACTGAAACGACCTGCAGAGTCTGCCTCTACACTTGACATTGCGAACTGTATGTTTTTACTAATTAAAATGGCTGCTCCTCTAGTTTTAGAATTAAAATTGGAATGATATGATTGACCGACCCACCCTCCTTTTAAACGAGAGTGGTTGAAGTGCGGAGATGTGTCTCCTGAAGAAAGGCGATATCTACTTTAAGGTGATTTAAATGAGAAATAACCTTTTTATGTTTCACTTGGGTGATTTAAAGATTTAACATTCCAGCTAGCAAAAGTGACGATCAACCAGCTGTCCCTCTCATGATATTAGGCCTAGCCATGTAAAGTCACATGGGAAGAGGATAGATGTCAGATTACAATAACAACTGATCCATTAAACATTTTTTTTAAATTAGCAAATGGCAAACTCCAAGAGGGTGGTCATGTGCCTTTTACTGAGGAGTGGCTTCCGTCTGGCCACTCCACTATAAAGGCCTGATTGGTGGAGTGCTGCAGTGACTGTTGTCTTTCTGGAAGGTTCTCCCATCTCCACAGAGGAACTCTGGAGCTCTGTCAGAGTGACCATCGGGTTCTTGGTCACCTCCCTGCCCAAAGCCCTTCTCCCCCGAATGCTCAGTTTGTCCGGGCGGCCAGCTCTAGGAAGAGTCTTGGTGGTTCCAAACTTCTTCCATTTAAGAATGATGAAGTCCACTGTGTTCTTGGGGACCTTCAATGCTGCAGAATTTTTTTGGTACCCTTCCCCAGATCTGTGCCTTGACACAATCCTGTCTCGGAGCTCTACGGAGAATTCCTTCAACCTCATGGCTTGGTTTTTGCTCTGACATCCACTGTCAACTGTGGGACCTTATATAGACAGGTGTGTGCCTTTCTAAATCATGTCCAATCAATTGAATTTACCGCAGGCGGACTCCAATCAGGATGTAGAAACATCTCAAGGATAAGCAATGGAAACAGGATGCACCTGAGCTCAATTTCGAGTCTCATAGCAAAGGGTCTGAATACTTATGTAAATAAGGTATTTCCGTTTTGTATTTTTTTTTTTTTTATACATTTGCAAAACTTTCAAAAAACCTGTTTTCGCTTTGTCATTATGGGGTATTGTGTATAGATTGATGAGGATTTGTATTTATTTAATCCATTTTAGAATATGTCTGTAACGTAATAAAATGTGGAAAAATTCAAGGGGTCTGAATACTTTCTGAGGGCAGTGTATGTATTTATATATACAGTGAGGGAAAAAAGTATTTGATCCCCTGCTGATTTTGTACGTTTGCCTGCTGACAAAGACATGATCAGTCTATAATTTTAATGGTAGGTTTATTTGAACAGTGAGAGACAGAATAACAACAAAAAAATCCAGAAAAACGCAAGTAAAAAATTTTATAAATTGATTTTCATTTTAATGAGGGAAATAAGTATTTGACCCCCTCTCAATCAGAAAGATGTCGGGCTCCCAGGTGTCTTTTATACGGGTAACGAGCTGAGATTAGGAGAACACTCTTAAAGGGAGTGCTCCTAATCTCAGCTTGTTACCTGTATAAAAGACACCTGTCCACAGAAGCAATCAATCAATCAGACTCCAAACTCTCCACCATGGCCAAGACCAAAGAACTCTCCAAGGATGTTAGGGACAAGATTGTAGACCTACACAAGGCTGGAATGGGCTACAAGACCATTGCCAAGCAGCTTGGTGAGAAGGTGACAACAGTTGGTGTGATTATTTGCAAATGGAAGAAACACAAAATAACTGTAAATCTCCATCGGCCTGGGGCTCCATGCAAGATCTCACCTCGTGGAGATGCAATGATCATGAGAACGGTGAGGAATCAGCCCAGAACTACACGGGAGGATCTTGTCAATGATCTCAAGGCAGCTGGGACCATAGTTACCAAGAAAACAATTGGTAACACACTACGCCGTGAAGGACTGAAATCCTGCAGCGCCCGCAAGGTCCCCCTGCTCAAGAAAGCACATATACAGGGCCATCTGAAGTTTGCCAATGAACATCTGAATGATTCAGAAGAGAACTGGGTGAAAGTGTTGTGGTCAGATGAGACCAAAATCGAGCTCTTTGGCATCAACTCAACTCGCCGTGTTTGGAGGAGGAGGAATGCTGCCTATGACCCCAAGAACACCATCCCCACTGTCAAACATGGAGGTGGAAACCTAATGCTTTGGGGGTGTTTTTCTGCTAAGGGGACAGGACAACTTCACCGCATCAAAGGGACGATGGACGGGGCCATGTACCATAAAATCTTAGGTGAGAACCTCCTTCCCTCAGCCAGGGCATTGAAAATGGGTTGTGGATGGGTATTCCAGCATGACAATGACCCAAACACACAGCCAAGGCAACAAAGGAGTGGCTCAAGAAGAAGCACATTAATGTCCTGGAGTGGCCTAGCCAGTCTCCAGACCTTAATCCCATAGAAAATCTGTGGAGGGAGCTGAAGGTTCGAGTTGCCAAACGTCAGCCTCGAAACCTTAATGACTTGGAGAAGATCTGCAAAGAGGAGTGGAACAAAATCCCTCCTGAGATGTATGCAAACCTGGTGGCCAACTACAAGAAACGTCTGACCTCTGTGATTGCCAACAAGGGTTTTGCCACCAAGTCATGTTTTGCAGAGGGGTCAAATACTTATTTCCCTCATTAAAATGCAAATCAATTGATAACATTTTTGACATGCGTTTTCTGGATTTTTTGTTGTTATTCTGTCTCTCACTGTTCAAATAAACCTACCATTAAAATTATAGACTGATCATGTCTTTGTCAGTGGGCAAACATACAAAATCAGCAGGGGATCAAATACTTATTTCCCTCACTGTATATACTTTTTTTGCTTAACAGGCTCTGCCTGAACATTCCCTTAATGTCAACGAACTTATCTAGAACTTGGTTGCCATGTTCTCAGAATATAAAATATTACTGTTCTAGACACGTTCCATGGGAACGTTGCATTAACATTTCTGTGTATCAGTTGTCACGACGTCCCAAAGAAACGTTCTACAGACAAAAAACAAATCATTACACGCCCTGTTACTGTTGCTATGCCCATCAAGGCCCTGATTGGTGAACCACTGATCCTTGTCTGTTGGCAAGGTTACGGATACTCACACACAGTGCTTTTAACACAGTGTTTTCAACTGACATACCTTTGACAAACATGATGTTCATTTCTACAGTAATTATTATAGAGCATGTCCTCACCTGGGATTTGAACTCACAACCGTTTGGTTCAAGGCATTCACAACTTCCTGCTACGCCACCATGTCTGGCAGGTATCAGTTAATCGGACTATTCTCTCATCATTGATTTTATTAACTTATTTCAGCAATTTACGTGCTTTCTGTGCAGTTGTCTAATGTTTGTGGAAACGTTAGTTAATGATCTAATGAGACTCTTAAGGGAACGTTCTCTAAAGTTGTGGGAACGTTTGTTGTTAGCTGGGTATGTGAAACAGATAAGCAAAAACTTGGGATTTTGTTTAATATGCGAAAATGTAGAGTTAGTAAGTAGCGTAGTCAAGAATGCAATGATCATATTAGGGTCAGGGTTAGGGGTAGGGTTAGGTTAGGTTAGGTTAGGGTTAGGGCAATATTAGCACTCTACATTTGAGACAGACCAAGCGAAGGGGAACAGAAGTAGGTTTAAATATATCCCTCTGGTGGAGGGTTAGGGTTAGGGTTAGGGTTAGGGTTAGGTTTAAATATATCCCTCTGGTGGAGGGTTAGGGTTAGGGTTAGGGTTAGGGGTAGGGTTAGGGGTAGGGTTAGGGTTAGGGTTAGGGTTAGGTTTAAATATATCCCTCTGGTGGAGGGTTAGGGTTAGGGTTAGGGGTAGGGTTAGGGTTAGGGGTAGGGTTAGGTTTAAATATATCCCTCTGGTGGAGGGTTAGGGTTAGGGGTAGGGTTAGGGTTAGGGGTAGGGTTAGGTTTAAATATATCCCTCTGGTGGAGGGTTAGGGTTAGGGTTAGGGTTAGGGGTAGGGTTAGGGTTAGGGTTAGGGTTAGGTTTAAATATATCCCTCTGGTGGAGGGTTAGGGTTAGGGTTAGGGGTAGGGTTAGGGTTAGGGGTAGGGTTAGGTTTAAATATATCCCTCTGGTGGAGGGTTAGGGTTAGGGGTAGGGTTAGGGTTAGGGGTAGGGTTAGGTTTAAATATATCCCTCTGGTGGAGGGTTAGGGTTAGGGTTAGGGTTAGGGGTAGGGTTAGGGTTAGGTTTAAATATATCCCTCTGGTGGAGGGTTAGGGTTAGGGTTAGGGTTAGGGGTAGGGTTAGGGTTAGGGTTAGGGTTAGGTTTAAATATATCCCTCTGGTGGAGGGTTAGGGTTAGGGGTAGGGTTATTATAAGTATTTTAAGAAATGATTTGATTTGTGGATAAAAAGTTTAAGATATTTGATAGGCTGATGCGGGATCTGTTCCAATATATTATTACCTGGTGAGGTTAGCATACGGCTAAATGTGCAAGGTTATGTAATAGGAACAGCTAACATGTAGCCTTTGATCAAATGTATTTATTTAATTTATTACTTGTATTTATTCAGGCCTAATTGAGACTAGGGTCTCATTCACAATGGTGCCCTGAGTACAAACATTTTCACAATCAATAACATTTATATTACAAATTAAAACAATAATATATATTTTTTTTAAACAAGGCACAATTACAATAATACAATTGCAATAGTAACATGCAACTACGTCAACGATTTTAATTTACTCATGCTTAAACTTAAACTGAAACATGAACTTTTTTCTAAAGTTAGTATGGACCCAACTGGTTCTGTGTGTTTGGGTTCCAAAGGGAGGGGATATTACTGGAAACTTGTTAAAAGAGCAGGATCACAGAGGTTTTTAGTGTCACTTATTTCTCAAATCCAAGACATTAGTCAAATTAACTGGGCCCTGCGTGCCTGGTCGGTATCTGGCCGTGATAGGCCCCTGCCCTGCGTGCCTGGTCGGTATCTGGCCATGATAGGCCCCTGCCCTGCGTGCCTGGTCGGTATCTGGCCATGATAGGCCCCTGCCCTTCGTGCCTGGTCGGTATCTGGCCATGATAGGCCCCTGCCCTGCGTGCCTGGTCGGTATCTGGCCATGATTACTACACGTTTAGATAGGCCCCTGCCCTGCGTGCCTGGTCGGTATCTGGCCATGATAGGCCCCTGCCCTGCGTGCCTGGTCGGTATCTGGCCATGATAGGCCCCTGCCCTGCGTGCCTGGTCGGTATCTGGCCATGATAGGCCCCTGCCCTGCGTGCCTGGTCGGTATCTGGCCATGATTACTACACGTTTAGATAGGCCCCTGCCCTGCGTGCCTGGTCGGTATCTGGCCATGATAGGCCCCTGCCCTGCATGCCTGGTCGGTATCTGGCCATGATAGGCCCCTGCCCTGCGTGCCTGGTCGGTATCTGGCCATGATAGGCCCCTGCCCTGCGTGCCTGGTCGGTATCTGGCCATGATAGGCCCCTGCCCTGCGTGCCTGGTCGGTATCTGGCCATGATAGGCCCCTGCCC
The DNA here is from genome assembly GCA_902810595.1 of Coregonus sp. 'balchen'. Taxonomy (NCBI): domain Eukaryota; kingdom Metazoa; phylum Chordata; class Actinopteri; order Salmoniformes; family Salmonidae; genus Coregonus; species Coregonus sp. 'balchen'. The sequence goes on from LR778266.1 coordinate 43,980,919, forward strand.
TGCGTGCCTGGTCGGTATCTGGCCATGATTAATACACGTTTAGATAGCTGGCTAGACTAACTTACCAATCTAAAAATGGTTAGCTGACATGGCTAATTGAGTGACTGTCAGTGACTGACATAACAAGAGAAAAGCTGCTGTTGAACAACCACATTTCTAAATTGCACCTTGTGTATTCTCCTATTCTAACTGTCAACAGTAAGTTGAGACCCCGACTGAATTCCTAAAATATATATACACTGAGTGTACAAAACATTACAAAACACCTTCCTAATATTGAGTTGCACCCCCTTTTGCCCTCAGAACAGCCTCAATTCGTCGGGGCATCGACTCTACAAGGTGTCGAAAGCAGTTTTGATGGCCATTGTTAAAAGAGCAGAATCACTGCCCATGTTGACGCCGCAGTTGTGTCAAGTTGGCTGGTTGTCCTTTGAGTGGGGGACCATTCTTGATACACACAGGAAAACTGTTGAGTGTGAAAAACCCAGCAGCGATGCAGTTCTTGACAAACTCAAACCGGTGCGCCTGGCACCTACTACCATACCCCGGTTAAAGGCACCTTTTGTCTTGCCCATTCATCTTGATTCACCTGGTCAGTCTATATCATGGAAAGAGCAGGTGTTCCTAATGTTTTGTCCACTAGTCACACTACATGATCCTTGGTTGGCTGAGTGTCAGTGGAAAGTTTTTTTGGGACATTCAAGTAATAATATTCAATAGCTAGCAACAAGATAACCCAATGTTTAGACTTCACGTAATAATATTCAATAGCTAGCAACAAGATAACCCAATGTTTAGACTTCACGTAATAATATTCAATAGCTAGCAACAAGATAACCCAATGTTTAGACTTCACGTAATAATATTCAATAGCTAGCAACAAGATAACCCAATGTTTAGACTTCAAGTTTGTGACCCAATGCAGATGGTTTATCAAAGTTACTGGATTCATTCGGTCATTTTGGTCATTAACAGTTAATCTATTGCAATCTATAGTAACTTTGGTCAATTATACTTGAATAGATAGTATTACTTTTTAAAATATGTGTTAATTTTTCTAGTAGATAGACCATATGGTTCAAGAGAAAATAGCCTAATTAACGAAAAAAGCATCTAATCAATCAATTATTTTCAATTACCTCTGCAACTCCTCCAAGTATTTACTTTTTTCACAACTGCCACCAGATTGGCACCAAAACATTTACAACAAACACATATTGATATAGTATTTGTTTTCATATTAAACACGTGGTATTCACTAGGTTGATGGTTTATATTTAGGATAATGTTTTACAGCTTCGTCATTCAATTGTTTATTTCAAAATCATCTTATTTGATGATTTTATATTGAAGGCCACACAGAGTAATTAAGAGGGCCAGAGTAATTACAGATTCCTGTGATAATCTGAAGTACTCAAAAGGGACACTAGATGTCTTGATAAATTACATAAAATACTTCAACGTTACCAAAATTCTGGTAGTTTACTGGTAAACTGAGAAAGTTTCAAGACTGCTTTCAAAGATGTGTTTTACCACCACTGCTCTCATTTGGATCATAGGTGCAGGGTCTCGGACCCGGCGGGGGCCAGCCCAATTTAACCCCTGCTTCTTCTTCTTCTCTCTCTCTCTCCTCCCTCCTCTCCCCCAGGAAGCTCCACTGTACCAGGAACTATATCCATTTGAACCTCTTCATTTCCTTCATGCTGAGAGCTATCTCTGTCTTCATCAAGGACGGGGTCCTCTATGCTCAGGAGGATGCAAACCACTGCTTCATACACACCGTGAGTTACACATACACACCAACGCACAGACACACGCACATTTCAACCATGTGATGACGGTTCATTATGCAGTAAGCGTGTGATGTGGCGGCAGGTAGCTTAGTGGTGAGCGTTGTGCCAGTAACCGAAAGGTCGCTGGTTCTAATCCTCGAGCCGACTAGGTGAAAAATCTGTCGATGTGCCCTTGAGCAAGGCACCATGTCTTAAAGTAATGATGGACTGTCGTTTCTCTTTGCTTATTTGAGCTGTTCTTGTCATAATATGGACTTGGTCTTTTACCAAATAGGGCTATCTTCTGTATACCCCCCTACCTTGTCACAACACAATTGATTGGCTCAAACGCAGTAAGAAGGAAAGAAATTCCACAAATTAACTTTTAAGAAGGCACACCTGTTAATTGAAATGCGTTCTAGGTGACTACCTCATGAAGCTGGTTGAGAGAATGCCAAGAGTGTGCAAAGATGTCATCAAGGCAAAGGGTGGCTACTTTGAAGAATCTCAAATATAGAATGTATTTTGATTTGTTTAACACTTTTTTGGTTACTACATGATTCCATATGTGTTATTTCATAGTTTTGATGTCTTCACTATTATTCTACAATGTAGAAAATAGTAAAAATAAAGAACAACCCTTGAATGAGGAGGTGTGTCCAAACTTTTGACTGGTACTGTATGTGTCCACTAGTGGGTAAGCAGTGATGGTTTACTGTATGTCCTAGGGTTAGCGGATGGTGTTTGTACTGTATGTGTCCACTAGGTGGTGTAAAAGGTGAGGTGTTGTACTGTATGTGTCCACTAGGTGGATGTGTAAAGCAGTGATGGTGTTTACTGTATGTGTCCACTAGGTGGAGTGTAAAGCAGTGATGGTGTTGTACTGTATGTGTCCACTAGGTGAGTGTAAAGCAGTGATGGTGTTTACTGTATGTGTCCACTAGGTGGAGTGTAAAGCAGTGATGGTGTTATACTGTATGTGTCCACTAGGTGGAGTGTAAAGCAGTGATGGTGTTGTACTGTATGTGTCCACTAGGTGGAGTGTAAAGCAGTGATGGTGTTATACTGTATGTGTCCACTAGGTGGAGTGTAAAGCAGTGATGGTGTTGTACTGTATGTGTCCACTAGGTGGAGTGTAAAGCAGTGATGGTGTTATACTGTATGTGTCCACTAGGTGGAGTGTAAAGCAGTGATGGTGTTACTGTATGTGTCCACTAGGTGGAAGTGGGTGTTAAGAGTGCACGTGAGTGATGCGTGTGGTGTACTGTATGTGTCCACTAGGTGGAGTGTAAAGCAGTGATGGTGTTATACTGTATGTGTCCACTAGGTGGAGTGTAAAGCAGTGATGGTGTTATACTGTATGTGTCCACTAGGTGGAGTGTAAAGCAGTGATGGTGTTATACTGTATGTGTCCACTAGGTGGAAGTGTAAAGCAGTGATGGGTTATACTGTATGTGTCCACTAGGTGGAGTGTAAAGCAGTGATGGTGTTATACTGTATGTGTCCACTAGGTGGAGTGTAAGCAGTGATGGTTTATACTGTATGTGTCCACTAGGTGGAGTGTAAAGCAGTGATGGGTTATACTGTATGTGTCCACTAGGTGGAGTGTAAAGCAGTGATGGCGTTATACTGTATGTGTCCACTAGGTGGAAGTAGTGTAAAGCAAGTGAACGTGATGGGTTATACTGTATGTGTCCACTAGGTGGATAAAGCAGATGGTAATACGTAGTGTCCTAGGTGAGTGTAAAGCAGTGATGGTGTAAACTGTATGTGTCCACTAGGTGGAGTGTAAAGCAGTGATGGCGTTGTACTGTATGTGTCCACTAGGTGGAGTGTAAAGCAGTGATGGCGTTGTACTGTATGTGTCCACTAGGTGGAGTGTAAAGCAGTGATGGCGTTGTACTGTATGTGTCCACTAGGTGGAGTGTAAAGCAGTGATGGCGTTGTACTGTATGTGTCCACTAGGTGGAGTGTAAAGCAGTGATGGCGTTGTACTGTATGTGTCCACTAGGTGGAGTGTAAAGCAGTGATGGCGTTGTACTGTATGTGTCCACTAGGTGGAGTGTAAAGCAGTGATGGCGTTGTACTGTATGTGTCCACTAGGTGGAGTGTAAAGCAGTGATGGCGTTGTACTGTATGTGTCCACTAGGTGGAGTGTAAAGCAGTGATGGCGTTGTACTGTATGTGTCCACTAGGTGGAGTGTAAAGCAGTGATGGCGTTGTACTGTATGTGTCCACTAGGTGGAGTGTAAAGCAGTGATGGCGTTGTACTGTATGTGTCCACTAGGTGGAGTGTAAAGCAGTGATGGCGTTGTACTGTATGTGTCCACTAGGTGGAGTGTAAAGCAGTGATGGCGTTGTACTGTATGTGTCCACTAGGTGGAGTGTTAAAGCAGTGATGGCGTTGTACTGTATGTGTCCACTAGGTGGAGTGTTAAAGCAGTGATGGCGTTGTACTGTATGTGTCCACTAGGTGGAGTGTAAAGCAGTGATGGCGTTGTACTGTATGTGTCCACTAGGTGGAGTGTAAAGCAGTGATGGCGTTGTACTGTATGTGTCCACTAGGTGGAGTTGTAAAGCAGTGATGGCGTTGTACTGTATGTGTCCAACTAGGTGGAGTGTAAAGCAGTGATGGCGTTGTACTGTATGTGTCCACTAGGTGGAGTGTAAAGCAGTGATGGCGTTGTACTGTATGTGTCCACTAGGTGGAGTGTAAAGCAGTGATGGCGTTGTACTGTATGTGTCCACTAGGTGGAGTGTAAAGCAGTGATGGCGTTGTACTGTATGTGTCCACTAGGTGGAGTGTAAAGCAGTGATGGTGTTGTACTGTATGTGTCCACTAGGTGGAGTGTAAAGCAGTGATGGCGTTGTACTGTATGTGTCCACTAGGTGCAGTGTAAAGCAGTGATGGCGTTGTACTGTATGTGTCCACTAGGTGGAGTGTAAAGCAGTGATGGTGTTGTACTGTATGTGTCCACTAGGTGGTGTGTAAAGCAGTGATGGTATTATTCCACTACTGTGTGATGTCCAACTACTTCTGGCTGTTCATCGAAGGCTTGTACCTCTTCACCCTGCTGGTCCAAACCTTCTTCCCAGAGAGACGATACTTCTACTGGTACACCGTGGTAGGATGGGGTGAGTAGAATAGACTGCTACCAACTGGGTTGGATGTCTGCTAGCCCACAGCTACGTTTTTTAAAAGATTGGCTCTTGCAGCTTTTAGTTCCTGGTTGTCTTTGTTCCTGGTCCATTATTACCGGGTGGCAGGCAGCCTAGCGGTTAAGAGCGTTGGGCCGGCAACCGAAAGGTCGCTGGTTCGAACCCCCAACCCAACTATTTGAGAAATCTGTCGATGTGCCCTTGAGCAAGGCACTTAACCCTAATTGCTCCTGTAAGTGGCTCTGGATAAGAGCTTCTACTAAATGACTAACATGTCATAATAACAATGTCACAGTCCTTATCTGCTGGTTCAACCCTTATCTACTGGTTCAACCCTTATCTGCTGGTTCAACCCTTATCTGCTGGTTCAAACCTTATCTACTGGTTCAACCCTTTGCTCTTGTAAGTCTTATCAATGTAATGTGTTCAGGTTTCAGATCAGATTCCTCCTCTGTCCTCTCTGTCTTCAGCTTTCAGATCAGATTCCTCATGTCCTCTCTGTCTTCAGGTTTCAGATCAGATTCCTCATGTCTTCAGGTTTCAGATCAGATTCCTCTGTCCTCTCTGTCTTCAGGTTTCAGATCAGATTCCTCATGTCCTCTCTGTCTTCAGGTTTCAGATCAGATTCATCATGTCCTCTCTGTCTTCAGGTTTCAGATCAGATTCCTCACGTCCTCTCTGTCTTCAGGTTTCAGATCAGATTCCTCATGTCCTCTCTGTCTTCAGGTTTCAGATCAGATTCCTCATGTCTTCAGGTTTCAGATCAGATTCCTCACGTCCTCTCTGTCTTCAGGTTTCAGATCAGATTTCTCATGTCCTCTCTGTCTTCAGGTTTCAGATCAGATTCCTCATGTCCTCTCTGTCTTCAGGTTTCAGATCAGATTCCTCATCTGTTCTCTCTGTCTTCAGGTTTCAGATCAGATTCCTCATGTCCTCTCTGTCTTCAGGTTTCAGATCAGATTCCTCATGTCCTCTCTGTCTTCAGGTTTCAGATCAGATTCCTCATGTCTTCAGTTTTCAGATCAGATTCCTCATGTTCTCTCTGTCTTCAGGTTTCAGATCAGATGTGTTCTCTCTGTCTGTCTGTGTGTTTAGGTACTCCCACCATCTGTTCTCTCTGTCTTCAGGTTTCAGATCAGATGTGTTCTCTCTGTCTGTCTGTGTGTTTAGGTCCTCCCACCATCTGTTCTGTCTGTCTTCAGGTTTCAGATCAGATTCCTCATGTTCTCTCTGTCTTCAGGTTTCAGATCAGATGTGTTCTCTCTGTCTGTCTGTGTGTTTAGGTACTCCCACCATCTGTTCTCTCTGTCTTCAGGTTTCAGATCAGATGTGTTCTCTCTGTCTGTCTGTGTGTTTAGGTACTCCCACCATCTGTTCTCTCTGTCTTCAGGTTTCAGATCAGATGTGTTCTCTCTGTCTGTCTGTGTGTTTAGGTACTCCCACCATCTGTTCTCTCTGTCTTCAGGTTTCAGATCAGATGTGTTCTCTCTGTCTGTCTGTGTGTTTAGGTCCTCCCACCATCTGTTCTCTCTGTCTTCAGGTTTCAGATCAGATTCCTCATGTTCTCTCTGTCTTCAGGTTTCAGATCAGATGTGTTCTCTCTGTCTGTCTGTGTGTTTAGGTCTCCCACATCTGTTCTCTCTGTCTTCAGGTTTCAGATCAGATTCCTCATGTTCTCTCTGTCTTCAGGTTTCAGATCAGATGTGTTCTTCCTCTGTCTGTCTGTGTGTTAGGTATCCACATCTGTTCTCTCTGTCTTCAGGTTTCAGATCAGATGGTTCTCTCTGTCTGTCTGGTGTTTAGGTACTCCCACCATTGTTCTCTCTGTCTTCAGGTTTCAGATCAGATGTGTTCTCTCTGTCTGTTCTGTGTGTTTAGGTACTCCCACCATCTGTTTCTCTCTGTCTTCAGGTTTCAGATCAGATGTGTTCTCTCTGTCTGTCTGTGTGTTTAGGTACTCCCACCATCTGTTCTCTCTGTCTTCAGGTTTCCGATCAGATGTGTTCTCTCTGTCTGTCTGTGTGTTTAGGTACTCCCACCATCTGTTCTCTCTAGTCTTCAGGTTTCAGATCAAGAGTGTCGTTCATCTTGTCCCTTCAGGTTCAGATCATCTGTTCTCTCTGTCTGTCTGTGTGTTTAGGTACTCCCACCATCTGTGTGACTGTCTGGGCTGCTCTGAGGCTTCACTTTGACGACACAAGGTACGTCCAAACCACGGTTACATCTTTACATTACTCAATATTTACAACAGACATAAGAACTGCACATCCACTGTCAGTTTATACCTCCATGAGGTGTTCAGGAGAAACTTGTGACCTTGTGTCTTTGAATAAATAAATAAAGTCTGCACATGACATATGCTGCTCCCAAGCCTTTTAATGTAATTAATTTTGCCTGTACCAGGTGAAGGTTATATCAAACCACAGTATTTATATATATATATACATATATATATATATATATATATATATATATATATATATATATATATTTGTATGTATGTATGTATATATATATGTATATGTATTTATTAATGTTGCTGGGCCACCACTGATGTGATGTCATAGTTTAGATCCTTATAATATGCATAAAAATATCTGCATTCAAAATGGCACCCCTATTCCCTATATAGTGCACGATTCCCTATGGGCCCTGGTCATACACAATACACTATAAAGGGCATAGTGTGCCTTTTGTGACAATCACAATATCACTCTCACCCTCTGCTGTGTCTGTCTCTTGTCCTGTAGTTGCTGGGATACCAACGACACCACTGCCCTCTGGTGGGTGATCAAGGGACCTACGGTCGTCTCCATCATGGTGGGTGGAACAGGCTTTATCAGGGCTGGCCCAAACGGTACCCTATTCCCTAGATCAGTGGGGAGGCTATATACAGGGGGTACCGGTACCGAGTCAAGGGGTCGGGGGGGGGGGGGGGGGGGAGTTTAAGGAACTCAGCCAGGCTTTCAACTTAGTCTTGAAAGTTGTAATAATAGCATACACAAGGTGAAATGTTGGTTTTCCTCTTTTCCTCATGTCAGACCTCAGAGAGCTGTTATATATCTTTGCCTACGACCCAACGGTAGTAGGCCTGATCACCGACAACGATGAGACAGCCTATAGGGAGGAGGTCCGAGACCTGGCCGTGTGGTGCCAGGATAACAACCTCTCCCTCAACGATGAGACAGCCTATAGGGAGGAGGTCAGAGACCTGGCAGTGTGGTGCCAGGACAACAACCTCTCCCTCAACATGATCAAGACAAAGGGGAGATGATCGTGGACTACAGGAAAAGGAGGGCCGAACACGCCCCCATTCTCATCGACGGGGCTGTAGTGGAGCGGGTCGAGAATTTAAAGTTCCTTGGTGTCCACATCACCAACAAACTATCATGGTCCAAACACACCAAGAAAGTCGTGAAGAGGGCACGACAATGCCTATTCCCCCTCAGGAGACTGAAAAGATTTGGCATGGGTCCCCAGATCCTCAAAAGGTTCTACAGCTGCACCATCGAGAGCATCCTGACTGGTTGCATCACCGCCTGGTATGGCAACTGCTCGGCCTCCGACCGCAAGGCACTACAGAGGGTAGTGCTTATGGCCCAGTACATCACTGGGGCCAAGCTTCCTGCCATCCAGGACCTCTATACCAGGCGGTGTCAGAGGAAGGCCCTAAAAATTTCCAAAGACTCTAGCAACCCTAGTCGTAGATTGTTCTCTCTGCTACCGCACGGCAAGTGGTACCGGAGCACCAAGTCTAGGTCCAAAAGGCTCCTTAACAGCTTCTACCCCCAAGCCATAAGACTCCTGAACAGCTAATCATGGCTACCCGGACTACTTAACAGCTTCTATCCCCAAGCCATAAAACTGCAGAACAGCTAATCATGGCTACCCGGACTATTTGCAGTCACTTTACTCCTACCTACATATTTCCTCAATTACCTCAACTAACCTGTACCCCCGTACATTGACTCGGTGCCGGTACCCCCTGTATATAGCCTGTATATAGCCTCTGTACCGGTACCCCCTGTATATAGCCTCCCTACTGTTATTTCACATTGACTCTGTACTGGTACCCCCTGTATATAGCCTCCCTACTGTTATTTCACATTGACTCTGTACTGGTACCCCCTGTATATAGCCTCCCTACTGTTATTTCCCATTGACTCGGTACCGGTACCCCCTGTATATAGCCTCCCTACTGTTATTTCCCATTGACTCTGTACCGGTACCCCCTGTATATAGCCTCCCTACTGTTATTTCCCATTGACTCTGTACCGGTACCCCCTGTATATAGCCTCCCTACTGTTATTTTATTGTTGCTCTTTAATTTTTTTACTTTAGTTTATTTAGTAAATATTTTCTTAACTCCATTTCTTGAACTGCATTGTTGGTTAAGGGCTTGTAAGTAAGCATTTCACGGTAAGGTGTTGTATTCGAAGCATGTGACAGATGAAATTTGATTTGATTTGAAAAGTAGGGCACTATATAGGGAATAGGGTACCATTCTCTGGTCTAAAGTAGTGCACTATATAGGGAATAGGGTGCCATTCTCTGGTCTAAAGTAGTGCACTATATAGGGAATAGGGTGCCATTCTCTGGTCTAAAGTAGTGCACTATATAGGGAATTTGTGCCATTCTCTGGTCTAAAGCAGTGCACTATATGTTACGCTATGGTTAAACCCAGCACTCCGAGAAACAAAACACGACTAAGGGAGTGGAAGAAACAAAAATTATTTTAATAAAAGTTCAATTTGTCTAGTCCAAAAACAACTGAAGAAAAGGAACAGAGTGGGCTAGTCGGCTCTGGAGGAAGGAGAGGCTGAGGCAGGCAGGCAGGCAGGCAGGCAGGCAGGCAGGCAGGTTGGGAGGTATGTCTGAACTGAAGACAAAACAAACGACAGGTTAAGGAGAGTAAAAAGCCAGGCTGAAGACAAAGACAATTCAACTCTACTGGTGAGCCAAGTTACCGCTCTAGTAAGAACAACGATCTGGCGCCGGTGGAGAGCCATGCCCAGGAATTAGTAGTGCCGGTTGATGAGAGAATAGGATGCAGCTGCGTAGGCAGGAATCACTGGAAACAACCCGCAGCTGCACAGGAGAGGCAGATCCTGAGCACGCCCCCCAATCCACTCCAGACACACCCACATAATGGGGACAAACACACATACAGATACAACAGACAAAGAGGGGACAAAACAAGGAGGAAGGGAAACAGAAAAGGGAGAGACAAGCTGCCCACATAACAGTACCCCCCCTCAATGGTCGCCACCTGGCGACCCACCAGGCCTGTCAGGGTTGTCGTGATGGAAGTCCGTGATCAGCTGAGGATCCAACACAAAACGCTTAGGGACCCAAGACCTCTCCTCTGGTCCATAACCTTCCCAATCGACTAGGTATTGGAGACCCCTACCCCACCTCCGAGAGTCCAGGAGCCTACTGACGGTGTAGGCCGGATGGTCGTCAATGAGGCGAACAGGTGGAGGTGTATCTTCATGGCTGAAGGCAACTTCAAACGAACCGCAGCGGGGTTAACGATGGACTCCACCACAAACGGACCCAGGTACCGAGGAGACAGCTTGCGTGATTTGGTACGAAGAGGTACGTTCTTAGATGACAGCCAAACTTCTTGACCAGGATGAAACACAGGTGCGGGAGTCCTGCTCCTATCCGCTGTCGTCTTGTTCCTGTCGGTGGTCCGAAGCAATGCTTCCCGAGCGTCGCTCCACACTCTCTGGCAGCGGCGGAGGTTCTCCTGAACCGAAGGAACAGCCAATTCCTTCTCCTGAGCAGGAAACAGAGGGGGTTGATAACCCATGGTTACTTCGAAGGGTGAAAGGCCGGTGGCAGAGGTGGTGAGGGAGTTGTGGGCGTACTCTATCCAAGGCAGATGTTTGGCCCAGGATGATGGCTGTTGAGCAGCCACACAACGAAGGGTTGCTTCGAGGTTTTGATTGGCTCTTTCTGTTTGACCGTTGGTCTGGGGATGAAACCCTGAGGACAGACTAACGGAAGCACCCAAAGCAGAACAGAAAACCTTCCAAACACGGGAAGTAAACTGTGGGCCTCAGATACGATGTCCACAGGTATTCCATGGTCCGCTGTCTCACTGGCAGGCGGTAATTTTGGTAATGCTATATAGTGGACAGATTTAGAGAATCTGTCCACAATGGTAAGTATAGTATCATTACCTTCAGACTTGGGTAGGCCGGTGACAAAATCCATGGCTATGTGGGACCAGGGACGGCTGGGAACTGGGAGGAGTAGCAGCAGCCCCGAAGGGGACTGATGGGAGGCTTTGCCCCGAGCACAGGTTGAACAGGCTGCCACAAAAGCCTGAACGTCAGTTTCCATTGAAGGCCACCAAAAATGTCTCCTAAGCAGCGTCAACGTGCGTCTCATCCCAGGGTGACCAGCAAAACGGGAGGTGTGAATCCACTGCAACACCTGAGACCGGACCGTCTCGCGAACAAAGAGTAGGTTGGGAGGTCCATCACCCGGTCCCGGGTCCGTGGCAAGTGCAGTCTTCACAAGAGACTCGTTCTCCCACTGTACTGCCGCCACGACGCATGAGGAAGGTAGGACTGCCTCAGGCTCGCTGGTCTCCGAAGGGTCAGCAAACTGGCGGGACAAAGCATCTGGTTTAACATTTCTTGACCCCGGTCTGTATGTAAGAATAAAGTTAAACCTACTAAAAAACAGGGCCCATCTGGCTTGGCGTGAGTTGAGTCTCTTAGTGGCTTGGATGTAAGCCAAGTTTTTGTGGTCTGTCCAGACCACAAACGGCAGTTCAGCTCCATCCAGCCAGTGCCGCCATTCTTCCAGTGCTAACTTGACCGCCAGCAGTTCCCGGTTTCCAACGTCGTAATTCCGTTCTGTGGGTGACAATTTCTTGGAGAAAAAAGCACAGGGGTGAAGCTTTTGGTCAGTGGGGGAGCGCTGGGAGAGGACTGCTCCCACACCTGAGTCAGACGCGTCCACCTCCACAATAAACTGCAGAGAGGTATTGGGGTGTATCAACACGGGGGAGGTGGAAAACAGTTCCTTCAAAACCCCTACCGCCTGCTCCGCCTCAGGGGACCACAGAAAAGGGACTTTTGGGGATGTGAGTCTAGTAAGGGGTGCCACCACTTTACTAAAACCCTTAATGAATCTACGGTAGAAGTTAGCAAAGCCCAAAAATCATTGAAGTTGCTTACGGGTGGTGGGTGTGGGCCATTCCGTCACTGCCCGGATCTTCTCGGGGTCCGCCTTCACCTGCCCGCTCTCAATGATGAAACCAAGGAACGATGTAGACCGTTTGTGGAACTCACACTTTTCTGCTTTGACGTACAGCTTATTCTCCAAGAGCCGTTGAAGGACTTGACGGACGTGTGACTCATGCTCCTCGGGTGACTTGGAAAAAACAAGAATATCATCCAGGTATACAAAGACAAAACGGTTAAAAAAATCCCTAAGAACATCGTTCACCATGGCTTGGAATACAGCAGGGGCGTTTGAGAGCCCAAAGGGCATGACCAAATACTCAAAATGCCCCAGTGGAGTGTTGAAAGCGGTTTTCCACTCATCTCCATTTCGGATTCTGACAAGGTGATAAGCGTTCCTGAGGTCGAGCTTGGAGAAAACCGTGGCGCCATGCAGAGGTTCAAAAGCTGAGTTGATGAGTGGAAGGGGATACTTGTTTTTAACAGTTATGTTGTTTAAACCCCTGAAATCGATACAGGGGCGTAACGACTTGTCTTTCTTTTCAACGAAAAAGAAACCTGCACCCAAAGGAGACGACGAGGGACGGATTATGCCCGAGGCCAGAGAATCACCAATATACTGCTCCATTGCCTCTCTTTCCGGTCGGGACAGATTGTATAAGCGACTAGAGGGCAAGGGAGCACCAGGAAGCAGTTCAATAGGGCAATCATAAGGCCTATGTGGTGGTAGAGACAGAGCCTTGTCCTTACTGAAAACCTCCGCTAAGTCATGGTATTCTTTGGGGACAGATGACAGATCGAGAGGAGCTGAGGGATGAGTTGGGTTACACTTAGTGGGGGGAACCGCTGACCTAAGGCACTCTGAATGGCAGTTAGTGCTCCAACTGAGAATGGTGTGACGTGTCCAATCAATTTGTGGGTTGTGAAGAGCCAACCAGGGGAAGCCAAGGATTAGGGGGGTAGCTGAGCCAGACATAACTCTTAACTGAATGCTTTCACAATGATTGCCAGAAATCACTAGGGAAACGGGGGTGGTTTGATGAGTTATCTCCGCGAGGAGGCGCCCATCAAGGGCTGTGACCCGAATGGGGGTAGGTGGCTCCATGGGGATACGAGCTTGTGTAACGAACTGGTGGCTAATAAAGTTGTCTTCTGCACCTGAGTCTATGAGAGCTGAGAGTGGCAGGGAATGACTCTGGAAACGTAAGGTTACAGGTACTTGTAATCGGGGAATGATGGGTTCAGGATCTAACTCTGGGCTCGCAAGTAGACCCACCGTTACGAGCGAGCCTTGTCTTTTGGTCGCTTAGGGCATGTAGCCAGAATGTGTGTGGCGTCTCCACAGTACAGGCACTCACCCGCCTGGAGGCGCCGTTGCCGCTCTGCTGGAGGTAGTCGAGCTCGACCCACTTGCATTGGTTCCTCCTCTGTGCTCGGGATGGGATCAGGAACAAGAAGCTGCCGGCTCCGGGGAGGCGAGACTCGAGTGGTTGAAGGCTGGGGAACTCGTCCTCCTAGATGTGGCCGACCGCCTCTCTCCCGACGCCTCTCCCGCAACCGGTTGTCTAGCTTAATGGACAGGGAAACGAGAGAATGTAAATCATGTGGCTTGTCACGAGCAGCCAGTTCATCCTTAATGGCTTCATTCAAACCGTTTAGAAATGCTCCTTGAAGTGCCACATTGTTCCACTTGGAGTCCGCTGCTAAAGTCCAGAACTCAATAGAGTACTCAGCCACACTATTAGAACCCTGCCTCAAATTAAAAAATCTCTTGGAGTAATTACCCACATGGTCAGGATGGTCAAAAACAGTCTTCAATTTAGCAGAAAAAATCAGCAAAAGTCAATCCAGTCAAAGTTTGATTTGAGCACACAGCCTCAGCCCAAACCAGAGCTCTCCCTCTTAACAGCCCCAGAACATAATGTACCTTAGAGGAATCAGTAGAAAACGACAGTGGTCTCTGCCGAAAAATCAAGTCACACTGAAGCAAAAATCCCCGGCACTTGTCCAATTCTCCATTGAACGGTTCAGGCGACGTGACAGGGGGTTCCCGATGGAACGAAGCCTGCATAATGTCCGAGGAAACAACTTGGGGTGCATCAAACTGGGGGTCAGAAAGAGATGGAGAACTGATAACAGACAATTTAGAGACTTGTGTAGTTAACTGAGTCACCTGGTTCAGCAGTTGATGATTATTTTCCAAAAGAGTCCGAATCAATTGGTCATGCTGTCCTAGCAACGTTCCTTGAGCCTGGATAGCTTGTTGGAAGCTGTCTTCGTTTGCCCCGTGCTGTTTCTCTGTTGGGTCCATGGCCAGATCGTTCTGTTACGCTATGGTTAAACCCAGCACTCCGAGAAACAAAACACGACTAAGGGAGTGGAAGAAACAAACATTATTTTAATAAAAGTTCAATTTGTCTAGTCCAAAAACAACTGAAGAAAAGGAACAGAGTGGGCTAGTCGGCTCCGGAGGAAGGAGAGGCTGAGGCAGGCAGGCAGGCAGGCAGGCAGGTTGGGAGGTATGTCTGAACTGAAGACAAAACAAACGACAGGTTAAGGAGAGTAAAAAGCCAGGCTGAAGACAAAGACAATTCAACTCTACTGGTGAGCCAAGTTACCGCTCTAGTAAGAACAACGATCTGGCGCCGGTGGAGAGCCATGCCCAGGAATTAGTAGTGCAGGTTGATGAGAGAATAGGATGCAGCTGCGTAGGCAGGAATCACTGGAAACAACCCGCAGCTGCACAGGAGAGGCAGATCCTGAGCACGCCCCCCGATCCACTCCAGACACACCAACATAATGGGGACAAACACACATACAGACACAACAGACAAAGAGGGGACAAAACAAGGAGGAAGGGAAACAGAAAAGGGAGAGACAAGCTGCCCACATAACACTATATAGGGAATAGGGTGCCATTCTCTGGGTTTAAAAAGTGCAAATATTGGGAAAAAGGGGGCCATTCTTTGGCTAAAGTAGTGACTTATGGGAAAGGGGTGCCAATTCCAAATTTCCACGTTTTTTCAGAATTATTTATTTCGCCTATTTTACAAAATTGGGGACCATCTTTGATCATTGATTTTTGGGTGGGCTTTTGGTCATTTGTGATAAAACTTTAAAAGAATGATGTGACGAATAGAATTAAAGTCCTTCTTTGTTTTGGGTTTTTCCCGATCAACTTTGTCCCGTTGTTTGGAATCATAGTGATTCTGGTCCAGAAGCCCAGTCACCGAAACAGAGGGGAAAGGTCCAAAATTTTCCTGTAATACCCCGCAGCCCCGAATCTATGTCCAGGATTTTGTAAGTACCCGCTTGCCCGATTATGTCCAGGGCTACCTGTAAGTACTGCTTAGCCTGACCTTTTCCGGATTATTGTAAACCTTTTCCAGCACTACTCTATGTCCAGGATCTACCCGTAAAATACCCGCCTTAGCCCTGCTTATGTCCAGGATCTACCGTAATCTGCCCTTTCCTGACTCTATGTCCAGGATCTCCTGTAAGTACCTGTCTTAGCCCTGACTTATGTCCGGATTAACGTAAGTACCTGTTCTTAGCCTGACTCTATGTCCGAATTACCTGTAAGACGCCTTTGCCCTGATCTAGTTTTCCCGTATCTACCGGTAAAAACCCGTCCCTTTGCCCTGATCAGTCCAGGGTTACCGTAATACTGTAGCCCTGACTTATGTCCAGAACTACCGTAAAAACCTCCTTAGCCCTGCCCCTTTTGTCCAGGATCGACCTGAAGTACCGTAGCCCTGACTCTAGTCCAGATCTACCTGAAGTTCGTCCTTATCCCTTACTCATGCCAGGATTTTCCTGAAGATCGTCCTTAGCCGACTCTATATCCAGTATTACCGTAAATATGTCTTTAGCCCTGACTCTAGGTCCCGGTCTACCGTAAATACGCCTTAGCCCCGATCTAGTCCAGTATCTACCTGTAAGTACCTGGCCTTATCCCTGACTCTATGTCCAGGGTCTACCTGTAAGTACCTGGTCTTAGCCCTGACTCTATATCCAGGATCCACCTGTAAGTACCTGGCCTTAGCCCTGACTTATGTCCAGTATCTACCTGTAAGTACCTGTCTTAACCCTGCCTCTATGTCCAGGATCTACTGTAAGTACCTGTAGCCCTGACTCTAGTCAAGATCTACCTGTAAGTAACTGCTTAGCCCTGACTCTATGTCCAGTATCTACCTGTAAGTACCTGCCTTAGCCCTGACTCTATGTCCAGGATCTACCTGTAAGTACCTGTCTTAGCCCTGACTTATGTCCCAGTATCTACCTGTAAGTACTGGTATTAGCCCTGACTCTATGTCCAGATCTACCTGTAAGTACCCTGGCCTTAGCCCTGACTCTATGTCCAGTATCTACCTGTAAGTACCTGGTCTTAGCCCTGACTCTATGTCCAGTATCTACCTGTAAGTACCTGTCCTTAGCCCTGACTCTATGTCCAGTATCTACCTGTAAGTACCTGTCTTAGCCCCGACTCTATGTCCAAGATCTACCTGTAAGTACCTGTTCTTAGCCCTGACTCTATGTCCAGGATCTACCTGTAAGTACTGGTCTTTCCCTGACTCTATGTCCAGTATCTACATGTAAGTACCTGCCTTAGCCCTGACTCTATGTCCAGTATCTACCTGTAAGTACCTGGTTCGTATCCCCTGACTCTATGTCCAGTATCTACCTGTAAGTACCTGTCCTTAGCCCTGACTCTATGTCCAGTATCTACCTGTAAGTATATGTCCTTAGCCATGACTCTATGTCCAGGATCATACCTGTAAGTATTGTCCTTAGCCCTTGACTCTATGTCCAGGTATCTACCTGTAAGAGTACCTGCCTTAGCCCTGACTCTATGTCCAGTATCTACCTGTAAGTACCTGTTTAGCCCCTGACTCTATGTCCAGTATCTACCTGTAAGTACCTGCCTTAGCCCTGACTCTATGTCCAGGATTACCTGTAAGTACATGCTTAGCCCTGACTCTATGTCCAGTATCTACCTGTAAGTACCTGGTCCTAGCCATGACTCTATGTCCAGGATCTACCTGTAAGTACCTGCCTTAGCCCTGACTCTATGTCCAGTATCTACCTGTAAGTACCTGGCCTTATCCCTGACTCTATGTCCAGGATCCACCTGTAAGTACCTGGCCTTAGCCCTGACTCTATGTCCAGTATCTACCTGTAAGTACCTGTCTTAACCCTGACTCTATGTCCAGGATCTACCTGTAAGTACCTGTAGCCCTGACTCTATGTCCAGGATCTACCTGTAAGTGACTGTAGCCTGACTCCATGTCCAGGATCTACCTGTAAGTACTGCCTTAGCCCTGATCTATGTCCAGGATCTACCTGTAAGTACCTGCCTTAGCCCTGACTCTATGTCCAGGATCTACCTGTAAGTATCTGTCTTTAGCCCTGACTCTATGTCCAGGATCTACCTGTAAGTATATGTCCTTAGCCCTGACTCTATGTCCAGGATCCACCTGTAAGTACCTGTCCTTAGCCCTGACTCTATGTCCAGTATCTACCTGTAAGTACCTGCCTTAGCCCTGACTCTATGTCCAGGATCCACCTGTAAGTACCTGGTCTTAGCCCTGACTCTATGTCCAGGATCTACCTGTAAGTTCCTGTCTTAGCCCTGACTCTATGTCCAGGATCTACCTGTAAGTTCCTGTCTTAGCCCTGACTCTATGTCCAGGATCTACCTGTAAGTACCTGTCTTAGCCCTGACTCTATGTCCAGGATCTACCTGTAAGTATCTGTCCTTAGTCCTGACTCTATGTCCAGTATCTACCTGTAAGTACCTGGTCTTAGCCCTGACTCTATGTCCAGGATCTACCTGTAAGTACCTGTCATAGCCCTGACTCTATGTCCAGTATCTACCTGTAAGTACCTGTTTTAGCCCTGACTCTATGTCCAGGATCTACCTGTAAGTATCTGTCCTTAGTCCTGACTCTATGTCCAGTATCTACCTGTAAGTACCTGTCTTAGCCCTGACTCTATGTCCAGGATCTACTGTAAAGACCTGTCTTAGCACTGACTCTCTTGTCCAGTATTACCTGTAAGTACCTGTCTTAAGCCCTGACTCTATGTCCAGGATCTACCTGTAAGTAACTGCCTTAGCCCTGACTCTATGTCCAGGATCTACCTGTAAGTACCTGCCTTAGCCCTGATTCTATGTCCAGGATCTACCTGTAAGTACCTGCCTTAGCCCGGCCTCTATGTCCAGGATCTACCTGTAAGTACCTGGTGTTAGCCCTGACTCTATGTCCAGGATCTACCTGTAAGTACCTGTCTTATCCCTGACTCTATGTCCAGTATCTACCTGTAAGTACCTGGTCTTAGCCCTGACTCTATGTCCAGGATCTACCTGTAAGTACCTGTCTTAGCCCTGACTCTATGTCCAGTATCTACCTGTAAGTACCTGGTCTTAGCCCTGACTCTATGTCCAATATCTACCTGTAAGTACCTGTCTTAGCACTGACTCTATGTCCAGGATCTACCTGTAAGTACCTGGTCTTAGCCCTGACTCTATGTCCAGTATCTACCTGTAAGTATCTGTCCTTAGCCCTGACTCTATGTCCAGGATCTACCTGTAAGTACCTGTCTTAGCCCTGACTCTATGTCCAGGATCTACCTGTAAGTATCTGGTCTTATCCCTGACTCTATGTCCAGTATCTACCTGTAAGTACCTGGTCTTAGCCCTGACTCTATGTCCAGGATCTACCTGTAAGTATCTGTCCTTAGTCCTGACTCATGTCCCTATCTACCGTAAGTACCCGTTTGCCCTGATCTAGTCCCGGATCCACCTGTAAGTACCTGTCTTTTCCCTGACTTAGTCCGGATCTATCTGTAAGATGCCTAGCCATGACTTATGTCCAGGATTTTACCTGTAAAGTACCCGCTTTCCCCTGACTCTGTCCAGGACTACCGTAAGTATATGCCCTTGTCCTGACCAGTCCCGGATTACCGTAAGTATCTGCCTTTGTCCTGGCTCTATGTCCGGATCCCCCTGAAATACCTGTCTTATCCCTGACTCTTGTAGGTTTTGTAAAATACCTGCCTTAGCCATGACTCTATGTCCCAGGATCTACTAAGGACCGTTTAGCCCTACTCTATGTCCCGTATCTACCCGTAAACCCCTTTTGTCCGATCTATGTCCAGTATTACCCGTAAGTACCGCCTTTGCCCTGATCTAGTCCAGGATCACGTAAGTACCTTCCTTAGCCTTCTCAGTCCCAAACTACCTGTAATCTTTTTTAGCCCCCTCTATGTCCGATCTCTGTAAGTACCTGGTTTGCCCCGCCCTTTTGTCCCGGGTTAAAGTAAGTATGGCTTAGCCCTGACTTATGTCCAGGATCTACCGAAGTACTGGTTTAGCCCCGACTTATGTCCGATCTACCTGTAATACCTGTCCTTAGGCTGCCCCAGTCCAGGAAAATACCTGTAATACTGTCCTTTGCGTGCCCCTAGTCCCGGATTTTCCCGTAAGTACTGCCTTGCGCTGCCATGTCCCCGGGTCTACCTGAAGACCGTCCTGGCTGCCTCTATGTCAGGATTACCTGAAAATACCTGCTTAGCGCTGCCTTATGTCCAGGATCACCCCTAAGTACCCGTCCTTAGCGCTGCCCTAGTCAGGTTACGTAAGTACCGCCTTTGTCCGACTCTATGTCCGGTTACCCGTAAATACCTGTCCCTTTGCGCTGCCTTAGTCCAGGTTACCCGTAAATCCTGTCCCTTAGGGCCCTTGTCCGGATCTACCTGTAAGTACCTGCTTAGTCCTGATCTATGTCCAGGATTACCTGTAAGTACCTGTCTTAGCCTGACTCTATGTCCAGGATCTACTGTAAGTACCGCTTAGCCTGACTCTATGTCCAGGTTACTGTAAGTACCTGTAGCCTGACTCTATGTCAGGATCTACCTGTAAGTACCTGTCTTAGCCCTGACTCTATGTCCAGGATCTACCTGTAAGTATCTGTCCTTAGCCTGCCTCTATGTCTTGTCTTTTATGTTTTATGAGACTGTCTGATGTGTTGTATAGTTAAGACGTGTGTGTGTGTGGTGTGTGTGGTGTTGTGTGTGTGTGTGTGTGTGTGTGTGTGTGTGTGTGTGTGTGTGTGTGTGGGTTGTGTGTGTGTGTGTGTGCGTTTGACATGTGGTGTCGTTGTATTGTCTGTGTAGGTGTCTTGTGTAGTAGCTGTGTCGAAATGTAGTGAAAACTCAGGTGCCAAAATTGCATGATGTCAGAGTAGCAGTGTAAGTCTGTGTGTGTGTGTGTGTGTGTGTGTGTGTGTGTGTGTGTGTGTGTGTGTGTGTGTGTGTGTGTGTGTGTGTGTGTGTGTGTGTGTGTGTGTGGGTGTGTGTGTGTGTGTGTGTGTGTGTGTGTGTGTGTGTGTGTGTGTGTGTGTGTGTGTGTGTGTGTGTGTGTGTGTTGTCTGTTTGTTTGTCTGTTTGCCTGTGAGTTTCCTCATATGTTACAATCTGAGTGTTATTCTTAGTCAGGTCAAATCAAATCAAATTGTGTTGGTCACGTATTTAGCAGATGTTATTGCGAAATGCTCCTGCTCCAACAGTGCAGTAATATCTAACAATACACACAAATCTAAAAGTTAAAGAATGGAGTTATGAAATATATAAATATTAGGACGAGCAATGTCCTCAGTCCACAGTATAAATATATATGTGATGGGGATGTATAGAAATCATGGACAGTATGTGGATAGAATATTTAGTATATCTGAAGAATACGTAGGATAGAATAGTATAGATACAGCAATAGTTAGATAGGATGGCATTGACTAGAATGCAGGATATACACATTAAATGAGTAAAACAGTATGTAAACATTATTAAAGTGACCAGTGATTCCATGTCTATGTACATAGGGCAGCAGCCTCTAAGGTGCAGGGTGGTGGCCGGCTAGTGACAGTGACTAAGTTCAGGGCAGGGTACTGGGTGGAGGCCGGCTAGTGGTGGCTATTTAACAGTCTGATGTCCTTGAGATAAAATCTGTTGTTCATTCTCTCGGTCCCAGCTTTGATGCACCTGTACTGAACTCGCCTTCTGGATGATAGCGGGGTGAACAGGCAGTGGCTCGGGTGGATGATGTCCTTGATGATCTTTTTGGCCTTCCTGTGACATCGGGTGCTGTAGGTGCCCTGGAGGGCGGGTAGTGTGCCCCCGGTAATGCGTTCGTCAGACCACACCACCCTCTGGAGAGCCCTGCGGTTGTGGGCGGTGCAGTTGTCATACCAGGTGGTGATACAGCCCGACAGGATGCTCTCTCATCTGTAAATGTTTGTGAGGGTCTTAGGGACCTTCTTCACCACACTGTCTGTGTGGGTGGACCATTTCAGATTGTCGGTGATGTGTATGCCGAGGAACCTGAAGCTTTTTACCTTCTCCACTGCGGTCCTGTTGATGAGGACAGGGGGGTGCTCCCTCTGCTGTCTCCTGAATTCCACGATCAGCTACTTCATTTTGTTGACGTTGAGAGAGAGGTTATTTTCCTGGCCCCACTCCGCCAGGGCCCTCACCTCCTCCCTGTAGGCTGTCTCGTCATTGTTGGTAATCAAGCCTACTACTGTTGTGTCGTCTGCAAACTTGATGATTGAGTTGGAGGCGTGCTTGGCCACGCAGTCATGGGTGAACAGGGAGTACAGGAGAGGGCTGAGCACGCACCCTTGTGGGGCCCCAGTGTTGAGGATCAGCGAAGTGGAGATGTTGTTTCCTACCTTCACCACCTGGGGGCGGCCCGTCAGGAAGTCCAGGACCCAGTTGCACAGGGCGGGGTTCAGACCCAGGGCCTCGAGCTTAATGATGAGCTTGGAGGGTACTGTTGTGTTGAATGCTGAGCTATAGTCAATGAACTGCATTCTTACATAGGTATTCCTCTTGTCCAGATGGGATAGGGCATTGGGCAGTGTGATGGCGATTGCATCGTCTGTGGATCTATTGGGGCGGTAAGCAAATTGAAGTGGGTCCAGGGTGACAGGTAAGGTAGAGGTGATATGATCCTTGACTAGCCTCTCAAAGCACTTCATGATGACAGAGGTGAGTGCTACAGGGCGATAGTCATTTAGTTCAGTTACCTTTGCTTTCTTGGGTACAGGAACAATGGTGGACATCTTGAAGCATGTGGGAACAGCAGACTGGGAAAGGGAGAGATTGAATATGTCCATGTACACACCAGCCAGCTGGTCTGCGCATGCTCTGAGGACGCGGCTAGGGATGCCGTCTGGGCCGGCAGCCTTGCGAGGGTTAACATGCTTAAACGTCTTACTCACAATGGCCACGCAGAACGAGAGCCCACAGTCCTCGGGAGCGGGCCACGTCGGTGGCACTGTGTTATCCTCAAAGCGGGCGAAGAAGGTCTTTAGCTTGTCC
Organism: Coregonus sp. 'balchen'; assembly: GCA_902810595.1. NCBI lineage: Eukaryota > Metazoa > Chordata > Actinopteri > Salmoniformes > Salmonidae > Coregonus > Coregonus sp. 'balchen'. Next base: position 44,003,432 of record LR778266.1, read on the forward strand.
AGGAGCAAGACGTCGGTGTCTGCGACGTGGCTGGTTTTCCTTTTGTAGTCCATGATTGTCTGTGGACCCTGCCACATACGTCTCGTGTCTGAGCCGTTGAATTGCGACTCCACTTTGTCTCTGTACTGACGTTTTGCCTGTTTGATTGCCTTACGGAGGGCATAACTGCACTGTTTGTATTCAACCATATTCTCAGTCACCTTGCTGTGGTTAAATGCGGTGGTTCGCTCTTTCAGTTTTGTGCGAATGCTGCCATCTATCCACGGTTTTTGGTTTGGGTAGGTTTTAATCGTCACAGTGTGAACAACATCTCCTATACACTTCTTGATGAACTCAGTCACCGTGTCAGTGTTATTCTCAGAGGCAACCCGGACCATATCCCAGTCCACGTGATCAAAACAATCTTGACACATGGATTCCGATTGGTCAGACCAGTGTTGAATAGACCTTAGCACGGGTACTTCCTGTTTGAGTTTCTCCCTATAGGAAGGGAGGAGCAGAATGGAGTCGTTTGTTTTGTTAAAGTCCCCAAGTACAATAAATGCGGCCACAGGATATGTGGTTTCCAGTTAACGTTATTCTCAGACGCTACCAGGGACATATCCCAGATCTGAGTGTTGTGTTGTCTGAGTGTTAGTCTTATTCAGGTTGTAGCAATGTTGTTAGGTTGTCAGGAGGATGTCTGCGTGTTAATCTTAGTCAGGTTGTAGTTGTGTTGTTGTCTGGAGGATGTCTGAGTGTTAGTTTTAGCGAGGTTGTTGTAGTGATGTTGTCAGGAGGATGTCTGAGTGTTAGTCTTAGTCAGGTTGTAACAATGTTTTATTGTTGTCAGGAGAATGTCTGAGTGATAGTCTTAGTCAGGTTGTAGCAGTGTTGTTGTCAGGAGAATGTCTGAGTGTAAGTTTCAGTCAGGTTGTAGTAGTATTTTGTATTGTGTGTGTATGCATGTGTCTGTGCCTATGTGTGTGTTGCTTCACAGTCTCCGCTGTTCTATAAGGTGTATATTTAATATATACAGACATGAAACAAAACACGGACACATCTGGACATGGGAAACATAACGGCATTAATGCTGACACGGGGATCACAACTGAGGAACAGACATATATGGGTGAGGTAATTAAACAGTGATGAAGTCCAGGTGAGTCCAATGAAGCGTAGATGTGCGTAATGATGGGCAGACTGGCGCCCTCGAGACAAAAGAAGCATGATATGAAGAAAATTGAGTCTTTTTCAGAAGAACAGAATAGCATACTCTGAGTTGTCCTTATGTTAGGTCCTGATCTGGCTATGCCAAACGGCTGTGGGCTACACTAGTTCATTTAGCAGACAAGATTGGCTTAGAATTCCGTGAAGAATACAATACAACCATACCATTTTTCTATTCCTCATCAATCCACAGGGATGTAACCGTTTTTACAGTCATTTTCTAAATGGGTGCATCCTTATTAGTAACTGGAAATAAGCAATTTCATGAATGTGTCAAGTGCAGCATCTGGTTACTCCTCATTACACACCACGGACCAGCAAATATTCTTTACATCAACAACATAGGAATCACTACGAATCGTATTGTATGACCTCTTATACACTATATTAGGCCCAGCCTTTGGAACTTTGGTTTTCCTAGATATGGCTACTATATTGTGATCCCTACATCCGATGGATTTGGATACTGCTTTAAAGCACATTTCTGCAGCATTAGTAAAGATATGATCAATACGTGTTGATGATTTCGTTCCTGTGCTGTTTTTAACTACCCTGGTAGGTTTACTGATAACATGAACCAGGTTGCAGGCAGTGGTTACAGTTTGAAGCTTTCTCTTGAGTGGGCAGCTTGATGAAAGCCAGTCAATATTTAAATCACCCAGAAAATATACCTCTCTGTTGATATCACATACATTATCAAGCATTTCACACATATTATCCAGATACTGACTGTTCGCACTTGGTGGTCTATAGCAGCTTCCCACCAGAATGGGCTTTAGGTGAGGCAGGTGAACCTGTAGCCATATTACTTCAACAGTATTTAACATGAGATCCTCTCTAAGCTTTACAGGAATGTGGTTCTGAATATATACCACAACACCGCCCATTGGCATTTCTGTCTTTTCGGTAGATGTTATAACCATGTATTGCTACCACTGTATCATCAAAGGTATTATCTAAGTGAGTTTCAGAGATAGTCAGAATATGAATGTAATTTGTTACTTGCTAGTTATTAATGTCATGAGCCTTGTTTCTTAAGCTACATATGTTAACATGGGCTATTTTGAGCACTTTTCTGGGATGCTTGCTTGTTTTCATTGCTTTACTGGGAAGCTTAACAGAAGTAGATATTATCATGTTATTTATGTTAGTGCAGGGTGAGCTGCACACAGTGGACTTCCTCCTAGGGCACACCACCTCAGTGCTAACAGAATAAACCTGGTTCATAGGCACATGGTTACTGCTGACAATAGCTGTAGGATCAGCAGAGGCATTCAGGGCAGTAAGAGGGACATACATTAGGTTACTTATATTGTGTCTACCAATGCCCCTGGGATAATGTACACTTGCTAAAGCATTATGATGACTCAATGACACAATGGTATGGATTAAATGAGCTGGGCTTGAGTCATTGATAAGTTGTGTTGTTGTCAGGAGGATGTCTCAGTGTTAGTCTTAGTCAGGTTTTAGCTGTGTTGTTGTCAGGAGGATATACAGTGGGGAAAAAAAGTATTTAGTCAGCCACCAATTGTGCAAGTTCTCCCACTTAAAAAGATGAGAGAGGCCTGTAATTTTCATCATAGGTACACGTCAACTATGACAGACAAAGTGAGAATTTATTTTTTTAATGAATTTATTTGCAAATTATTGGGGAAAATAATTATTTGGTCAATAACAAAAGTTTCTCAATACTTTTGTTATATACCCTTTGTTGGCAATGACACAGGTCAAACGTTTTCTGTAAGTCTTCACAAGGTTTTCACACACTGATGCTGGTATTTTGGCCCATTCCTCCATGCAGATCTCCTCTAGAGCAGTGATGTTTTGGGGCTGTCGCTGGGCAACACGGACTTTCAACTCCCTCCAAAGATTTTCGATGGGGTTGAGATCTGGAGACTGGCTAGGCCACTCCAGGACCTTGAAATGCTTCTCATCAAGCCACTCCTTCGTTGCCCGGGCGGTGTGTTTGGGATCATTGTCATGCTGAAAGACCCAGCCACGTTTCATCTTCAATGCCCTTGCTGATGGAAGGAGGTTTTCACTCAAAATCTCACGATACATGGCCCCATTCATTCTTTCCTTTACACGGATCAGTCGTCCTGGTCCCTTTGCAGAAAAACAGCCCCATGCTTCACAGTAGGTATGGTGTTCTTTGGATGCAACTCAGCATTCTTTATCCTTCAAACACGACGAGTTGAGTTTTTACCAAAAAGTTCTATGTTGGTTTCATCTGACCATATGACATTCTCCCAATCCTCTTCTGGATCATCCAAATGCACTCTAGCAAACTTCAGATGGGCCTGGACATGTACTGGCTTAAGCAGGGGGACACGTCTGGCACTGCAGGATTTGAGTCCCTGGCGGCGTAGTGTGTTACTGATGGTAGGCTTTGTTACTTTGGTCCCAGCTCTCTGCAGGTCATTCACTAGGTCCCCCCGTGTGGTTCTGGGATTTTTGCTCACCGTTCTTGTGATCATTTTGACCCCACGGGGTGAGATCTTGCGTGGAGCCCCAGATCGAGGGAGATTATCAGTGGTTTTGTATGTCTTCCATTTCCTAATAATTGCTCCCACAGTTGATTTCTTCAAACCAAGCTGCTTACCTATTGCAGATTCAGTCTTCCCAGCCTGGTGCAGGTCTACAATTTTGTTTCTGGTGTCCTTTGACAGCTCTTTGGTCTTGGCCATAGTGGAGTTTGGAGTGTGACTGTTTGAGGTTGTGGACAGGTGTCTTTTATACTGATAACAAGTTCAAACAGGTGCCATTAATACAGGTAACTAGTGGAGGACAGAGGAGCCTCTTAAAGAAGAAGTTACAGGTCTGTGAGAGCCAGAAATCTTGCTTGTTTGTAGGTGACCAAATACTTATTTTCCACCATAATTTGCAAATAAATTCATAAAAATTCCTACAATGTGATTTTCTGGATTTTTTTTCCTCAATTTGTCTGTCATAGTTGACGTGTACCTATGATGAAAATTACAGGCCTCTCTCATCTTTTTAAGTGGGGAGAACTTGCACAATTGGTGGCTGACTAAATAATTTTTTTCCCCACTGTATAATGTTGCCTGTTAGTTGTTTTTGTTGTGTATTGGTTTCTCTAAGGTTATGACAAGGATGTGTTTGTTGTTCTAAGGTTGTGACAGTGTAATGTTGTGTATTAGTTGTTCTAAGGCTTCTGTTGTATTGTGTAGGTCGTGTATTGGTTATTCTAAGGTTGTAACGCTGATGTGTATTGGTTTAATTATGGTTGTATTAGTTTTTTTTTTGTACGTTTTTTATTTTTTATTTTTTATGGGGGTAGATCAGCTTAATATTGCAGATAGATTGTAACTTCAATCAATGGTAATTGTCTGCATCACTTCCAATCCCCCATGTTTTTATATATATATATATATATATATATATATATATATATATATATATATATATACATACATACATACATACATATATACATATATATATATACATACACATACATACACACATACACACACACACACACACACACACACACACACACACACACATATATACATACATACACATACATATCCTTTTTAAAAATATATATATTCCCCTTTATTACTTTCCAACCCCGCCACCCTTTCCCCACTTGGAGTAAACTAGTGAACAACAATGCTTAGGCCTCTACTTCCAGCCCATACCCACTATCTACATTTTATGGACACAGTCAATTTTACAGTAATTACATTTTTTGTTCTTTCTCCTGAACTTCTTCTACTCTCAACCTCTCCGATCATTTTCATGATGTCCATCCGGTTTGCTTCTATATGCCATATCTTTCTAACTGTGCTCTTTCACAAAAGCTCCCAACCTACAACCTATATACTTATTATGGACACAGTATGCTTACATTATTAGTTATATTGTTATTAGTTGTTGTTAGTTGTTATTAGTCCCATTGCAGAAAAACAGCCCCAAAGCATGATGTTTCCACCCCCATGCTTCACAGTAGGTATGGTGTTGTTTGGATGCAACTCAGCATTCTTTGTCCTCCAAACACGACGAGTTGAGTTTTTACCAAAAAGTTATAATTTGGTTTCATCTGACCATATGACATTCTCCCAATCCTCTTCTGGATCATCCAAATGCACTCTAGCAAACTTCAGACGGGCCTGGACATGTACTGGCTTAAGCAGGGGGACACGTCTGGCACTGCAGGATTTGAGTCCCTGGCGGCATAGTGTGTTACTGATGGTAGGCTTTGTTACTTTGGTCCCAGCTCTCTGCAGGTCATTCACTAGGTCCCCCCGTGTGGTTCTGGGATTTTTGCTCACCGTTCTTGTGATCATTTTGACCCCACGGGGTGAGATCTTGCGTGGAGCCCCAGATCAAGGGAGATTATCAGTGGTCTTGTATGTCTTCCATTTCCTAATAATTGCTCCCACAGTTGATTTCTTCAAACCAAGCTGCTTACCTATTGCAGATTCAGTCTTCCCAGCCTGGTGCAGGTCTACAATTTTGTTTCTGGTGTCCTTTGACAGCTCTTTGGTCTTGGCCATAGTGGAGTTTGGAGTGTGACTGTTTGAGGTTGTGGACAGGTGTCTTTTATACTGATAACAAGTTCAAACAGGTGCCATTAATACAGGTAACGAGTGGAGGACAGAGGAGCCTCTTAAAGAAGAAGTTACAGGTCTGTGAGAGCCAGAAATCTTGCTTGTTTGTAGGTGACCAAATACTTATTTTCCACCATAATTTGCAAATAAATTCATTAAAAATCCTACAATGTGATTTTCTGGATTTTTTTCTTCTCGATTTGTCTGTCATAGTTGACATGTACCTATGATGAAAATTACAGGCCTCTCTCATCTGTTTAAGTGGGAGAACTTGCACAATTGGTGGCTGCCAAAAAATATTTTTTCCCCACTGTAGTACATTTGTCATAATTTGGTTGTAATCCAGGGAGGTTAGAAAATGTATCTAGATCCTCTATGAGGCTGTGGAGTGATTCTAGTTGTGGATTTAAAAGAAAAGACGAATCATCAGCGTACAATTACACCTTTGTTTTTAAGCCCTGGATTTCTAATCCCCTGATATTATTATTGGATCTGATTTTAATAGCGAACATCTCGATGGCCACAATAAATAGATATGCTGATAGTGGACAACCTTGTTTCACTCCTCTTGACAGTTTAAAACTTTCTGAGAAATAGCCATTATTTACTATTTTACACCTAGGGTTACTATACATGATTTTGACCCATTTTATAAGAGATTCACCAAAATTGAAATACTCCAGGCATTTATATATAAACCCCAGTCGTACTTTATCAAATGCCTTTTCGAAGTCTGCTATGAATAGCAGGCCTGGTTTCTCAGATTTTCCATAATGTTCTATTGTTTCCAATACTTGCCTTATATTATCTCCAATGTATCTTCCTTGTAAAAAACCTGTCTGATTAGAATTAATAACATCCTACAATACCTTTTTAATTCTATGCGCTATACATTTTGCTAGAATTTTTGCATCACAACACTAAAGTGTAAGGGGCCGCCAATTTTTTAAATGAACTGGATCTTTATATTTTCCACTTGTATCCTGTTTCAGTAATAATGAGATCAGACCTTCTTCTTGAGTGTCAGATAATCTACCATTTACATAGGAGTGGTTAAAACATGCTAATAACGGTCCTCTTAGTATATCAAAAAAGGTTTGGTATACTTCGACTGGTATGCCATCCAACCCTGGAGTTTTCCCGGACTTAGTCTTTAATTGCATCCAGAAGTTCCTCCTCTGTAATTTCACCTTCACATGAGTTTGTATTTGTTGTTCCAAGGTTGAAACAGTGTAATGTTGTGTATTTGTTGTTCTAAGGTTGTGACAATGTTGTGTTGTGTGTTGTTATTTTGTATAAGTAGTAAGAATCTGATATGTTGTTGTCAGGCGTCTGGCCCGGTCCACCCTCCTCCTCATCCCCCTCTTTGGGATCCACTACACTGTGTTTGCCTTCTCACCGGAGGACGTCAGCAAGAAAGAGAGGCTGGTGTTTGAGCTGGGGCTGGGATCTTTTCAGGTAACACACTCCCTCCTTAGACTAGTGGGCTCGTGTATTAGCAGTGACTCTGAGAGCATTGTTGAAAAGGACGAACACTGTTCAACTGCTCATCTCTCCTCTCTTGTTTTCCTCTTCAGGGTTTTGTTGTGGCTGTGCTCTACTGTTTCCTCAATGGAGAGGTAGGAGGCTTCTGATGTGACTGATGATTAGTGTCATTAACAATAACTGATGTGAACTTTCTGCCTTCAGTATTAGACTAAGTAGTAGTGTTAGTAACCACCTAGTGGACTAGACTATGACATTATAACTCTGTTATTGTTTAGTAACCACCTAGTGGACTAGACTATGACATTATAACTCTGTTATTGTCTGTTATTCCAGGTGCAGTCTGAGGTCAAGAGGAAGTGGCGGAGCTGGAGGGTGAACCGTTACTTTACTGTGGATCTGAATAACCAGCAGCGCCACCCATCCCTGGCCAGCAGCGGGGTTAACGGGGGGGGACAGCTCTCCATGCTCAGTTCCAAGAGCTCCTCTGTCTTACAGATACGCATGGTGGACCCCCTGGCCGAGACACCGTCCACACTCAACCTGCCCACCTGATTGGCCGAGACACCGTCCACACTCAACCTGCCCACCTGATTGGCCGAGACACCGTCCACACTCAACCTGCCCACCTGATTGGCCGAGACACCGTCCACACTCAATCTGCCCACCTGATTGGCCCAGACACCGTCCACACTCAACCTGCCCACCTGATTGGCCGAGACACCGTCCACACTCAACCTGCCCACCTGATTGTCTCAAACCCCTGGCTGAGACACCGTCCACACTCAACCTGCCCACCTGATTGGCCGAGACACCGTCCACACTCAACCTGCCCACCTGATTGGCTGAGACACCGTCCACACTCAACCTGCCCACCTGATTGGCCGAGACACCGTCCACACTCAACCTGCCCACCTGATTGGCTGAGACACCGTCCACACTCAACCTGCCCACCTGATTGGCTGAGACACCGTCCACACTCAACCTGCCCACCTGATTGTCTCAAACCCCTGGCCGAGACACCGTCCACACTCAACCTGCCCACCTGATTGGCCGAGACACCGTCCACACTCAATCTGCCCACCTGATTGGCCGAGACACCGTCCACACTCAACCTGCCCACCTGATTGGCTGAGACACCGTCCACACTCAACCTGCCCACCTGATTGGCTGAGACACCGTCCACACTCAACCTGCCCACCTGATTGTCTCAAACCCCTGGCCGAGACACCGTCCACACTCAATCTGCCCACCTGATTGGCCGAGACACCGTCCACACTCAATCTGCCCACCTGATTGGCCGAGACACCGTCCACACTCAATCTGCCCACCTGATTGTCTCAAACCCCTGGCCGAGACACCGTCCACACTCAATCTGCCCACCTGATTGGCTGAGACACCTCACTGACCACGCCCTCCATCAACCTTTCCACCTGATTGGCTGAGACACCGCCCACACTCAACCTGCCCTCCTGATTGGCTGACACACCTAGCTGAGACCTCGCCCACCCTTAAGCAGAACACCTGATTGGCCGAGACACCACTTGCCCACCGGATTGTCTAATTGGCTCAGACCCCTCCCTAACTAGTTATCTTCAGGCCCTCTTCTTCCTAGACAATTCAGATTCCATGTTCGTTAGTTATCTTTAGAAAAGAACTGTAACTGTAAAAATGTAACCAACTCCTCCCACTAACCAGGCTCTCTCATAGAGTAACTAACTCCTCCCACCAGCCAGGCTCTCTCATAGAGTAACTAACTCCTCCCACAAGCCAGGCTCTCTCATAGAGTAACTAACTCCTCCCACCAGCCAGGCTCTCTCATAGAGTAACTAACTCCTCCCACCAGCCAGGCTCTCTCATATAATGTGATATTAATGTATTCTTTGACATGAACAATGTATTCACCAAATAATGACAATATTGGGGGGGGAAAAAATAGTAAAATGTGATGCCATATCTTGGCTTTCGCTGTTGTTCAACATCATGTATGTACAGTCATCTTCAAAGTGCCATACAGGTTGTCTCCTCTGAGCTCACGACCTGACACAGAGCCATGTATACAGTATATCTCCAGAGCAATATATTTACAAACTTTTAATGTTGTTCTAATTCTAGACATTCAGTTACATGGTATGGTTTAAATATTCCCCTTGTAATGTCAATGGGGGGCTAACATGACTGCCATAGAACGTTGAGGTGTCATCGGAATGCGTCAGAATGTTGAGGTGTCATCGGAATGCGTCAGAATGTAGAAACCTTGATGGCTCTAACTCTCTACAATGTGTGTGTTCGTAAATTCAATCTGGAGTGCCAGAGTGCACTCAGAGTGTGCTCTGGGCGTTCGTAAACTCAGAGCGTTGTCAGATTGTCCTTTTTGTAAAGTCAGAGCGTTTGGCTCTCGGAGCGTTCAGAGAGCACACTGGACACTCTGGCCGAGGAGTAGGGTTGATCCGAGCGTTCTGACCTCACAACGTTAGTCAAGCACCCAAACTAACTGGCTAACGTTGGCTAGCTTGCTAGCTACTTCCAGACACAGATGAGAGAACACCTCACTCTGACCATTTTACTCACCCTAGCAGAGCTGGTTAGGCTGTTTTCATGTTATCCAGAGCGTTGGTGACTGCAACTGTGCTGCTGGAAACTTTTTTTGCCTAGGTTTACTGACAACGGCCATATTCAACGGGTGTTGAGCGTTCGTAAATTCATCAGTTATTCTGCGCTCAGGCACACTCAGACGAGAGTGCTCTGAAATCAGAGTAGATAGCCAGAGTGAATTTACGAACGCACCCATTGTAAATGCATGGCTCTAACTCTCTACATTCTAAATACATGCTGCAGAGAGAGACCAACCAGAGAGAGACCAACCAGATCTCTATAGCTCTGATATGACCAGGCTCCACACAGAGACCAACCAGAGAGAGACCAACCAGATCTCTATAGCTCTGATATGACCAGGCTCCACACAGAGACCAACCAGAGAGAGACCCACCAGATCTCTATAGCTCTGATATGACCAGGCTCCACACAGAGACCAACCAGAGAGAGACCAACCAGATCTCTATAGCTCTGATATGACCAGGCTCCACACAGAGACCAACCAGAGAGAGACCAACCAGAGAGAGACCAACCAGATCTATATAGCTCTGATATGACCAGGCTCCACACAGAGACCAACCAGAGAGAGACCAACCAGATCTCAGCCTTGCCTGTAAAACGCTTCAGTAACTATTTTAATGTAGATGTTTTATGTCTTTGATAAATAAGGTCCTTTATTTTCCATCAGTACACAGTATGTCAACACTGGGTGGACAAAACATTAAGAACACCTGCTCTTTCTATGACTGACTGACCAGGTGAATCCAGGTGAAAGCTATGATCCCTTATTGATGTCACTTGTTAAATCCACTTCAGTCAGTGTAGATGAAGGGGAAGGAGACTGGTTAAAGAAGGATTTTGAAGCCTTGAGACAATTGAAACATGGAGTGTGTATATGTGCCATTCAGAGGGTAAATGGGCAAGACAAAATATTGAAGTGCCTTTGAACGGGGTGTGGTAGTAGGTGCCAGGCGCACCGGTTTTAGTTTCAAGAACTGCAATGCTGCTGCTTTTCATGCTCAACAGTTTCCCGTGTGTATCAAGAATGGTCCACCACCCAAAGGACATCCAGCCAACTTGACACAACTGTGGGAAGCATTGGAGTCAACATGGGCCAGCATCCCTATGGAACACTTTCGACACATTGTAGAGTCCATGCCCGACGAACTGAGGCTGTTCTGAGGGCAAAAGGGGAGGGTGCAAGTCAATATTGGGAAGGTGTTCTTAGTGTTTGATATACTCAGTGTAGTATGTAATTACTGTTGTTGTGTCTTGGTTTTTAATTTTTAAATATTGAGCAGTGTTATGATACAGTGTTATGATACAGTGTTGTGATACAGTGTTATGATTCGGTGTTATGATACGGTGTTATGATGCAGTGTTATGATAAGGAGTTATGATACGGTGTTATGAAACGGTGTTATGATACAGTGTTATGATTTGGTGTTATGATACATTGTTATGATACGGTGTTATGAAACGGTGTTATGATACAGTGTTATGATTTGGTGTTATGATAGTGTTTTGATACAGTGTTATGATGCAGTGTTATGATACAGTGTTATGATAGTGTTATGATACATTGTTATGATAGTGTTATGATACGGTGTTATGATTCGGTGTTATGATACAGTGTTATGATAGTGTTATGATACAGTGTTATGATAGTGTTATGATACAGTGTTATGATGTGGTGTTATGATACAGTGTTATGATACAGTGTTATGAAACGGTGTTATGATACATTGTTATGATGCAAAGTTATGATACAGTGTTATGATACAGTGTTATGATACAGTGTTATGAAACGGTGTTATGATACATTGTTATGATGCAAAGTTATGATACAGTGTTATGATACGGTATTATGGTGCAGTGTTATGATACAGTGTTATGATACAGTGTTATGATACGTGTTATGATGCAGTGTTATGATACAGTGTTATGATACAGTGTTATGATACAGTGTTATGATGCAGTGTTATGATAGTGTTATGATGCAGTGCTATGATAGTGTTATGATACAGTATTATGATACAGTGTTATGATACAGTGTTATGATAGTGTTATGATGCAGTGTTATGATACAGTGTTATGATAGTGTTATGATACAGTGTTATGATACAGTGTTATGATAGTGTTATGATACAGTATTATGATGCAGTGTTATGATAGTGTTATGATGCAGTGCTATGATAGTGTTATGATACAGTATTATGATAGTGTTATGATGCAGTGTTATGATACAGTGTTATGATACAGTGTTATGATAGTGTTATGATACAGTATTATGATGCAGTGTTATGATAGTGTTATGATGCAGTGTTATGATACAGTGTTATGATACGGTGTTATGATAGTGTTATGATACAGTATTATGATAGTGTTATGATACAGTGTTATGATACAGTGTTATGATAGTGTTATGATACAGTATTATGATGCAGTGTTATGATAGTGTTATGATGCAGATTTATGATACAGTGTTATGATACGGTGTTATGATGCAGTGTTATGATACAGTGTTATGATACAGTGTTATGATACAGTGTTATGATGCAGTGTTATGATGCAGTGTTATGATGCATTGTTATGATACAGTGTTGTGATACAGTGTTATGATACAGTGTTATAATAGTGTTATGATACAGTGTTATGATGCAGTGTTATGATACAGTGTTATGATGCAGTGTTATGATACAGTGTTATGATACAGTGTTATGATAGTGTTATGATACAGTGTTATGATGTATTGTTATGATACAGTGTTATGATGCATTGTTATGATACAGTGTTATGATACAGTGTTATGATACAGTGTTATGATGCAGTGTTATGATGCAGTGTTATGTTACAGTGTTATGATACAGTGTTATGATAGTGTTATGATACAGTGTTATGATGCAGTGTTATGATACAGTGTTATGATACAGTGTTATGATACAGTGTTATGATGCAGTGTTATGATGCAGTGTTATGATACAGTGTTATGATGCATTGTTATGATACAGTGTTGTGATACAGTGTTATGATACAGTGTTATGATAGTGTTATGATGCAGTGTTATGATACAGTGTTATGATACAGTGTTATGATGCAGTGTTATAATACAGTGTTATGATACAGTGTTATGATGCAGTGTTATGATACAGTGTTATGATGCAGTGTTATAATACAGTGTTATGATACAGTGTTGTGATACAGTGTTATGATACAGTGTTATAATACAGTGTTATGATAGTGTTATGATGCAGTGTTATGATACAGTGTTATGATGCAGTGTTATGATGCAGTGTTATGATGCAGTGTTATGATGCAGTGTTATGATGCAGTGTTATGATGCAGTGTTATAATAGTGTTATGATACAGTGTTATGATGCAGTGTTATGATAGTGTTATGATGCAGTGTTATGATGCAGTGTTATGATGCAGTGTTATGATACAGTGTTATGATGCAGTGTTATGATACAGTGTTATGATGCAGTGTTATGATAGTGTTATGATGCAGTGTTATGATGCAGTGTTATGATGCAGTGTTATGATACAGTGTTATGATAGTGTTATGATGCAGTGTTATGATAGTGTTATGAACAGTGTTATGATGCAGTGTTATGATGCAGTGTTATGATGCAGTGTTATGATACAGTGTTATGATACAGTGTTATGATACAGTGTTATAATACAGTGTTATGATACAGTGTTATGATACAGTGTTATGATCATATTAATAAGCAGTGTTAAAAAGGACAAAACAGACTGCGCCGACATTTATAGATTCCCATTCCAAAGTGCCTGTTGGTCCCAATACGACAGAAGGCTCCTAGATGTATCTATTTGCTTTATTTCTGCAAAGAACGTAAGGAGCGGAAATACACTGCTCAAAAAAATAAAGGGAACACTAAAATAACACATCCTAGATCTGAATGAATGAAATAATCTTTTTAAATCGTTTTTTCTTTACATAGTTGAATGTGCTGACAACAAAATCACACAAAAATTATCAATGGAAATCAAATTTATCAACCCATGGAGGTCTGGATTTGGAGTCACCCTCAAAATTAAAGTGGAAAACCACACTACAGGCTGATCCAACTTTGATGTAATGTCCTTAAAACAAGTCAAAATGAGGCTCAGTAGTGTGTGTGGCCTCCACGTGCCTGTATGACCTCCCTACAACGCCTGGGCATGCTCCTGATGAGGTGGCGGATGGTCTCCTGAGGGATCTCCTCCCAGACCTGGACTAAAGCATCTGCCAACTCCTGGACAGTGTGTAGTGCAACGTGGCGTTGGTGGATGGAGCGAGACATGATGTCCCAGATGTGCTCAATTGGATTCAGGTCTGGGGAACGGGCGGGCCAGTCCATAGCATTAATGCCTTCCTCTTGCAGGAACTGCTGACACACTCCAGCCACATGAGGTCTAGCATTGTCTTGCATTAGGAGGAACCCAGGGCCAACCGCACCAGCATATGGTCTCACAAGGGGTCTGAGGATCTCATCTCGGTACCTAATGGCAGTCAGGCTACCTCTGGCGAGCACATGGAGGGCTGTGTGGCCCCCCAAAGAAATGCCACCCCCACACCATGACTGACCCACCGCCAAACCGGTCATGCTGGAGGATGTTGCAGGCAGCAGAACGTTCTCCACGGCGTCTCCAGACTCTGTCACGTCTGTCACGTGCTCAGTGTGAACCTGCTTTCATCTGTGAAGAGCACAGGGCGCCAGTGGCGAATTTGCCAATCTTGGTGTTCTCTGGCAAATGCCAAACGTCCTGCACGGTGTTGGGCTGTAAGCACAACCCCCACCTGTGGACGTCGGGCCCTCATACCACCCTCATGGAGTCTGTTTCTGACCGTTTGAGCGGACACATGCACATTTGTGGCCTGCTGGAGGTCATTTTGCAGGGCTCTGGCAGTGCTCCTCCTGCTCCTCCTTGCACAAAGGCGGAGGTAGCAGGTTGTTGCCCTCCTACGGCCTCCTCCACATCTCCTGATGTACTGGCCTGTCTCCTGGTAGCGCCTCCATGCTCTGGACACTACGCTGACAGACACATGTAGCTCAGCTGGTAGAGCACGGCGCTTGTAACGCCAAGGTAGTGGGTTCGATCCCCGGGACCACCCATACACAAAAATGTATGCACCCTAACTGTAAGTCGCTTTGGATAAAAGCGTCTGCTAAATGGCATATCAATATCAATCAATAGCAAACCTTCTTGCCACAGCTCGCATTGATGTGCCATCCTGGATGAGCTGCACTACCTGAGCCACATGTGTGGGTTGTAGACTCCGTCTCATGCTACCACTAGAGTGAAAGCACTGCCAGCATTCAAAAGTGACCAAAACATCAGCCAGGAAGCATAGGAACTGAGAAGTGGTCTGTGGTCACCACCTGCAAAACCAGTCCTTTATTGGGGGTGTCTTGCTAATTGCCTAGAATTTCCACCTGTTGTCTATTCCATTTGCACAACAGCATGTGAAATGTATTGTCAATCAGTGTTGCTTCCTAAGTGGACAGTTTGATTTCACAGAAGTGTGATTGACTTGGAGTTACATTGTGTTGTTTTAGTGTTCCCTTAATTTTTTTGAGCAGTGTACATTCCTTTCAGATATTGGTTTTTGCTGAATTGATTCCAAATGTCTGCCAATAAAGGGACAAAATCTTGAATGGAATATCAAGGATTACAGCAGTGTATATAATAGTTGTGTCCAAAAATGATTTATTTTCTCTGTATATGAATTAAAAAAATATCTTCATGAACTGAAAAGATATGGTTGTCTAAACTGATGTCATGAAACATGTGTCTGAACCTGTAGTGTTATTATATATACTATCATCTGATGGTGTCAGTGTGCAGCGGTAGGACGGAGTCAGGCGCAGGACACAGAACTGAGTACACAACGTACTTTACTCAGGTGTCAATGTGCAGCGGTAGGACGGAGTCAGGCGCAGGACACAGAACTGAGTACACAACGTACTTTACTCAGGTGTCAATGTGCAGCGGTAGGACGGAGTCAGGCGCAGGACACAGAACTGAGTACACAACATACTTTACTCAGGTGTCAATGTGCAGCGGTAGGACGGAGTCAGGCGCAGGACACAGAACTGTACTGAGTAAAGGGTCTGAATACTTATGTAAATGTATTTCTAAAAACCTGTTTCTGCTTTGTCATTATGGGGTGTAGATTGATGACAAAAAAAAACGATTTAATCCATTTTAGAATAACGTAACAAAATGTGGAAAAAGTAAAGGGGTCTGAATACTTTCTGAAGGCACCCATGAAGATAGAGACAGAGGAAAGCAAAGCAACTCTGAATCCTTCATGCTTCAGATAAATAGATGCAATGTAAATGGAATTATAATGATTAAAACGTTTTATTATTTGGGGAAATATGATGGTACATCTACTGATGAGATTGTAAAAAAAGTATTTTATGGTAGTTGAATAACTATGTAGAATAGATTTGTGTGTAGACGGTCAGTGCCATTTCAGATGAGGGAGGATGATTGTTTTTAATGAGCATGGCCTTATTTCTATTGCAGCATATTGGATGACTGTCATTCATATTCCACCCAGCTCAATGTAACATCGATAGGTTTAGGCTACTACACGATACTCACATTTCCCCTCTACCCATTTTCTCTATGCCCATCATGAGGTTGCTACAACCTAGCCTATGAATGAAAGATTACAACGTAGGAGCACACAGGTCGGGAGAAAGATTAGAGGTGACAGACAGTGACATTCAATACCGCCTTGTGGACTTCAATGAACAACACATCAGCTGTATGTGACCAGGCGAAATAACCTTTCCAAGCTTTGGTGGGCGGAGTGCATCCAACTTTTAGGTTCGTACACCGCCACCTACTGTACTGGTGTGTGAGGCCATTCACGGCCTACCTACATTAAATTATTGATAAGGTAATACAAATTGGGGAAAAGGAAAATTGCCCTGCCAACTATTAGCCCTTTCTAAAAAATTAAAAATAAACACTCAACACCCCCTGCAGTAAATCTTCACAATCCCAAGTACTTTTCTGCCGCTGCCACCACAACCTCTATTTTCTGTGACTTTCCATCCATTTCTGCAGTACAATTGGCAAACCATGGCTATGAATGCTAAAAAGGCCCACCTTAATGAAGCACATATTCTTCCCATCACTCTGTCTTGGTCTCTGCCAGCTCACAGGAATCCTCTCAGGATCCCTCACCCTGTACCCATCTTCCTCTACCACTCTCTCCACTGCTTCGGCATACGACACCTTCTGCACTACTCTGACCCTGGCAACCTCAACCTGCCATTCTCTCACCAGACACCTCCGATCTCCAGCCCCATGATCACCCCCACAGCTAACACACACACACACACACACACACACACACACACACACACACACACACACACACACACAACTTTCTCCACCGATACCACACATTCCTTCGTCCCATGCCCTCCTGCACACTTCTCACATCTAGGACTCTCCCTCCTACACACTGCTGCAACATGCCCATAGACTTGACACCTAAAACACCATAGTATTTTATGAATAAACGCTGTCACGAGATAACTTACACTTCCTAACTTGACCTTGTTGGGCAAAGACTCTACATCAAAACCAGTGGCGGTTGGTGCCGTTAAAGATGAGGGAGGATGATTGTTTTTAATGAGCATGGCCTTATTTCTATTACAGCATATTGGATGACTGTCATTCATATTCCATTCACCCAGCTCAATTTAACAGAGATACGTTTAGGCTACTACATGATACTCACATGTTCCCTTTACCCATCATGAGGTTGCTACAACCTATGAATGAAAGTTTACAACGTAGGAGCACACAGGTCGAGAGACAAACGTGACAAACAGTGACACATGGTCAGAAAGGGACATTCAATACCGCCTTTCACACTCTTACCTGCATCTAGCTGATAGTGGGTGTAATCATTAGTCCAACAGTTGCAAACGAGAGTTTCTATTGGACAAATTCAGATATGTTTATCCCCGTTTTGTTCCGATTGCTTCTGTTTAAGAAACGTTTTTCAACAGAATCGGCAGAATGAATACATCCCTGATCACGCATAAACACAGTTCACAGTTTCATAGCAGCCACGTTGTATTCCTTCTCGCATCTAAACTCAGCAAAAAAAGAAACGTCCTCACTGTCAACTGCGTTTATTTTCAGCAAACTTAACATGTGTAAATATTTGTATGAACATAACAAGATTCAACAAATGAGACATAAACTGAACAAGTTCCACAGACATGTGACTAACAGAAATTGAATAATGTGTCCCTGAACAAAGGGGGGGTCAAAATTAAAAGTAACAGTCAGTATCTGGTGTGGTCACCAGCTGCATTAAGTACTGCAGTGCATCTCCTCCTCATGGACTGCACCAGATTTGCCAGTTCTTGCTGTGAGATGTTACCCCACTCTTCCACCAAGGCACCTGCAAGTTCCCAGATATTTCTGGGGGGGAATGGCCCTAGCCCTCACCCTCCGACCCAACAGGTCCCAGACGTGCTCAATGGGATTGAGATCCGGGCTCTTCGCTGGCCATGGCAGAACAATGACATTCCTGTCTTGCAGGAAATCATGCACAGAATGAGCAGTATGGCTGGTGGCATTGTCATGCTGGAGGGTCATGTCAGGATGAGCCTGCAGGAAGGGTACCACATGAGGGAGGAGGATGTCTTCCCTGTAACGCACAGCGTTGAGATTGCCTGCAATGACAACAAGCTCAGTCCGATGATGCTGTGACACACCACCCCAGACCATGACGGACCCTCCACCTCCAAATCGATCCTGCTCCAGAGTACAGGCCTCGGTGTAACGCTCATTCCTTCAAAGATAAACGCGAATCCGACCATTTTAAAAAAAAAATCTCTCTCTCTATTTCTCTCTTGCTTCTCCTTCATTTAGGAATACATTAATTTGTTGAAAACTGTTCAACTATTGTCTTTCTCTCTCTTTGAGTCAACTACTCACCACATGTTATGCACTGCAGTGCTAGCTAGCTGTAGCTTATGCTTTCAGTACTAGATTCATTCTCTGATCCTTTGATTGGGTGGACAACATGTCAGTTCATGCTGCAAGAGCTCTGATAGGTTGGAGGATGTCCTCCAGAAGTTGTCATAGTTACTGTGTATATCTATGGAAGGGGGTGAGAACCATGAGCCTCCTAGGTTTTGTATTGAAGACAATGTACTCAGAGGAGGATGAAAGCTAGCTGTCCTCCGGCTACACGATGGTGCTACCCTACAGAGTGCTGTTGAGGCTAATGTAGACCTTCTTTGCAAAATAGTGTGTTTTAATCAATTATTTGGTGACGTGATTTATATTTAGTATAGTTTTATCTAAAAAGGATAACTCTTTTAATGTTAGATTTTTTTTTTTTTATGAAATTCACTGAGGAGGATGGTCCTCCACTGAGATAGCTGCTGATAGCTAGCTGTAGTTCTATAAGCTAACAGTGAAAAGTACATTTCTTGAAGAAAATGTGTTGTGTTTGCTAGCTTGCTTTAAAGTACAGTTGAAGTCGGAAGTTTACATACACTTACGTTGGAGTCATTAAAACTAATTTTTCAACCACTCCACAAACTGTAGTTTTGGCAAGTTGGTTAGGACATCCACTTTGTGCACGACACAAGTAATTTTTCAAATAACACATAATTCACTGTATCACAATTCCAGTGGGTCAGAAGTTTACATACACTAAGTTGACTGTGCCTTTAAACAGCTTGGAAAATTCCAGAAAATGATGTCATGGCTTTAGAAGCTTCTGATAGGCTAATTGACATCATTTGAGTCAATTGGAGGTGTACCTGTGGATGTATTTCAAGGCCTACCTGGTGTGGTGTGGTGTGGGTTCTACCTTGGACTTCACGTTTCGGTTGTTGTTTTGTCGTTGTGTTTATAAGTTAATAAACATGTACGTATATCACGCTGCGCCTTGGTCTGACCCGTCATTCAACGAACGTGACAATAATATATGTTGTAATATTTGTTCTGTCTTTTCTGGAGGATAAAATTTAAATTTTAACCAGCTGTGTATGGCTTGTTTAAGAAAGGGTGATACTTTAAACAAGGTTTCATTTTCAATTAACAGAAAATTATAAGTTTTAATTTGTATAAAGGCTAAAAGGCCAGTTTTGAACGAAGGATGAGCCTTTCTTAGTAATCTACCGGGTTTAAAGTAAGTAACTTTCTGGGCGACGTGACCAAATTCACATAGAAATGTGAGTTCTACAGTGCCTTGCAAAAGTATTACATTTACGTCATTTAGCAGACGCTCTTATCCAGAGCGACTTACAGTTTGTGAATACATATTTTTTTTATACTGGCACCCCGTGGGAATCGAACCCACAACCCTGGCGTTGCAAACGCCATGCTCTATCAACTGAGCTACATCCCTGCCGGCCATTCCCTCCCCTACCCTGGGCCAATTGTGCACCGCCCATGAGTCTCCCGGTCGCGGCCGGCGGTGACAGAGCCTGGATTCGAACCAGGATCTCTAGTGGCACAGTTAGCACTGCAATGCAGTGCCTTAGACCACTGCGCCACTCAGAAGTATTCATCCCCCTTGGCGTTTTTCCTATTTTGTTGCATTACAACCTGTAATTTAAATGGATTTTTATTTGGATTTCATGTAATGGACATACACAAAAAAGTCCAAATTGGTGAAGTGAAATTCAAAAAATAACTTGTTTCAAAAAATTCAAAAAAATAAATTACGGAAAAGTGGTGCGTGCATATGTATTCACCCCCTTTGCTGTGAAGCCCCTAAATAAGATCTGGTGCAACCAATTACCCTCAGAAGTCACATAATTAGTTAAATAAAGTCCACCTGTGTGCAATCTAAGTGTCACATGATCTGTCACATGATCTCAGTATATATACACCTGTTCTGAAAGGCCCCAGAGTCTGCAACACCACTAAGCAAGGGGCACCACCAAGCAAGCGGCACCATGAAGACCAAGGAGCTCTCCAAACAGGTCTCGGACAAAGTTGTGGAGAAATACAGATCAGGGTTGGGTTATAAAAAATATCTGAAACTTTCAACATCCCATGGACCACCATTAAATACATTATTGAAAAATGGAAAGAATATGGCACCACAACAAACCTGCCAATAGAGGGCCGCCCACCAAAACACACGGACCAGGCAATGAGGACATTAATCAGAGAGGCAACAAAGAGACCAAAGATAACCCTGAAGGAGCTGCAAAGCTCCACAGCAGAGATTGGAGTATCTGTCCATAGGACCACTTTAAGCCGTATAGTCCACAGAGCTGGGCTTTACGGAAGAGTGGCCAGAAAAAAAGCCATTGCTTGAAGAAAAAAATAAGCAAACATGTTTGGTGTTCGCCAAAAGGCATGTGGGAGACTCCCCAAACATATGGAAGAAGGTACTCTGGTCAGATGAGACTTAAATTGAGCTTTTTGGCCATCAAGGAAAACGCTATATCTGGTGCAAACCCAACATCTCTCATCACCCCGAGAACACCATCCCCACAGTGAACCATGGTGGTGGCAGCATCATGCTGTGGGGATGTTTTTCCATCGGCAGGGACTGGGAAACTGGTCAGAATTGAAGGAATGATGGATGACACTAAATACAGGGAAATTCTTGAGGGAAACCTGTTTCAGTTTTCCAGAGATTTGAGACTGGGGCGGAGGTTCACCTTCCAGCAGGACAATGACCCTAAGCATACTGCTCAAGCAACACTCGAGTGGTGTAAGGGGAAACATTTAAATGTCTTGGAAGGCCTAGTCAAAGCCCAGACCTCAATCCAATTGAGAATCTGTGGTATGACTTAAAGATTGCTGTACACCAGCGGAACCCATCCAACTTGAAGGAGCTGGAGCAGTTTTGCCTTGAAGAATGGGCAAAAATCCCAGTGGCTAGATGTGCCAAGCTTATAGAGACATACCCCAAGAGACTTGCAGCTGTAATTGCTGCAAAAGGTGGCTCTACAAAGTTTTGACTTTGGGGGGGGGGGGGGGGGGGGGGGGGGGGGGGGGGGGGGGGGTGAATAGTTATGCACGTCCAAGTTTTCTGGTGTTTTTTGTATTTCTTTTGCATCTTCAAAGTATTAGGCATGTTGTGTAAATCAAATGATACAAACCCCCCCAAAATCCATTTGAATTCCAGGTTGTAAGGCAACAAAATAAGAAAAATGCCAAGGGGGGTGAATACTTTCGCAAGCCACTGTAGATGTTACCTATAGGAAGTGTTTAATATTTAATAATGTCAACCCCCCAAACACATATTCATTATATAAATAGGCACGTTCAATTTTGTCTGGCTTAGCTTTCCAAATAAAGTGAAATGTTTTATGCTCATATGATTTAAAAAACGTATCGTCTGGAGTAGGCAGCGCCATAAATAAATAAGTAAACTGTGATAGGACCAAAGAGTTCATCAATGTGATTTTTCCATAAATAGACAGGTATTTACCTCTACATGGTTGCAGGATCTTGTCTATTTTCGCTAACTTTCTATAGACTTTTGTTGAGGTAAGTAATATTTTTTGTTTTGTGATATGAAAACCAAGGAAGGTGGGGTTATATTTGGCTATAATGATGAGTGGCTGGAAGGTGGGGTTGAGGGACTAGTGATATATAAATAGATAGTTATCTGCATCCATGCAAATGATTTATCTAATTACATGTTTTACATTTTTTTTGTCATTTAGCAGACTCTTTTATCCAGAGTAATTAGGTTTAAGAGCCTTGCTCAAGGGCACATCAACATATTTTTCACCTAGCCAGCTTGGGGATTCGAACCAGCGACCTTTGGTTACTGGCCCAATGCTCTTAATGGCTAGGCTTCCTGCCGCCCAAAGTTAATATGATTGGCTAGTGTACTACTTCCTACTACCAGTATTTAGCCACTAGATGTTTAAAGTGTTAATTGATTATATGTATAATTTCCCCTGGGCAACAATAAAGTATATCATATAAATGATAGGGTTAGGGTTGACTGGACTCCTCCAGTGTTGTTACCTGTAGGAAGTACATGTGATCCTCCTCGGTGTTTGAGAGCAGTCTTCTGAAACCTGTCCACCAGCTCAGCTTGTATTTCACCACCAGACCAGTGTCCCGCTAATCCACCCCTCCCTCCTTGTATTTCACCACCAGACCAGTGCTAATCCACCCTCCCTCCTTGTATTTCACCACCAGACCAGTGCTAATCCACCCCTCCCTCCTTGTATTTCACCACCAGACCAGTGCTAATCCACCCCTCCCTCCTGTATTTCACCCCCAGACCAGTGCTAATCCACCCCTCCCTCCTTGTATTTCACCCCCAGACCAGTGCTAATCCACCCCTCCCTCCTTGTATTTCACCACCAGACCAGTGCTAATCCACCCCTCCCTCCTTGTATTTCACCACCAGACCAGTGCTATCCACCCCTCCCTCCTTGTATTTCACCACCAGACCAGTGCTAATCCACCCCTCCCTCCTTGTATTTCACCCCCAGACCAGTGCTAATCCACCCCTCCCTCCTTGTATTTCACCACCAGACCAGTGCTAATCCACCCCTCCCTCCTTGTATTTCACCACCAGACCAGTGCTAATCCACCCCTCCCTCCTTGTATTTCACCCCCAGACCAGTGCTAATCCACCCCTCCCTCCTTGTATTTCACCCCCCAGACCAGTGCTAATCCACCCCTTTCCTCCTTGTATTTCACCCCCAGACCAGTGCTAATCCACCCCTCCCTCCTTACCCCTTCTGTCTGCGGTCCCAGTACCCTTCTATACAGGCTCCTTACCCCTTCTGTCTGCGGTCCCAGTACCCTTCTATACAGGCTCCTTACCCCTTCTGTCTGCGGTCCCAGTACCCTTCTATACAGGCTCCTTACCCCTTCTGTCTGCGGTCCCAGTACCCTTCTATACAGGCTCCTTACCCTTCTGTCTGCGGTCCCAGTACCCTTCTATACAGGCTCCTTACCCTTCTGTCTGCGGGTCCCCAGTACCCTTCTATAACAGGCTCCTTACCCCTTCTGTCTGCGGTCCCAGTACCCTTCTATACAGGATCCTTACCCCTTCTGTCTGCGGTCCACAGTACCCTTCTATACAGGCTCCTTACTCCTTCTGTCTGCGGTCCCAGTACCCTTCTATACAGGCTCCTTACCCCTTCTGTCTGCGGTCCCAGTACCCTTCTATACAGGCCCCTTACCCCTTCTGTCTGCGGTCCCAGTACCCTTCTATACAGGCTCCTTACCCCTTCTGTCTGCGGTCCCAGTACCCTTCTATACAGGCTAGACAGTAGCTGTGGCCACAGGGGATGGTGACCGACTTTCTGAGGACCTCCAGGCAGACTGGACAGTTGAACTGGTCCAGATCTAAAGATATACTGCTGCTGGGCGCTGCCAGTCTGCTGGTCGCTGCCAACCAGCTGCCAGTCTGCCAGTCTGCTGGTCGCTGCCAGTCTGCTGGGCGCTGCCAGTCTGCTGGTCGCTGCTAGTCTGCTGGGCGCTGCCAGTCTGCTGGTCGTTGCCAACCAGCTGCCAGTCTGCCAGTCTGCTGGTCGCTGCCAGTCTGCTGGGCGCTGCCAGTCTGCTGGTCGCTGCCAGTCTGCTGGTCGCTGCCAGTCTGCTGGTCGTTGCCAGTCTGCTGGTCGCTGCCAGTCTGCTGGTCGCTGCCAGTCTGCTGGTCGCTGCCAGTCTGCTGGTCGTTGCCAACCAGCTGCTAGTCTGCTGGTCGCTGCCAGTCTGCTGGTCGTTGCCAACCAGCTGCCAGTCTGCTGGTCGCTGCCAGTCTGCTGGTCGCTGCCAGTCTGCTGGTCGCTGCCAACCAGCTGCCAGTCTGCTGGTCGCTGCCAGTCTGCTGGTCGCTGCTAGTCTGCTGGTCGCTGCCAGTCTGCTGGTCGCTGCCAGTCTGCTGGTCGTTGCCAACCAGCTGCCAGTCTGCTGGGCGCTGCCAGTCTGCTGGTCGCTGCCAGTCTGCTGGGCGTTGCCAGTCTGCTGGTCGCTGCCAGTCTGCTGGGCGCTGCCAGTCTGCTAGTCTGCTGGGCGTTGCCAGTCTGCTGGTCGCTGCCAGTCTGCTGGTCGTTGCCAGTCTCTACTGATACAAACAGGAAGTGCCTAGCTGGTTTCTGTGTGTAGTGAATGTGTGGTGAAACTGGATATATATCTCTCTCACTGAGGAGGCTGTCAGGTAGAGCTGCATTACGGAAGAATCACAGTACATCACTAGTGGCACAATAGATCACAATAGATCACAATAGATCACAATAGATCATGTCCATTCATAGATATGTGGTCCTCTGTAGCTCAGCTGGTAGAGCATTGCGCTTGTAACGCCAGAGTAGTGGGTTCGATCCCCGGGACCACCCATACGTAAAAATGTATGCACACATGACTGTAAGTCGCTTTGGATAAAAGCGTCTGCTAAATGGCATATTATTGATATGGTTTGATCTATAAGAGCCATTTTGTATGTGTAAAAGAAAATGCATTAAAATTATATAGAATATTTTAGTTGATTTGTTATTGAATAGAAAGGTATAGAAACTATATAGAATTGCTTGTCATTGTATGGAAACGGTCTATTATGGTAAATCTGTATATTGGAAGCCTTTTAATGCTACTGTGACACCTAGTGGACACCTGTGGGTTTGCTAGTAGAGAAGCAAAGGGTTATGGGTAACATGGCATTGTTAGTCTTGAACTCAAAGAGCCCCACAGTGGAGGTGTCATAAAACCTAGAGGTCAACCTAGAGGTCAACCTAGAAACACTTAAAATAAGGGCTGTGTTTTGTGTGTCCTTACCCTGGCGTGATAACCATGTAAATCTGTCTCGGACAAGGTTACTTTTATCAATATATTCAGCTCTATTTACTCTCAGATTCGAAAATGCTAATTAGCGTCAACATAGACATCATGCAAAACTACAAATCCCTGCAAGCTCCTGCACGTCATCTCTAGCTGATGCTAGCAGGTAATGTGTCAATTTAAAACTTGCACAAGACAGTTCACAGAATTGTCAATTTAAAGACATTTAGCCAATGTATTCATTACTACATATAGCTAACATTAGATAGTTAATACAGAGTTTCTTACCTTTGCCTCGATTCGGAAGTCTCATCCAGATCATCATGGTATTTGTAGTTCTTTATGATATCCACATTAGCAGCTAATTAGCATTTCATCTTTGGGGGATAAATCCAGGCTAATATATTGATAAAAGTCATCCGAGAGAGATTTACACGGTTATCAAAACTTCATGCTAGATACATTTTCTAACCTCTCTGGATTACAACCAAATTATGATAAAAGTACTATATTAAGGTGAGGGAAAAAAGTATTTGATCCCCTGCTGATTTTGTACGTTTGCCCACTGACAAAGAAATTATCAGTCTATAATTTGAATGGTAGGTTTATTTGAACAGTGAGAGACAGAATCACAACAAAAAAATCGAGAAAAACGCATGTCAAAAATGTTATAAATTGATTTGCATTTTAATTAGGGAAATAAGTATTTGACCCCTCTGCAAAACATTACTTAGTACTTGGTGGCAAAACCCTTGTTGGCAATCACAGAGGTCAGACATTTCTTGTAGTTAGCCACCAGGTCTGCACACATCTCAGGAGGGATTTTGTCCCACTCCTCTTTGCAGATCTTCTCCAAGTCATTAAGGTTTCGAGGCTGACATTTGGCAACTCGAACCTTCAGCTCCCTCCGCAGATTTTCTATGGGATTAAGGTCTGGAGACTGGCTAGGCCACTCCAGGACCTTAATGTGCTTCTTCTTGAGCCACTCCTTTGTTGCCTTGGCCGTGTGTTTTGGGTCATTGTCATGCTGGAATACCCATCCTCGACCCATTTTCAATGCCCTAGCTGAGGGAAGGAGGTTCTCACCCAAGATTTGACGGTACATGGCCCCGTCCATCGTCCCTTTGATGTGGTGAAGTTGTCCTGTCCCCTTAGCAGAAAAACACACCCAAAGCATAATGTTTCCACCTCCATGTTTGACGGTGGAGATGGTGTTCTTGGGGTCATAGGCAGCATTCCTCCTCCTCCAAACACGGCGAGTTGAGTTGATGCCAAAGAGCTCGATTTTGGTCTCATCTGACCACAACACTTTCACCCAGTTCTCCTCTGAATCATTCAGATGTTCATTGGCAAACTTCAGACGGCCTGTATATGTGCATTCTTGAGCAGGGGGACCTTGCGGGCTCTGCAGGATTTCAGTCCTTCACAGCATAGTGTGTTACCAATTGTTTTATTGGTGACTATGGTCCCAGCTGCCTTGAGATCATTGACAAGATCCTCCCGTGTAGTTCTGGGATGATCCCTTACCGTTCTCATGATCATTGCAACTCCACGAGATGAGATCTTGCATGGAGCCCCAGGCCGAGGGAGGTTGACAGTTCTTTTGTGTTTCTTCCATTTGCGAATAATCGCACCAACTGTTGTCACCTTCTCACCAAGATGCTTGGTGATGGTCTTGTAGCCCATTCCAGCCTTGTGTAGGTCTACAATCTTGTCCCTGACATCCTTGGAGAGCTCTTTGGTCTTGGCCATGGTGGAGAGTTTGGAATCTGATTGATTGATTGCTTCTGTGGACAGGTGTCTTTTATACAGGTAATAAACTGAGATTAGAAGCACTCCCTTTAAGAGTGTGCTCCTAATCTCAGCTCGTTACCTGTATAAAAGACACCTGGGAGCCAGAAATCTTTCTGATTGAGAGGGGGTCAAATACTTATTTCCCTCATTAAAATGCAAATGAATTTATAACATTTTTGACATGCGTTTTTCTGGATTTTTTTGTTGTTATTCTGTCTCTCACTGTTCAAATAAACCTACCATTAAAATTATAGACTGATCATTTCTTTGTCAGTGAGCAAACGTACAAAATCAGCAGGGGATCAAATACTTTTTTCCCTCACTGTACGTATTGGATCACTAAAAATAAAATATGTACATTAATGTATAGTTTACCAATAAAATGGTCTGATGGTGATGTGTATATACCTGGAATACATATCCCAAAATAAATAAATAAATCTCACTCCAATATATTTTAATAGAAAGTTACCTTGCTAAAATGAAAAATAAATAAAAAAATAAAGGTAAATACCTCTCTGTTTGTGGGAAAATCACCCTGATTAACTCTTTAGTATTATCCCAGTTTACCTATTTGCTTATGGTCTTGCCTACGCCTAGCGAACAGTTTTTTAAACTATATGAGGAAAAAATATTCCATTTTATTTGGACGGCAAGCCAGACAAAATTAAACGGGCCTATTTATATAATGAATATGAATTCGGAGGACAGAAATGATTAAATATTAAAGCATTAGACCTATCACTAAAAGCTTCAGTCATACAAAAGTTATACTTAAATCCGAACTGGTTCTCTAGCAAATTACTAAGATTGTCTCAACTCATGTTCAAGAATGGCCTTTTTTCCTTTATTCAGATTACAACCTCTCACTTTCAGTTATTTGAAAAGGAAATAATCTCCCAAATATCACTATTTCTACGACAGAACAAATAATGCAACAAATATTGTGGTTAAACTCAAATATACCACTTGATAAAAAAAACGTTGTTTTTTTAAAAGGTATAATCTTCATAAATGATATCATAGGTAGGACTGGTGGAGTTATGTCGCACATGCAGCTAACAAAAACATATGGAAATGTCTGCTCTACCCAAAATTACAACCAAATAATTGCAGCATTACCACAAAAATGGAAGAGGAAAATGGAAGAGGAAAGTGGAAGGGGGAGAAAGTAAGGAACTTGTCTGTCGGCCGCATTAAAGAACATAATTGGTTAAGGAAAATTGTGATAAATAAAAAAGTTTACCAGTTTCATTTAAGGACCAAAGGATTGACAGCCGTCCCATATAGATTGCAAAATAGTTGGGAAGAGATTTTTGACGTACCGATTCCATGGCAAATGGTTTATGAACTGATTCAAAACGTATCATTTTTCCATTTCAATTATTATGCAAAATTCTTGCCACCAATAGAATGTTATTTATATGGGGGATACAATCTTCCCAGGTCTGCAGATTTAGCTGCGAAGAGACAGAATCATTAGATCATTTGTTTTGGTACTGTCCATTTGTAGCTTGTTTTTGGTCACAGGTCCAGGAATGGCTAAAGGATTGCAATATTTACCTGGAGCTAACCCTGCAGATAGCACTACTGGATGATCTGAAAAGTCATAGTCAATCGATCAATAATATAATAATACTTTTAGCAAAAACGTTTATTTTCAATTTAGAATCTGTAGAAACAATGAGAATAGAAAGGTTCAGAACTTTTGTAAAACATCACAGTACAGTTATAAAATATATGGCAAATAGAAATCCAATATGGATGGTGTTAAGAGATAGATGGGAGGTATTGAATGGAGCTGAAGGATGGGACTAATAACAACTAATAAGAACAAAAATAACTAATATAAAACATACTGTGTCCATAATAAGTATACACACTACCGTTCAAAAGTTTGGGGTCACTTAGAAATGTCCTTGTTTTCGAAGGAAAAGCAATTTTTTGGTCCATTAAAATAACATCAAATTGATCAGAAATACAGTGTAGACATTGTTAATGTTGTAAATGCTATTGTAGCTGGAAACGGCTGATTTTTAATGGTATATCTAGGCGTAAAGAGGCCCATTATCAGCAACCATCAGTCCTGTGTTCCAATGGCACGTTGTGATTGCTAAACACCAGTCTCAACGTCAACAGTGAAGAGGCGACTCCGGGGTGCTGACCTTCTAGGCAGAGTTGCAAAGAAAAAGCCATATCTCAGACTGGCCAATAAAAATAAAAGATTAAGATGGGCAGTCTGAGATATGGCTTTTTCTTTGCAACTCTGCCTAGAAGGTCAGCACCCCGGAGTCACCTCTTCACTGTTGATGTTGAGACTGGTGCCAGTTGAGGACCTGTGAGGCGTCTGTTTCTCAAACTAGACACTCTAATGTATTTGGAAAGTCCATGGAAAATAAGAGCACCTCCTCCCAACTGCCCACTGCACTGAGGCTAGGAAACACTGTCACCACCGATAAATCTACAATAATCGAAAATTTCAACAAGCATTTTGCTACGGCTGGCCATGCTTTCCACCTGGCTACCACTACCCCGGCCACCAGCTCTGCACCCTCCGCTGCAACTTTCCCTTGCCCCCCCCCCCCCCCGCTTCTCCTTCATACAAATTCAGACAACTGATGTCCTGAAAGAGCTGAAAAATCAGCTGGGCTAGACAATCTGGACCCTTTCTTTCTAAAATTAGCCGCCGAAATTGTCGCAACCCCTATTACTAGCCTGTTCAACCTCTCTTTTGTAACGTCTGAGATCCCCAGAGATTGGAAAGCTGCCGCGGTCATCCCCCTCTTCAAAGGGGGTGACACTCTAGATCCAAACTGTTACAGACCTATATCCATCCTGCCCTGCCTTAGAAAGTTTTTGAAAGCCAAGTTAACAAACAGATCACCGACCATTTTGAATCCCACCGTACCTTCTCCGCTATGCAATCCGATTTCCGAGCTGGTCATGGGTGCACCTCAGCCACGCTCAAGGTCCTAAACGATATTATAACCGCGATCGATAAAAGACAGTACTGCGCAGCCGTCTTCATCGACCTGGCCAAGGCTTTCGACTCTGTCAACAACCGCATTCTTATTGGCAGACTAAATAGCCTTGGTTTCTCTAATGACTGCCTTGCCTGGTTCACCAACTACTTCTCAGATAGAGTTCAATGTGTCAAATCGGAGGGCCTGTTGTCTGGACCTCTGGCCATCTCTATGGGGGTGCCACAGGGTTCAATTCTCGGGCCGACTCTATTCTCTGTGTATATCAATGATGTCGCTCTTGCTGCTGGTGACGCTCAGATCCACCTCTATGCGGACGACACCATTTTGTATACATCTGGCCCTTCATTGGACACTGTGTTAACAAACCTCCAAACGAGCTTCAATGCCATACAACACTCCTTCCGTAGCCTCCAACTGCTCTTAAACACTAGTAAAACTAAATGCATGCTCTTCAATCGAACGCTGCTTGCACCCGCCCACTCGATTAGAATCACTACTCTCGACGGGTCTGACCTAGAGTATGTGGACAACTACAAATACCTAGGTGTCTGGTTAGACTGTAAACTCTCCTTCCAGACTCACATTAAGCATCTCCAATCAAAAGTTAGATCTAGAATCGGCTTCCTATTTCGCAACAAAGCCTCCTTCACTCATGCTGCTAAACATGCCCTCGTAAAACTGACTATCCTACCGATCCTTGACTTCGGCGATGTCATTTACAAAATAGCCTCTAGCACTCTACTCAGCAAATTGGATGTAGTCTATCACAGTGCCATCCGTTTTGTCTCCAAAGCCCCATATACTACCCACCACTGTGACCTGTACGCTCTTGTTGGCTGGTCCTCACTACATATTCGTTGCCAAACCCACTGGCTCCAGATCATCTATAAATCACTGCTAGGCAAATCCCTGTCTTATCTTAGCTCACTGGTCACCATAGCAACACCCACCCGTAGTCTGCGCTCCAGCAGGTATATCTCACTGGTCATCCCCAAAGCCAACACCTCCTTTGGCCGCCATTCCTTCCAGTTCTCTGCTGCCAATGACTGGAACGAACTGCAAAAATCTCTGACGCTGGAGACTCTTATCTCCCTCACTAACTTCAAGCGTCAGTTGTCAGAGCAGCTTACTGATCTCTGCACCTGTACACAGCCCATTTGAAATTAGCCCACCCAACTACCTCATCCCCATATTGTTATTTATTTTGCTAATTTGCACCCCAGTATCTCTATTTGCACATCATCTTTTGCACATTCCAGAGTTAATTATGAAATTGTAACTATTTTTGCACTACCTCAATAACTTACTACATTCGCACACGCTGCATATATATTTTCTGTTGTATTTTTGACTTTGTTTTGTTTACCCCATATGTAACTCTGTGTTGTTGTTTTTATCGCACTGCTTTGCTTTATCTTGGCCAGGTCGCAGTTGTAAATGAGAACTTGTTCTCAACTGGCTTACGGGTTAGATCCTGAGTGGCGCAGTGGTCTAAGGCACTGCATAGCAGTGCTAACTGTGCCACTAGAGATCCTGGTTCGAATCCAGGCTCTGTCGCAGCCGGCCGCGACCGGGAGACTCATGGGCGGCGCACAAGTCGTCCAGGGTAGGGGAGGGAATGGCCGGCAGGGATGTAGCTCAGTTGATAGAGCATGGCGTTTGCAATGCCAGGGTTGTGGGTTCGATTCCCACGGGGGGCCAGTATAAAAAAATATGTATTCACTAACTGTAAGTCGCTCTGGATAAGAGCGTCTGCTAAATGACTAAAATGTAATGTAAATGTAAATAAATAAATGTGCCTCTTGGTCAGTTGTGCACCGGGGCCTCCCACTCCTCTTTCTATTCTGGTTAGAGCCAGTTTGCGCTGTTCTGTGAAGGGAGTAGTACACAGCGTTGTACGAGATCTTCAGTTTCTTGGCAATTTCTCGCATGGAATAGCCTTCATTTCTCAGAACAAGAATAGACTGACCAGTTTCAGAAGAAAGCTTTTTGTTTCTGGCCATTTTCAGCCTGTAATCGAACCCACAATTGCTGATGCTCCAGATACTCAACTAGTCTCAAGAAGGCCAGTTTTATTGCTTCTTTAATCAGCACAACAGTTTTCAGCTGTGCTAACATAATTGCAAAAGGGTTTTCTAATGATCAATTAGCCTTTTAAAATGATAAACTTGGATTAGCAAAACACAACGTTGCCATGGGAACACAGGACTGATGGTTGCTGATAATGGGCCTCTGTACGCCTATGTAGATATTCCATTAAAAATCAGCCGTTTCCAGCTACAATAGCCATTTACAACATTAACAATGTCTACACTGTATTTCTTGATGTTATTTTAATGGACAAAAAATTGCTTTTCTTTCGAAAACAAGGACATTTCTAAGTGACTCCAAACTTTTGAATGGTAGTGTGTGTATATATATATATATATATATATATATATATATATATATATTATATATATATATATATATATATATGCGGGGGAAAAAACATATGGGGGATTGGAAGTGATGCAGACAATTACATTGATGGAAGTTACAATCTATCTGCACTATTAAAGCTGATCTACCCCCATATATATATATATATACTTCATGCCAGGGTAAGACTACACGGAACACAGCTCTTATTTTAAGTGTTTCTAAAATTCCCTATGGGAAAAATGAATGATGGAAAAACGATTGGAAGCATTTCCCTGTTTGACCGCTAGGTTTTATGGGTATTTTGACTCATATGGTGGTGCTCTATTAGGACAGGTCTTTGGGACCTGATAAGAACTGGAAGAAGCCAGTTTTCTGTTGATTCAGTTGCCTTCTACTTTATTATTTGTGTGGATTTGACCTTTTTGCCGTTAATATGAACCTGTTTAACCTCATCTGGATTACTGCTTTCTTGGTAACACTTTACTTGACACCCGGTGTCATAACACATTATGGAATTGTCATAACCTGTCATCATGACCCATATATTTACACCTGTTGTGACATATATTGCGTTATGTTATGACTGGTTATAACGCCTACATAAGATTGTCAAAACCCACATTTATTCAAATTCGTTTTTTTTCCTGCCAAGAAGTTTCCTTTCGTCTGAAAGTTTGTTTCTTAAATCCTTTGTTGTTGTTATGAATTCTTTAGTCATGTTTTTTTTTCATCATATTTTAAATAACTTGTAGAAAATACACTTTATGACACTGTCAAGAAGCATTATGACCATCCAGAACAGTGTTATGATGCTGGGTGTCCAGAACAGTGTTATGATGCTGGGTGTCCAGAACAGTGTTATGATGCTGGGTGTCCAGAACAGTGTTATGATGCTGGGTGTCCAGAACAGTGTTATGATGCTGGGTGTCCAGAACAGTGTTATGATGCTGGGTGTCCAGAACAGTGTAATGATGCTGGGTGTCCAGAACAGTGTTATGATGCTGGGTGTCCAGAACAGTGTAATGATGCTGGGTGTCCAGAACAGTGTAATGATGCTGGGTGTCCAGTAGTGTTATGATGCTGGGTGTCCAGAACAGTGTAATGATGCTGGGTGTCCAGTAGTGTTATGATGCTGGGTGTCCAGAACAGTGTAATGAGGCTGGGTGTCCAGTAGTGTTATGATGCTGGGTGTCCAGAACAGTGTAATGATGCTGGGTGTCCAGAAACAGTGTAATGATGCTGGGTGTCCAGTAGTGTTATGATGCTGGGTGTCCAGAACAGTGTAATGATGCTGGGTGTCCAGTAGTGTTATGATGCTGGGTGTCCAGAACAGTGTTATGATGCTGGGTGTCCAGAACAGTGTAATGATGCTGGG
Organism: Coregonus sp. 'balchen'; assembly: GCA_902810595.1. NCBI lineage: Eukaryota > Metazoa > Chordata > Actinopteri > Salmoniformes > Salmonidae > Coregonus > Coregonus sp. 'balchen'. The sequence goes on from LR778266.1 coordinate 44,037,655, forward strand.
TGTCCAGAACAGTGTTATGATGCTGGGTGTCCAGAACAGTGTAATGATGCTGGGTGTCCCAGAACAGTGTAATGATGCTGGGTGTCCAGTAGTGTTATGATGCTGGGTGTCCAGAACAGTGTTATGATGCTGGGTGTCCAGAACAGTGTAATGATGCTGAGTGTCCAGAACAGTGTTATGATGCTGGGTGTCCAGTACAGTGTAATGATGCTGGGTGTCCAGAACAGTGTAATGATGCTGGGTGTCCAGTAGTGTTATGATGCTGGGTGTCCAGAACAGTGTTATGATGCTGGGTGTCCAGAACAGTGTAATGATGCTGGGTGTCCAGAACAGTGTAATGATGCTGGGTGTCCAGTAGTGTTATGATGCTGGGTGTCCAGAACAGTGTAATGATGCTGGGTGTCCAGAACAGTGTAATGATGCTGGGTGTCCAGAACAGTGGTATGATGCTGGGTGTCCAGTAGTGTTATGATGCTGGGTGTCCAGAACAGTGTAATGATGCTGGGTGTCCAGAACAGTGTAATGATGCTGGGTGTCCAGAACAGTGGTATGATGCTGGGTGTCAGTAGTGTTATGATGCTGGGTGTCCAGAACAGTGTAATGATGCTGGGTGTCCAGTACAGTGTTATGATGCTGGGTGTCCAGTAGTGTTATGATGCTGGGTGTCCAGAACAGTGTTATGATGCTGGGTGTCCAGTACAGTGTTATGATGCTGGGTGTCCAGAACAGTGTTATGATGCTGGGTGTCCAGAACAGTGTAATGATGCTGGGTGTCCAGTAGTGTTATGATGCTGGGTGTCCAGAACAGTGTTATGATGCTGGGTGTCCAGAACAGTGTTATGATGCTGGGTGTCCAGTAGTGTTATGATGCTGGGTGTCCAGAACAGTGTTATGATGCTGTGTGTCCAGAACAGTGTTATGATGCTGGGTGTCCTTTCTTTTACCACTAACCAACTTGGAAACTGTGACAACCAGTTAATACTAATCAACCTGTTGGACATTTTCATTCTGTGAGTAATAATCTAATGTAACTGCAGCAGCAACTCTCAAGTCTCTCTATGGAAACCTGTATGGAACCAACCTGTATGGAACCAACCTGTATGGAACCAACCTGTATTTTGATGTCTATAGAAGTGCTTTTTAGATTCTAGCATTGTTGTGATGCCAGCTATAGTAAAACACAAGTTGTATTCACTAGGAACCAAACAGAAGCAAACAGACCTAAACATTTAGCAACAGTGTCCCACTAATGAATACACCACAAGAAAGAAGACAGACAAGAGTTTAAAAGCAAATGTGTTTGTATTTCATCCTGTCACTGTTAAAAGCATTCATTACAGACTGATTTATTATGATTACAGATCTCTGAATGTTTGTGTGTAAATGATGTCTTTAAAAAGGTCATACTGTATCACTGTATGTGTTGAAAGTAACAGGCACTGATTGATCAGGTGAATACATTATGTCTGACAGAGAGAGGTCTGGTTCTCTCCCATCGGTCTTCCAGTCAATACAGTCACACCCTCTGCTTTGGTCTCCCCTCTCACTCTCCTCTGCAGATCCCTTCTCTCTGCCTGAGTTACAGCTTCCTGCGTGGGTGTGACTTGCGCTGCATCATCCTCTGTCTGGAGCCGTTGGAGGAGAGCTTGGATCCTGAGACGACAGAAGAGTTACTCAGCATAACTCTCGGAGAACCTGAGACAGAGAGGTATAGTGACGTCTTCACTTTACTGTAGAACTACCCCCAACCTGGGACAGAGAGGTATCATATTGATTTTACCTTTATTTAATAGGCAAGTCAGTTAAGAAACAAATTCTTATTCACAATGACGGCCTACACCGGCCAAACCGGGACGACGCTGGGCCAATTGTGCACCGCCCTATGGGACTCCCAATCACGGCCGGTTGTGATACAGCCTGGAATCGAACCAGGGGGTCTGTAGTGACGCCTCAAGCACTGAGATGCAGTGCCTTAGACCACTGAGATGCAGTGCCTTAGACCGCTGAGATGCAGTGCCTTAGACTGCGGAGATGCAGGGCCTAGACCGCTGAGATGCAGTGCCTTAGACCGCTGAGATGCAGTGCCTTAGACCGCTGAGATGCAGGGCCTTAGACCGCTGAGATGCAGTGCCTTAGACCGCTGAGATGCAGTGCCTTAGACCGCTGAGATGCAGTGCCTTAGACCGCTGAGATGCAGTGCCTTAGACCGCTGAGATGCAGTGCCTTAGACCGCTGAGATGCAGTGCCTTAGACCGCTGAGATGCAGTGCTTAGACCGCTGAGATGCAGTGCCTTAGACCGCTGAGATGCAGTGCCTTAGACCGCTGAGATGCAGTGCCTTAGACCGCTGAGATGCAGTGCCTTAGACCGCTGAGATGCAGTGCCTTAGACCGCTGAGATGCAGTGCCTTAGACGCTGAGATGCAGTGCCTTAGGACCGCTGAGATGCAGTGGCCTTAGACCGCTGAGATGCAGTGCCTTAGACCGCTGAGATGCAGTGCCTTAGACCGTGAGATGCAGTGCCTTAGACCGCTGAGATCGAGTGCCTTAGACCACTGAGATGCAGTGCCTTAGACCGCTGAGATGCAGTGCCTTAGACCGCTGAGATGCAGTGCCTTAGACCACTGAGATGCAGTGCCTTAGACCGCTGCCTTAGACCACTGAGATGCAGTGCCTTAGACCACTGAGATGCAGTGCCTTAGACCGCTGAGATGCAGTGCCTTAGACCACTGAGATGCAGTGCCTTAGACCGCTGAGATGCAGTGCCTTAGACGCTGAGATGCAGGCCTTAGACCACTGAGATGCAGTGCCTTAGACCGCTGCGCCACTCGGGAGCCCTAGGGTAGTGTTTCCCAACTCCAGTCCTCCAGGACCCCCAACAGCCCAACTCCAGTCCTCCAGGACCCCCAACAGCCCAACTCCAGTCCTCCAGTACCCCCAACAGCCCAACTCCAGTCCTCCAGTACCCCCAACAGCCCAACTCCAGTCCTCCAGTACCCCCCAACAGCCCAACTCCAGTCCTCCAGTACCCCCCAACAGCCCAACTCCAGTCCTCCAGTACCCCCAACAGCCCAACTCCAGTCCTCCAGTACCCCCCAACAGCCCTCCTCCAGTATCCCCCAACAGCCCAACTCCAGTCCTCCAGGACCCCCAACAGCCCAACTCCAGTCCTCCAGGACCCCCAACAGCCCAACTCCAGTCCTCCAGTACCCCCCAACAGCCCTCCTCCAGTATCCCCCAACAGCCCAACTCCAGACCTCCAGTGCCCAACTCCAGTCCTCCAGTCCCCCCAACAGCCCAACTCCAGTCCTCCAGGACCCCCAACAGCCCAACTCCAGTCCTCCAGTCCCCCCCAACAGCCCAACTCCAGTCCTCCAGTCCCCCCAACAGCCCAACTCCAGTCCTCCAGTCCCCCCAACAGCCCAACTCCAGTCCTCCAGGCCCCCCAACAGCCCAACTCCAGTCCTCCAGTCCCCCCAACAGCCCAACTCCAGTCCTCCAGTACCCCCAACAGCCCAACTCCAGTCCTCCAGTCCCCCCAACAGCCCAACTCCAGTCCTCCAGTACCCCCCAACAGCCCAACTCCAGTCCTCCAGGACCCCCAACAGCCCAACTCCAGTCCTCCAGGACCCCCAACAGCCCAACTCCAGTCCTCCAGTACCCCCCAACAGCCCAACTCCAGTCCTCCAGGACCCCCAACAGCCCAACTCCAGTCCTCCAACAGCCCAACTCCAGTCCTCCAGTACCCCCAACAGCCCAACTCCAGTCCTCCAGGACCCCCAACAGCCCAACTCCAGTCCTCCAGTACCCCCAACAGCCCAACTCCAGTCCTCCAGTACCCCCAACAGCCCAACTCCAGTCCTCCAGTCCCCCCAACAGCCCAACTCCAGTCCTCCAGTCCTCCCAACAGCACACCTGATTCAACTTGTCAATAAGTCCTCAATGAGTAGAATCAGGTGCGTTTTTCAGGGGTTACAAAAAAATATGTATGCTGTTGGGGGTCCTGGAGGACTGGAGTTGGGCTGTTGGGGGTCCTGGAGGACTGGAGTTGGGCACTGGAGGACTGGAGTTGGGCTGTTGGGGGATACTGGAGGACTGGAGTTGGGCTGTTGGGGGATACTGGAGGACTGGAGTTGGGCTGTTGGGGGTCCTGGAGGACTGGAGTTGGGCTGTTGGGGGTCCTGGAGGACTGGAGTTGGGCTGTTGGGGGTCCTGGAGGACTGGAGTTGGGCTGTTGGGGGTCCTGGAGGACTGGAGTTGGGCACTGGAGGACTGGAGTTGGGCTGTTGGGGGATACTGGAGGACTGGAGTTGGGCTGTTGGGGTACTGGAGTTGGGCTGTTGGGGTGACTGGAGTTGGGCTGTTGGGGGGTACTGGAGGACTGGAGTTGGGCTGTTGGGGATACTGGAGGACTGGAGTTGGGCTGTTGGGGGGGACTGGAGTTGGGCTGTTGGGGGGACTGGAGTTGGGCTGTTGGGGGGACTGGAGGACTGGAGTTGAGCTGTTGGGGGTACTGGAGGACTGGAGTTGAGCTGTTGGGGTTACTGGAGGACTGGAGTTGAGCTGTTGGGGGTACTGGAGGACTGGAGTTGGGCTGTTGGGGGTCCTGGAGGACTGGAGTTGGGGGGACTGGAGTTGGGCTGTTGGGGGGTACTGGAGGACTGGAGTTGGACTGTTGGGGGGACTGGAGGACTGGAGTTTGGCTGTTGGGGGTACTGGAGGACTGGAGTTGGGGGGACTGGAGTTGGGCTGTTGGGGGGTACTGGAGGACTGGAGTTGGACTGTTGGGGGGACTGGAGTTGGGCGACTGGAGTTGGGCTGTTCGGGGGACTAGAGGACTGGAGTTGGGCTGTTGGGGGGACTGGAGTTGGCTGTTGGGTGGACTGGAGTTGGGCTGTTGGGGGGAGTTGGGCTGTTGGGGGTACTGGAGTTGGGCTGTTGGGGGTACTGGAGTTGGGCTGTTGGGGGTACTGGAGGACTGGAGTTGTGCTGTTGGGGTACTGGAGGACTGGAGTTGGGCTGTTGGGGGTCCTGGAGGACTGGAGTTGGGCTGTTGGGGGGACTGGAGGACTGGAGTTGGGCTGTTGGGGGTCCTGGAGGACTGGAGTTGGGCTGTTGGGGATACTGGAGGACTGGAGTTGTGTGCTGTTGGGGGGTCCTGGAGGACTGGAGTTGGGCTGTTGGAGGACTGGAGGACTGGAGTTGGGCTGTTGGAGGACTGGAGGACTGGAGTTGGGCTGTTGGGGGTCCTGGAGGACTGGAGTTGGGCTGTTGGGGGTCCTGGAGGACTGGAGTTGTGCTGTTGGTGTACTGGAGTTGGGCTGTTGGGGGTACTGGAGGACTGGAGTTGGGCTGTTGGGGGTACTGGAGGACTGGAGTTGGGCTGTTGGGGGTCCTGGAGGACTGGAGTTGGGCTGTTGGGGGGTACTGGAGGACTGGAGTTGAGCTGTTGGGGGGTCCTGGAGGACTGGAGTTGGGCTGTTGGGGGTACTGGAGGACTGGAGTTGGGCTGTTGGGGGTACTGGAGGACTGGAGTTGAGCTGTTGGGGGTCCTGGAGGACTGGAGTTGGGCTGTTGGGGGTACTGGAGGACTGGAGTTGGGCTGTTGGGGGTACTGGAGGACTGGAGTTGGGCTGTTGGGGGTACTGGAGGACTGGAGTTGAGCTGTTGGGGGTCCTGGAGGACTGGAGTTGAGAAACACTGCTGTAGGGGATGGCTGAGTCATGTTCCAATACTGTAGACCTACAACTAGCTCCTACAACTAGCTCCTACAACTAGCTCCTACAACTAGCTCCTACAACTAGCTCCTACAACTACCTTTCAGGTTTATCTGACAGGTCTCCCTCGAACAAAAGGGGTAGAGCAAGTCTTCACATCAGAGTAAAACCATCCAGTCCTGGTGAGGTTGGTTTCAGTATTATCTACTATGTGGTTTCTACTTACCGAAGGGTGAGAAGGCGAAGCCCCCGAATGTGGGGACTGCAGCTCCGGGGCTGAGGAAGGGGTTGAGACCACCCCCGCTGGAGCTCTGCTCTACTGCAGCCGTAGCTGGGGGAGGAGCCACCACTAGGTAGGAGGAGACAGAACAGTCAGAACATAGGCAACGCCCACAAACAACTGCTAGGCCCAGTCCCAAACAGACGAGTCCAGAAACAACTGCTAGGCCCAGTGCCAAACAGACGAGTCCAGAAACAACTGCTAGGCCCAGTGCCAAACAGACGAGTCCAGAAACAACTGCTAGGCCCAGTGCCAAACAGACGAGTCCAGAAACAACTGCTAGGCCCAGTGCCAAACAGACGAGTCCAGAAACAACTGCTAGGCCCAGTGCCAAACAGACGAGTCCAGAAACAACTGCTAGGCCCAGTGCCAAACAGACGAGTCCAGAAACAACTGCTAGGCCCAGTGCCAGAAACACAGAACCAACTGACCTAAGCACTGCATGTAGATCCGAAGTGGTTCAATCATTACATTAGAGATAGAAGGTAGATTGGAGGTAGATTGGAGGTAGATTAGAGGTACAGTGAGGGAAGAAAGTATTTGATCCCCTGCTGATTTTGTACGTTTGCCCACTGACAAAGAAATGATCAGTCTATAATTTTAATGGTAGGTTTATTTGAACAGTGAGAGACAGAACAACAACAAAAAAATCCAGAAAAACGCATGTCAAAAATGTTCTAAATTGATTTGCATTTTAATGAGGGAAATAAATATTTAACCACCTCTCAATCAGAAAGATTTCTGGCTCCCGGGTGTCTTTTATACAGGTAACGAGCTGAGATTAGGAGCACACTCTTAAAGGGAGTGCTCCTAATCTCAGTTTGTTACCTGTATAAAAGACACCTGTCCACAGAAGCAATCAATCAATCAGATTCCAAACTCTCCACCATGGCCAAGACCAAAGAGCTCTCCAAGGATGTCAGGGACAAGATTGTAGACCTACACAAGGCTGGAATGGGCTACAAGACCATCACCAAGCAGCTTGGTGAGAAGGTGACAACAGTTGGTGCGATTATTCGCAAATGGAAGAAACACAAAAGAACTGTCAACCTCCCTCGGCCTGGGGCTCCATGCAAGATCTCACCTCGTGGAGTTGCAATGATCATGAGAACGGTGAGGAATCAGCCCAGAACTACACGGGAGGATCTTGTCAATGATCTCAAGGCAGCTGGAAACCAAGAAAACAATTGGTAACACACTACGCTGTGAAGGACTGAAATCCTGCAGCGTCCGCAAGGTCCCCCTGCTCAAGAAAGCACATATACAGGCCGTCTGAAGTTTGCCAATTAACATCTGACTGATTCAGAGGAGAACTGGGTGAAAGTGTTGTGGTCAGATGAGACCAAAATCGAGCTCTTTGGCATCAACTCAACTCGCCGTGTTTGGAGGAGGAGGAATGCTGCCTATGACCCCAAGAACCACCATCCCCCGCCGTCAAACATGGAGGTGGAAACATTATGCTTTGGGTGTGTTTTTCTGCTAAGGGGACAGGACAACTTCACCGCATCAAAGGGACGATGGACGGGGCCATGTACCGTCAAATCTTGGGTGAGAACCTCCTTCCCTCAGCCAGGGCATTGAAAATGGGTTGTGGATGGGTATTCCAGCATGACAATGACCCAAAACACACGGCCAAGGCAACAAAGGATTGGCTCAAGAAGAAGCACTTTAAGGTCCTGGAGTGGCCTAGCCAGTCTCCAGACCTTAATCCCATAGAAAATATGTGGAGGGAGCTGAAGGTTCGAGTTGCCAAACGTCAGCCTCGAAACCTTAATGACTTGGAGAAGATCTGCAAAGAGGAGTGGGACAAAATCCCTCCTGAGATGTGTGCAAACCTGGTGGCCAACTACAAGAAACGTCTGACCTCTGTGATTGCCAACAAGGGTTTTTTGCCACCAAGTACTAAGTCATGTTTTGCAGAGGGGTCAAATACTTATTTCCCTCATTAAAATGCAAATCAATTTATAACATTTTTGACATGCGTTTTTCTGGATTTTGTTGTTGTTATTCTGTCTCTCACTGTTCAAATAAACCTACCATTCAAATTATAGACTGTTCATGTCTTTGTCAGTGGGCAAACGTACAAAATCAGCAGGGGATCAAATACTTTTTTTCCCTCACTGTAGATTAGAGGTAGATTGGAGGTAGATTAGAGGTAGATTAGAGGTAGATTGGAGGTAGATTGGAGGTAGATTGGAGGTAGATTGGAGGTAGATTGGAGGTAGATTAGAGGTAGATTAGAGGTAGATAGAGGTGCACAGTAACTCACATGCTGTTGGTTGTGTTGGATCAGTCTGGAAGCAGCTGGGGGGTTCTGGAGACTCTACTATAGACACCTCTCTCACTGGAACACAGACAGTGTTGACAGTATATTAGGTATAAAAGAACAGTTGTCTAGTTCCCCAGTCTGCTGTATCTGCTCAGGGTACTGTATGACCCCTGCATAGTTCCCCAGTCTGCTGTATCTGCTCAGGGTACTGTATGACCCCTGCATAGTTCCCCCAGTCTGCTGTATCTGCTCAGGGTACTGTATGACCCCTGCATAGTTCCCCAGTCTGCTGTATCTGCTCAGGGTACTGTATGACCCCTGCATAGTTCCCCAGTCTGCTGTATCTGCTCAGGGTACTGTATGACCCCTGCATAGTTCCCCAGTCTGCTGTATCTGCTCAGGGTACTGTATGACCCCTGCATAGTTTCCCCAGGTCTGCTGTATCTGCTCAGGTACTGTATGACCCCTGCATAGTTCCCCAGTCTGCTGTATCTGCTCAGGGTACTGTATGACCCCTGCATAGTTCCCCAGTCTGCTGTATCTGCTCAGGGTACTGTATGACCCCTGCATAGTTCCCCAGTCTGCTGTATCTGCTCAGGGTACTGTATGACCCCTGCATAGTTCCCAGTCTGCTGTATCTGCTCAGGGTACTGTATGACCCCTGCATATTCCCCAGTCTGCTGTATCTGCTCAGGGTACTGTATGACCCCTGCATAGTTCCCCAGTCGCTGTATCTGCTCAGGGTACTGTATGACCCCTGCATAGTTCCCCATCTGCTGTAATCTGCTCAGGGGTACTGTATGACCCCTGCATAGTTCCCCCAGTCTGCTGTATCTGCTCAGGGTACTGTATGACCCCTGCATAGTTCCCCAGTCTGCTGTATCTGCTCAGGGTACTGTATGACCCCTGCATAGTTCCCCAGTCTGCTGTATCTGCTCAGGGTACTGTATGACCCCTGCATAGTTCCCCAGTCTGCTGTATCTGCTCAGGGTACTGTATGACCCCTGCATAGTTCCCCAGTCTGCTGTATCTGCTCAGGGTACTGTATGACCCCTGCATAGTTCCCCAGTCTGCTGTATCTGCTCAGGGTACTGTATGACCCCTGCATAGTTTCCCCAGTCTGCTGTATCTGCTCAGGGTACTGTATGACCCCTGCATAGTTCCCCAGTCTGCTGTATCTGCTCAGGGTACTGTATGACCCCTGCATAGTTCCCCAGTCTGCTGTATCTGCTCAGGGTACTGTATGACCCCTGCATAGTTCCCCAGTCTGCTGTATCTGCTCAGGGTACTGTATGACCCCTGCATAGTTCCCCATCTGCTGTATCTGCTCAGGGTACTGTATGACCCCTGCATAGTTCCCCAGTCTGCTGTATCTGCTCAGGGTACTGTATGACCCCTGCATATTCCCCCAGTCTGCTGTATCTGCTCAGGGTACTGTATGACCCCTGCATAGTTCCCCCCCAGTCTGCTGTATCTGCTCAGGGTACTGTATGACCCCTGCAATAGTTCCCCAGTCTGCTGTATCTGCTCAGGGTACTGTATGACCCCTGCATAGTTCCCCAGTCTGCTGTATCTGCTCAGGGTACTGTATGACCCCCTGCATAGTTCCCCAGTCTGCTGTATCTGCTCAGGTACTGTATGACCCCTGCATAGTTCCCCAGTCTGCTGTATCTGCTCAGGGTACTGTATGACCCCTGCATAGTTCCCCAGTCTGCTGTATCTGCTCAGGTACTGTATGACCCCTGCATAGTTCCCAGTCTGCTGTATCTGCTCAGGGTACTGTATGACCCTGCATAGTTCCCCAGTCTGCTGTATCTGCTCAGGGTACTGTATGACCCCTGCATAGTTCCCCCAGTCTGCTGTATCTGCTCAGGGTACTGTATGACCCCTGCATAGTTCCCCAGTCTGCTGTATCTGCTCAGGGTACTGTAATGACCCCTGCATAGTTCCCCAGTCTGCTGTATCTGCTCAGGTACTGTATGACCCCTGCTAGTTCCCCAGTCTGCTGTATCTGCTCAGGGTACTGTATGACCCCTGCATAGTTCCCCAGTCTGCTGTATCTGCTCAGGGTACTGTATGACCCCTGCATAGTTCCCCAGTCCTGCTGTATCTGCTCAGGGTACTGTATGACCCCTGCATAGTTCCCCAGTCTGCTGTATCTGCTCAGGGTACTGTATGACCCCTGCATAGTTCCCCAGTCTGCTGTATCTGCTCAGGGTACTGTATGACCCCTGCATAGTTTCCCCAGTCTGCTGTATCTGCTCAGGGTACTGTATGACCCCTGCATAGTTCCCCAGTCTGCTGTATCTGCTCAGGGTACTGTATGACCCCTGCATAGTTCCCCAGTCTGCTGTATCTGCTCAGGGTACTGTATGACCCCTGCATAGTTCCCCAGTCTGCTGTATCTGCTCAGGGTACTGTATGACCCCTGCATAGTTCCCCAGTCTGCTGTATCTGCTCAGGTACTGTAATGACCCCTGCATAGTTCCCCAGTCTGCTTGTATCTGCTCAGGGTACTGTATGACCCCTGCATAGTTCCCCAAGTCTGCTGTATCTGCTCAGGGTACTGTATGACCCCTGCATAGTTTCCCCAGTCTGCTGTATCTGCTCAGGGTACTGTATGACCCCTGCATAGTTCCCCAGTCTGCTGTATCTGCTCAGGGTACTGTATGACCCCTGCATAGTTCCCCAGTCTGCTGTATCTGCTCAGGGTACTGTATGACCCCTGCATAGTTCCCCAGTCTGCTGTATCTGCTCAGGGTACTGTATGACCCCTGCATAGTTCCCCCAGTCTGCTGTATCTGCTCAGGGTACTGTATGACCCCTGCATAGTTCCCCAGTCTGCTGTATCTGCTCAGGGTACTGTATGACCCCTGCATAGTTCCCCAGTCTGCTGTATCTGCTCAGGGTACTGTATGACCCCTGCATAGTTCCCCAGTCTGCTGTATCTGCTCAGGGTACTGTATGACCCCTGCATAGTTCCCCAGTCTGCTGTATCTGCTCAGGGTACTGTATGACCCCTGCATAGTTCCCCAGTCTGCTGTATCTGCCTCAGGGTACTGTATGACCCCTGCATAGTTCCCCAGTCTGCTGTATCTGCTCAGGGTACTGTATGACCCCTGCATAGTTCCCCCAGTCTGCTGTATCTGCTCAGGGTACTGTATGACCCCTGCATAGTTCCCCAGTCTGCTGTATCTGCTCAGGGTACTGTATGACCCCTGCATAGTTCCCCAGTCTGCTGTATCTGCTCAGGGTACTGTATGACCCCTGCATAGTTCCCCAGTCTGCTTGTATCTGCTCAGGGTACTGTATGACCCCTGCATAGTTCCCCAGTCTGCTGTATCTGCTCAGGGTACTGTATGACCCTGCATAGTTCCCGCAGTCCTGCTGTATCTGCTCAGGGTACTGTATGACCCCCTGCATAGTTTCCCCAGTCTGCTGTATCTGCCTCAGGGTACTGTATGACCCCTGCATAGTTCCCCAGTCTGCTGTATCTGCTCAGGGTACTGTATGACCCCTGCATAGTTCCCCAGTCTGCTGTATCTGCTCAGGGTACTGTATGACCCCTGCATAGTTCCCCAGTCTGCTGTATCTGCTCAGGGTACTGTATGACCCCTGCATAGTTCCCCAGTCTGCTGTATCTGCTCAGGGTACTGTATGACCCCTGCATAGTTCCCCAGTCTGCTGTATCTGCTCAGGGTACTGTATGACCCCTGCATAGTTCCCCAGTCTGCTGTATCTGCTCAGGGTACTGTATGACCCCTGCATAGTTCCCCAGTCTGCTGTATCTGCTCAGGGTACTGTATGACCCCTGCATAGTTCCCCCAGTCTGCTGTATCTGCTCAGGGTACTGTATGACCCTGCATAGTTCCCCAGTCTGCTGTATCTGCTCGGGTACTGTATGACCCTGCATAGTTCCCCAGTCTGCTGTATCTGCTCAGGGTACTGTATGACCCCTGCATAGTTCCCCAGTCTGCTGTATCTGCTCAGGGTACTGTATGACCCCTGCATAGTTTCCCCAGTCTGCTGTATCTGCTCAGGGTACTGTATGACCCCTGCATAGTTCCCCAGTCTGCTGTATCTGCTCAGGGTACTGTATGACCCCTGCATAGTTCCCCAGTCTGCTGTATCTGCTCAGGGTACTGTATGACCCTGCATAGTTCCCCAGTCTGCTGTATCTGCTCAGGGTACTGTATGACCCCTGCATAGTTCCCCAGTCTGCTGTATCTGCTCAGGGTACTGTATGACCCCTGCATAGTTCCCCAGTCTGCTGTATCTGCTCAGGGTATGTATGACCCCTGCATAGTTTCCCCAGTCTGCTGTATCTGCTCAGGGTACTGTATGACCCCTGCATAGTTCCCCAGTCTGCTGTATCTGCTCAGGGTACTGTAGGACCCCTGCATAGTTCCCCAGTCTGCTGTATCTGCTCAGGGTACTGTATGACCCCTGCATAGTTCCCCAGTCTGCTGTATCTGCTCAGGGTACTGTATGACCCCTGCATAGTTCCCCAGTCTGCTGTATCTGCTCAGGGTACTGTATGACCCCTGCATAGTTTCCCCAGTCTGCTGTATCTGCTCAGGGTACTGTATGACCCCTGCATAGTTCCCCAGTCTGCTGTATCTGCTCAGGGTACTGTATGACCCCTGCATAGTTTCCCCAGTCTGCTGTATCTGCTCAGGGTACTGTATGACCCCTGCATAGTTCCCCCAGTCTGCTGTATCTGCTCAGGGTACTGTATGACCCCTGCATAGTTCCCCCAGTCTGCTGTATCTGCTCAGGGTACTGTATGACCCCTGCATAGTTCCCCAGTCTGCTGTATCTGCTCAGGGTACTGTATGACCCCTGCATAGTTTCCCCCAGTCTGCTGTATCTGCTCAGGGTAACTGTATGACCCCTGCATAGTTCCCCAGTCTGGCTGTATCTGCTCAGGGTACTGTATGACCCCTGCATAGTTTCCCCCAGTCTGCTGTAATCTGCTCAGGGTACTGTATGACCCCTGCATAGTTCCCCAGTCTGCTGTATCTGCTCAGGGTACTGTATGACCCCTGCATAGTTCCCCAGTCTGCTGTATCTGCTCAGGGTACTGTATGACCCCTGCATAGTTCCCCAGTCTGCTGTATCTGCTCAGGGTACTGTATGACCCCTGCATAGTTCCCCAGTCTGCTGTATCTGCTCAGGGTACTGTATGACCCCTGCATAGTTCCCCAGTCTGCTGTATCTGCTCAGGGTACTGTATGACCCCTGCATAGTTCCCCAGTCTGCTGTATCTGCTCAGGGTACTGTATGACCCCTGCATAGTTCCCCAGTCTGCTGTATCTGCTCAGGGTACTGTATGACCCCTGCATAGTTCCCCAGTCTGCTGTATCTGCTCAGGGTACTGTATGACCCCTGCATAGTTCCCCAGTCTGCTGTATCTGCTCAGGGTACTGTATGACCCCTGCATAGTTCCCCAGTCTGCTGTATCTGCTCAGGGTACTGTATGACCCCTGCATAGTTCCCCAGTCTGCTGTATCTGCTCAGGGTACTGTATGACCCCTGCATAGTTCCCCAGTCTGCTGTATCTGCTCAGGGTACTGTAGACCCCTGCATAGGTTCCCACAGTCTGCTGTATCTGTCAGGGTACTGTATGACCCCTGCATAGTTCCCCATCTGCTGTATCTGCTCAGGGTACTGTATGACCCCTGCATAGTTCCCCAGTCTGCTGTATCTGCTCAGGTACTGTATGACCCCTGCATAGTTCCCCAGTCTGCTGTATCTGCTCAGGGTACTGTATGACCCCTGCATAGTTCCCCGTCTGCTGTATCTGCTCAGGGTACTGTATGGACCCCTGCATAGTTCCCCAGTCTGCTGTATCTGCTCAGGGTACTGTATGACCCCTGCATAGTCCCCAGTCTGCTGTATCTGCTCAGGGTACTGTATGACCCCTGCATAGTTCCCCAGGGTACTGTATGACCCCTGCAGTTTCCCCAGGGTACTGTATGCCCTGCATAGTTCCCAGGGTACTGTATTCCCCTGCATAGTTCCCCCAGGGTACTGTATGACCCCTGCATAGTTTCCCCAGGTACTGTATGACCCCTGCATAGTTCCCCCAGGGTACTGTATGACCCTGCAAGTTCCCAGGGTACTGTATGACCCCTGCATAGTTCCCCAGTCTGCTGTATCTGCTCAGGGTACTGTATGACCCCTGCATAGTTCCCCAGTCTGCTGTATCTGCTCAGGGGTACTGTATGACCCCTGCATAGTTCCCCAGTCTGCTGTATCTGCTCAGGGTACTGTATGACCCCTGCATAGTTCCCCAGTCCTGCTGTATCTGCTCAGGGTACTGTATGACCCCTGCATAGTTCCCCAGTCTGCTGTATCTGCCATCAGGGTACTGTATGGACCCCTGCATAGTTCCCCAGTCTGCTGTATCTGCTCAGGGTACTGTATGACCCCTGCATAGTTCCCCAGTCTGCTGTATCTGCTCAGGGTACTGTATGACCCCTGCATAGTTCCCCAGTCTGCTGTATCTGGCTCAGGTACTGTATGACCCCTGCATAGTTCCCCAGTCTTGCTGTATCTGCTCAGGGTACTGTATGACCCCTGCATAGTTCCCCAGTCTGCTGTATCTGCTCAGGGTACTGTATGACCCCTGCATAGTTCCCCAGTCTGCTGTATCTGCTCAGGGTACTGTATGACCCCTGCATAGTTCCCCAGTCTGCTGTATCTGCTCAGGGTACTGTATGACCCTGCATAGTTCCCCAGTCTGCTGTATCGCTCAGGGTACTGTAATGACCCCTGCATAGTTCCCCAGTCTGCTGTATCTGCTCAGGGTACTGTATGACCCCTGCATAGTTTCCCCAGTCTGCTGTATCTGCTCAGGGTACTGTATGACCCCTGCATAGTTCCCCAGTCTGCTGTATCTGCTCAGGGTACTGTATGACCCCTGCATAGTTCCCCAGTCTGCTGTATCTGCTCAGGGTACTGTATGACCCCTGCATAGTTCCCCAGTCTGCTGTATCTGCTCAGGGTACTGTATGACCCCTGCATAGTTCCCCAGTCTGCTGTATCTGCTCAGGGTACTGTATGAACCCCTGCATAGTTCCCCAGTCTGCTGTATCTGCTCAGGGTACTGTATGACCCCTGCATAAGTTCCCCAGGGTACTGTATGACCCCTGCATAGTTCCCCGTCTGCTGTATCTGCTCAGGGTACTGTATGACCCCTGCATAGTTCCCCAGGGTACTGGGGATGAACCCCTGCATAGTTCCCCAGTCTGCTGTATCTGCTCAGGGTACTGTATGACCCCTGCATAGTTCCCCAGGGTACTGTATGACCCCTGCATAGTTCCCCAGTCTGCTGTATCTGCTCAGGGTACTGTATGACCCCTGCATAGTTCCCCAGGGTACTGTATGACCCCTGCATAGTTCCCACCCCCCCCCCAGTCTGCTGTATCTGCTCAGGGTACTGTATGACCCCTGCTAGTTCCCCAGGTACTAGTTATGACCCCTGCCATAGTTCCCAGTCTGCTGTATCTGCTCAGGGTACTGTATGACCCCTGCATAGTTCCCCAGTCTGCTGTATCTGCTCAGGGTACTGTATGACCCCTGCATAGTTCCCCAGTCTGCTGTATCTGCTCAGGGTACTGTATGACCCCTGCATAGTTCCCCAGTCTGCTGTATCCTGCTCAGGGTACTGTATGACCCCTGCATAGTTTCCCCAGTCTGCTGTATCTGCTCCAGGGTACTGTATGACCCCTGCATAGTTCCCCAGTCTGCTGTATCTGCTCAGGGTACTGTATGACCCCCTGCATAGTTCCCCAGTCTGCTGTATCTGCTCAGGGTACTGTTGACCCCTGCATAGTTCCCCAGTCTGCTGTATCTGCTCAGGGTACTGTATGACCCCTGCATAGTTTTCCCCAGTCTGCTGTATCTGCTCAGGGTACTGTATGACCCCTGCATAGTTTCCCCAGTCTGCTGTATCTGCTCAGGGTACTGTATGACCCCTGCATAGTTTCCCCCGTCTGCTGTATCTGCTCAGGGTACTGTATGACCCCTGCATATTCCCAGTCTGCATGTATCTGCTCAGGGTACTGTATGACCCCTGCATAGTTCCCCAGTCTGCTGTATCTGCTCAGGGTACTGTATGACCCCTGCATAGTTCCCCAGTCTGCTGTATCTGCTCAGGGTACTGTATGACCCCTGCATAGTTCCCCAGTCTGCTTGATCTGCCTCAGGGTACTGTATGACCCCTGCATAGTTCCCCAGGTCTGCTGTATCGCCAGGGTACTGTATGACCCCTGCATAGTTCCCCAGTCTGCTGTATCTGCTCAGGGTACTGTATGACCCCTGCATAGTTCCCCAGGTACTGTATGACCCCTGCATAGTTCCCCCAGGGTACTGTATGACCCCTGCATAGTTCCCCAGGGTACTGTAATGGACCCCTGCATAGTTCCCCAGGGTACTGTTATGACCCCTGCATAGTTCCCCAGGGACTGCTGTATTCGCTCAGGTACTGTATGACCCCTGCATAGTTCCCCAGGGGTACTGTATGACCCCTGCATAGTTCCCCAGTTGGTACTGTAGGGCCCCTGCATTAGTTTTTCCCAGGGTACTGTATGACCCCTGCATATGTTCCTCAGGGTACTGTATGACCCCTGCATAGTTCCCCAGGGGTACTGTATGATACCCCTGCATAGTTCCCCAGGTACTGTTACTCTGAGTCCAGGTACTGTATGACCCCTTGCATTGTTCCCCAGGGTACTGTATGACCCCTGCATAGTTCCCCAGGTACTGCTAGTGTAACCCCTGCATAGTTCCCCAGTGGTACCTGGTATGATGACCCCTGCATGATTCCCCAGGGTACTGTATGACCCCTGCATAGTTCCCCAGTCTGCTGTATCTGCTCAGGGTACTGTATGACCCCTGCATAGTTCCCCAGGGTACTGTATGACCCCTGCAATAGTTTCCCCAGGTACTGTATGACCCTGCATAGTTCCCCAGGGTACTGTATGACCCCTGCATAGTTCCCCAGGGTACTGTATGAACCCTGCATAGTTCCCCAGTGGTACTGTAATGAACCCCTGCATAGTTCCCCAGGGTACTGTATGACCCCTGCATAGTTCCCCAGGGTACTGTATGACCCTGCATAGTTCCCAGGGTACTGTCAGGATGTTGACCCCTGCATAGTTCCCAGGGTACTGTATGACCCCTGCATAGTTCCCCAGGGTACTGTATGGACCCCTGCATAGTTCCCCAGGGTACTGTATGACCCCTGCATAGTTCCCCAGGGTACTGTATGACCCCTGCATAGTTCCCCAGGGTACTGTATGACCCCTGCATAGTTCCCCAGGGTACTGTATGACCCTGCATAGTTCCCCAGGGTACTGTATGACCCCTGCATAGTTCCCCCGGGTACTGTATGACCCCTCTAGTTCCCAGGGTACTGTATGACCCCTGATAGTCCCCAGGGACTGTATGACCCCTGCATAGTTCCCCAGGGTACTGTATGACCCCTGCATAGTTCCCCAGGGTACTGTATGACCCCTGCATAGTTCCCCAGGGTACTGTATGACCCCTGCATAGTTCCCCAGGGTACTGTATGACCCCTGCATAGTTCCCCAAGGGTACTGTACTAATGACCCGCATATTCCGCAGGGCTGTAATTCTGTCGGGTACGTATGACCCTGATAGTTCCCCCTAGTGTGTGAAAAACTTATGACCCTGCATAGTTCCCCAGCTTATTCTGTTGTACTCCCTGCTATAGTTCCCCAGAGTCTCTACTGTGACCCTTTCCAGTTGTACGCCAGGGACTGTAACCCCTGATGTTCGCTTCCAGTGAGACTCAGCTGTTACCCCTGCAATGTTCTGTCGCTTATCTCAGGATGATACCCGAATGGTTCCGTACCTTCTGATTGTACAGGTTCTGTACCTGCATGTTCCCAGTACGAATGTTTGTATACTCAGTATGACGAATGTTCTGTAACTTCATACAGTAGACATATGTTCGTACCTGTTCTGCCAGTACTGTTGCTCCCTGTTTCTCAGTTGAACTAGATGGTTCCCTGTACCTTTCTCAGTAACTGATGGTCGTTACCTTTCTCAGTAGACAATGGTTCTGTACCTTTCTCTGTAGACGAATGTTCTGTACCTTCTCAGTAGCCATGTCTTGTACCTTGCTCAGTACCGATGTTCTGTACCTTCTCTCAGTAGTACGAATGGCTTCACCTTTCTCAGTTAGACCGAATGGTTCTTACCTTTCTCAGTAGAACGAATGGTCTGTCCTTCCAGTTGACGAATGGTCTGTACCTTCTCAAGTAACAATGGTTCTGTACTCTTCTCAGTAACGAATGGCTGTACCGTTCTCCTAACGAATGGTTCTGTACCTGTCTCAGTAGACGAATGGTTCTGTACCTTTCTCAGTAGACGAATGGTTCTGTACCTTTCTCAGTAGACGAATGGTTCTGTACCTTTCTCAGTAGACGAATGGTTCTGTACCTTTCTCAGTAGACGAATGGTTCTGTACCTTTCTCAGTAGACGAATGGTTCTGTACCTTCTCAGTAGACAAATGGTTCTGTACCTTTCTCAGTAGACAATGGTTCTGTACCTTTCTCAGTAGACGAATGGTTCTGTACCTTTCTCAGTAGACGAATGGTTCTGTACCTTTCTCAGTAGACGAATGGTTCTGTACCTTTCTCAGTAGAGGAATGGTTCTGTACCTTTCTCAGTAGACTAATGGTTCTGTACCTTTCTCAGTAGACGAATGGTTCTGTACCTTTCTCAGTAGACGAATGGTTCTGTACCTTTCTCAGTAGACGAATGGTTCTGTACCTTTCTCGTAGATGCTGATGAAGCTCCCCTGACACACCTCCTCCAGGAGCCCTCTGAAGTCAGCTACTGATGACATCACCATGTTAAAGGTGAAGTTGGGGTCGAAGGTCACGGATGGCAGGCCTCCAATCACAGGAGAGGAGTTCAGAGACTGACAGCTCTACAACAACATAGACAGGTTAGAGAGTCATCAAACACTGTTGATGTGCTAATGATCCTAAATATCAGGGAGACGTAGCATGGCCAGGTGGATACCCAAACTCTGGTGCCATTCTATAAAGTTACCATTAATACTGAATTACAAATCGACCTCAAGCCCAACAGTTCAGGGGTCGATTTGAAACTCTGCATCAGTCGTCTCTGGCTGAGGGTGGCATTGACAGGACCTACTCTGCATTCAGTCGTCTCTGGCTGAGGGTGGCATTGACAGGACCTACTCTGCATTCAGTCGTCTCTGGCTGAGGGTGGCATTGACAGGACCTACTCTGCATTCAGTCGTCTCTGGCTGAGGGTGGCATTGACAGGACCTACTCTGCATTCAGTCGTCTCTGGCTGAGGGTGGCATTGACAGGACCTACTCTGCATTCAGTCGTCTCTGGCTGAGGGTGGCATTGACAGGACCTACTCTGCATTCAGTCGTCTCTGGCTGAGGGTGGCATTGACAGGACCTACTCTGCATTCAGTCGTCTCTGGCTGAGGGTGGCATTGACAGGACCTCCTCTGCATCAGTTACCTGGAGGAAGAAGATGTGGTCCTCAGTGTGTGACAGCTGCTCCAGCTCAGCGTCTCTCCTCCTCAGCTCAGACATCTCCTGCTCCAGTTTGGCCAGCAGTCCTTCGGCTTGGCTGACAGCAGTCTTCTCCTGGGCTCGGATCAGCTCCCTCACTTCAAACCTCTTCAGCTCCATGGAGCGGATCAGCTCTGTAAACACCCTCTCACTGTCCTCCACGGCCGACCGCGCTGAACGCTGGAGGGGGACACAGAGGGACAGCAGACGTCTCTATAGCTCCTGAATATATCTAATGTACTAATGTAATATTGTCCAAGTCTGAAGCCTCATTATATATTTTACATTATACATTTCAAGAAAGCGAGAGTTGCACCCCTCCTCAAAAAACCTACACTCGATCCCTCCGATGTCAACAACTACAGACCAGTAACCCTTCTTTCTTTTCTCTCCAAAACTCTTGAGCGTGCCATCTTTAGCCAACTCTCCTGCTATCTCTCTCAGAATGACCTTCTTGATCCAAACCAGTCAGGTTTCAAGACTGGTCATTCAACTGAGACTGCTCTTCTCTGTGTCACGGAGGCTCTCTGCACTGCTGAAGCTAACTCTCTCTCCTCTGCTCTTGTCCTTCTAGACCTATCTGCTGCCTTTGATACTGTGAACCATCAGATCCTCCTCTCCACCCTCTCCGAGTTGGGCATCTCCGGCGTGGCTCACTCTTGGATTGCGTCCTACCTGACAGGTCGCTCCTACCAGGTGGCATGGCGAGAATCTGTCTCCGCACCACGTGCTCTCACCACTGGTGTCCCCCAGGGCTCAGTTCTAGGCCCTCTCCTATTCTTGCTATACACCAAGTCACTTGGCTCTGTCATATCCTCACATGGCCTCTCCTATCATTGCTACGCTGACGATACACAACTAATCTTCTCCTTTCCCCCTTCTGATAACCAGGTGGCGAATCGCATCTCTGCATGTCTGGCAGACATATCAGTGTGGATGTCGGATCACCACCTCAAGCTGAACCTCGGCAAGACGGAGCTGCTCATCCTCCCGGGGAAGGACTGCCCGCTCCATGATCTCGCCATCACGGTTGACAACTCTGTTGTGTCCTCCTCCCAGAGTGCAAAGAGCCTTGGCGTGACCCTGGACAACACCCTGTCGTTCTCCGCTAACATCAAGGCGGTGACCCGATCCTGTAGGTTCATGCTATACAACATTCGCAGAGTACGACCCTGCCTTACACAGGAAGCGGCACAGGTCCTAATCCAGGCACTTGTTATCTCCCGTCTGGATTACTGCAACTCGCTGTTGGCTGGGCTCCCTGCCTGTGCCATTAAACCCCTACAACTCATCCAGAACGCTGCAGCCCGTCTGGTGTTCAACCTTCCCAAGTTCTCTCACGTCACCCCGCTCCTCCGCACACTACACTGGCTTCCAGTTGAAGCTCGCATCTACTACAAGACCATGGTGCTTGCCTACGGAGCAGTGAGGGGAACGGCACCTCCGTACCTTCAGGCTCTGATCAGTCCCTACACCCAAACGAGGGCATTGCGTTCATCCACCTCTGGCCTGCTGGCTCCCCTACCTCTGCGGAAGCATAGTTCCCGCTCAGCCCAGTCAAAGCTATTCGCTGCTCTGGCACCCCAATGGTGGAACAAGCTCCCTCACGACGCCAGGACAGCGGAGTCACTCACCACCTTCCGGAGACACTTGAAACCCCACCTATTTAAGGAATACCTGGGATAGGATAAAAGTAATCCTTCTACCCCCCCACCCCCCCAACCCAAAAAAATAATAATAACAATAATACAAAATAATAATAATAATAAATAAATAAAAATATATAAAACAAATGAAAATAAAAAATATACTCAATATAAAAATAAAAATAAATTGTAAAGTGGTTATCCCACTGGCTATCATAAGGTGAATGCACCAATTTGTAAATGTAAATGTAATGAACACAACCCTGATTTTTAGAGTGTGTGAGAAAGTATTGGCCATTTAGCACTGTAGACTTCCTTCAATTTGTAAGTCGCTCTGGATAAGAGCTTCTGCTAAATGATGTAAATGTAAATATTTTAATGATCAAATACGTTAAATCAATACTAACAGAAATAGACAGCAGTTTAGTATCAAGCCTGGTGTGGCCCAGTCTGTTCCCCATATTGGTACTCAGGAGAACCTGCAACAGCTTTCTGTCATCGTTAGACAGACAGATACTCACAGTGAGAGAGCTGATGGCCTGTCTCAGACAGACAGATACTCACAGTGAGAGCGCTGATGGCCTGTCTCAGACAGACAGATACTCACACTGAGAGCGCTGATGGCCTGTCTCAGACAGACAGATACTCACAGTGAGAGCGCTGATGGCCTGTCTCAGACAGACAGATACTCACAGTGAGAGCGCTGATGGCCTGTCTCAGACAGACAGATACTCACAGTGAGAGCGCTGATGGCCTGTCTCAGACAGACAGATACTCACAGTGAGAGCGCTGATGGCCTGTCTCAGACAGACAGATACTCACAGTGAGAGCGCTGATGGCCTGTCTCAGACAGACAGATACTCACAGTGAGAGCGCTGATGGCCTGTCTCAGACAGACAGATACTCACAGTGAGAGAGCTGATGGCCTGTCTCAGACAGACAGATACTCACAGTGAGAGCGCTGATGGCCTGTCTCAGCTCCTGCACGTCCTTCTCCCTCTCCTGGATCCTCTGCTGAAACCCTCTCTTCAGCTCCCCCAGCTGGCTCTGAAGAGAAGTGGACAGATGGACAGAGACAGAGACCGACAGACAGAAAAGATCATTAGCTTCACGATATAAACATTGATTTGAACTATAACTTTAAAGGGTAGTCTGGGACTGATAATCCTTTTTAGGACTTTTAAATTAATGCTATAATGCCATGTTATATAGCCACTGTCTTCACAAAAATGTAACCCCCATCCCCTCAGCTCTTTACCGTACCATGTGTAGGGCTGACAGCTTTGTTGTTGTTTGAATCCCAGATTGCACCTTCAACTGATTCACATTGGTCTCAAAGCAGATTAGAATTGTTGATAGTATTTTACTCATTAGGACATTCAGTTCGAACCCACAAGTCGGAAGTTTACATACACTTAGGTTGGAGTCATTAAAACTCGTTTTTCAACCACTCCACAAATGTCTTGTTAACAAACTATAGTTTTGGCAAGTCGGTTAGGACATCTACTTTGTGCATGACACAAGTAATTTTTCCAACAATTGTTTACAGACAGATTATTTCACTTATAATTCACTGTATCACAATTCCAGTGGGTCAGAAGTTTACATACACTAAGTTGACTGTGCCTTTAAACAGCTTGGAAAATTCCAGAAAATGATGTCATGGCTTAGGAAGTTTCTGATAGGCTAATTGACATCATTTGAGTCAATTGGAGGTGTACCTGTGGATGTATTTAAAGGCCTATCTTCAAACTCAGTGCCTCTTAGCTTGACATCATGGGAAAATCAAAAGAAATCAGCCAAGACCTCAGAAAAAAAATGGTAGACCTCCACAAGTCTGGTTCATCCTTGGGAGTAATTTCCAAACGCCTGAAGGTACCACGTTCATCTCTACAAACAATAGTATGCAAGATGAGTGGCGCAGTGGTCTAAGGCACTGCATCGCAGTGCTAGCTGTGCCACTAGAGATCCTGGTTCGAATCCAGGCTCTGTCGTAGCCGGCCGTGACCGGGAGACTCATGGGGTGGTGCACAATTGGCCCAGCGTCGTCCAGGGTAGGGGAGGGAATGACCGGCAGGGATGTAGCTCAGTTGGTAGAGCATGGCGTTGTGGGTTCGATTCCCACAGGGTGGGCAGTATGAAAAAAAAAATAATAATAATGTATGCACTCACTAACTGTAAGTCGCTCTGGATAAGAGCGTCTGCTAAATTACGTAAATGTTAAGTATAAACACCATGGGACCACGCAGCCGTCATACCGCTCAGGAAGGAGACGCGTTCTGTCTAGAGATGAAAAGTGCAAATCAAACCCAGAACAACAGCAAAGGACCTTGTGAAGATGCTGGAGGAAACATGTACAAAAGTATCTATATCCACAGTAAAACGAGTCCTATATCGACATAACCTGAAAGGCCGCTCAGCAAGGAAGAAGCCACTGCTTCAAAACCGCCATAAAAAAGCCAGACTACGGTTTGCAACTGCACATGGGGACAAAGATCGTACTTTTTGGAGAAATGTCCTCTGGTCTGATGAAACAAAAATAGAACTGTTTGGCCATAATGACCATCGTTATGTTTGGAGGAAAAAGGGGGTTGCTTGCAAGCCGAAGAACACCATCCCAACCGTGAAGCACGGGGGTGGCAGCATCATGCTGTGGGGGTGCTTTGCTGCAGGAGGGACTGGTGCACTTCACAAAATAGATGCCATCATAAGGAAGGAAAAGTATGTGGATATTTTGAAGCAACATCTCAAGACATTAGTCAGGAAGTTAAAGCTTGGTTGCAAATGGGTCTTCCAAATGGACAATGACCCCAAGCATACTTCCAAAGTTGTGGCAAAATGGCTTAAGGACAACAAAGTCAAGGTATTGGAGTGGCCATCACAAAGCCCTGACCTCAATCCTACAGAACATTTGTGGGCAGAACTGAAAAAGCGTGTGCGAGCAAGGAGGCCTTCAAACCTGACTCAGTTACACCAGCTCTGTCGGGAGGAATGGGACAAAATTCACCCAACTTAGTGTGGGAAGCTTGTGGAAGGCTACCCGAAACGTTTGACCCAAGTTAAACAATTTAAAGGCAATGCTACCAAATACCAATTGAGTGTATGTAAACTTCTGACCCACTGGGAATGTGATGAAATAAATAAAAGCTGAAATAAATCATTCTCTCTACTATTATTCTGACATTTCACATTCTTAAAATAAAGTGGTGATCCTAACTGACCTAAGACAGGGAATTTTTACTAGGATTAAATGTTAGGAATTGTGAAAAACTGAGTTTAAATGTATTTGGCTAAGGTGTATGTAAACTTCCAACTTCAACTGCAGATGAAATTACTTGAGGGGCTATGTCAAAGTTCCAATGGCAGCCATACTGGTCAGGGAGAAATCCAAACCAGTCTAATTGGAATGAGCATAATCCTGATTTACATTTTAGTCATTTAGCAGACGCTAAATGACTAAAGTTAGTGCATACATTATTTTTCATACCCCCGTGGGAATCGAACCCACAACCCTGGTGTTGCAAACGCCATCCTCTACCAACTGAGCTGCATCCCTGCCGGCCATTCCCTCCCCTACCCTGGATGATGCTGGGCCAATTGTGCGCCGCCCCATGGGTCTCCCGGTCACGGCCGGCTACGACAGAGCCTGGATTCGAACCAGGATCTCTAGTAGCACAGTTAGCACTGCGATGCAGTGCCTTAGACCACTGCGCCACTCTGGAGGTTATTTTACTATGCAGGAAAATAAAAGGCATGTGATATATCAGAAATTATGTAATGGAATTAATCAGCCTGAAATATTGTCATTATAATTATAAATACAGTTTCTATGGGTTTTATATAAATGTTCTTTGTAGATACAGATCATAAATGTCTCAGTGTTCTTGAAAGCAGTGAGTGTTATTATATGAGAGAATATCAGTACTTGTTGCATTTACAACTTGTCTAAGTCCCATCATTAACTGATTTCAGTCCGTGTTTGGTTGTGGATTGACTGTGATTTCAGTCCGTGTTTGGTTGTGGTTTGACTGTGATTTCAGCCTGTGTTTGGCTGTGGATTGACTGTGATTTCAGCCCGTGTTTGGCTGTGGATTGACTGTGATTTCAGCCCGTGTTTGGCTGTGGATTGACTGTGATTTCAGCCTGTGTTTGGCAGTGGATTGACTGTGATTTCAGCCCGTGTTTGGCTGTGGATTGACTGTGATTTCAGCCTGTGTTTGGCTGTGGATTGACTGTGATTTCAGCCCGTGTTTGGTTGTGGATTGACTGTGATTTCAGCCTGTGTTTGGCTGTGGATTGACTGTGATTTCAGCCCGTGTTTGGCTGTGGATTGACTGCATTGTTTGAATGGAACGTTGGCATATTGGCAGTTAATTACAACAATAATTGGAATCATTCCTCTAAAACTGGCAGGCTAGCTAACAAACATGCAGTGCAGTATTTTACACAATATCATCACAGCACTGGCAAACCTAGCTCTCGAAAACTCTAGGCGGCATTCTGCCTTCTTCCTAGAGTTTTCAGCCATTAGCTTCACCCACAACTGACTCATGTTAACTACAATACCGACGCTGTGTTTTAACGTTTAGAAATGTAAAATAATCGCTTGCGATGCGGCTTTCTACGCATATGGCCCTTATCTTTCATCAGAGAGAAAGAATCCTAAAACAGCTATGGAGCCTCAATCCTACTAAACTACACTGTAGCAGTTACAGATCCATACAGCTATGGAGCCTCCATCCTACTAAACTAC
The DNA here is from genome assembly GCA_902810595.1 of Coregonus sp. 'balchen'. Taxonomy (NCBI): domain Eukaryota; kingdom Metazoa; phylum Chordata; class Actinopteri; order Salmoniformes; family Salmonidae; genus Coregonus; species Coregonus sp. 'balchen'. The sequence goes on from LR778266.1 coordinate 44,063,912, forward strand.
ACTGTAGCAGTTACAGATCCATACAGCTATGGTGCCTCCATCCTACTAAACTACACTGTAGCAGTTACAGATCCATACAGCTATGGGGCATCCATCCTACTAAACTACACTGTAGCAGTTACAGATCCATACAGCTATGGTGCCTCCATCCTACTAAACTACACTGTAGCAGTTTACAGATCCCATACAGCTATGGGGCCTCCATCCTACTAAACTACACTGCAGTTACAGATCCATACAGCTATGGGGCATCCATCCTACTAAACTACACTGTAGCAGTTACAGATCCATACAGCTATGGTGCCTCCATCCTACTAAACTACACTGTAGCAGTTACATATCCATACAGCTATGGGGCCTCCATCCTACTAAACTACACTGTAGCAGTTACAGATCCATACAGCTATGGGGCCTCCATCCTACTAAACTACACTGTAGCAGTTACAGATCCATACAGCATGGTGCCTCCATCCTACTAAACTACACTGTAGCAGTTACAGATCCATACAGCTATGGTGCCTCCATCCTACTAAACTACACTGTAGCAGTTACAGATCCATACAGCTATGGGGCCTCCATCCTACTAAACTACACTGTAGCAGTTACAGATCCATACAGCTATGGGGCCTCCATCCTACTAAACTACACTGTAGCAGTTACAGCCATACAGCTATGGTGCCTCCATCCACTAAACTACACTGTAGCAGTTACAGATCCATACAGCTATGGGCCCCCATCCTACTAAACTACACTGTAGCAGTTACAGATCCATACAGCTATGGGGCCTCCATCCTACTAAACTACACTGTAGCAGTTACAGATCCATACAGCTATGGATCTCCATCCTACTAAACTACACGTAGCCCGTTACAGTCCATACAGCTATGGGGCCTCCATTCCTACTAAACTACACTGTAGCAATTACAGATCCATACAGCTTGGGCCTCCATCCTACTAAACTACACTGTAGCAGTTACAGATCCATACAGCTATTTTTTTATTTTTTATTACCTTATTTAACCAGGTAAGCCATTTTAGAACAGGTTCTCATTTACAACTGGACCTGGCCAAGACCCCAAAGCTATGGTATCTACATCCTACTAAACTACATGTAGCAGTTACAGATCCCTACGCTATGGGGCTCCATCCTACTAAACTACCTGTAGCAGTTACAGATCCCTACAGCTATGGTATCTCCATCCTACTAAACACACTGTAGCAGTTAAAGATCCATACAGCTATGGGGCCTCCATCCTACTAAAAATACACTGTAGCAGTTACAGATCCATACAGCTATTGTATCTCCATTATACTAAACTACACTGTAGCAGTTACAGATCCATAAAATATGGGGCCCATCCTACTAAACTACACTGTAGCAGTTCAGATCCATCAAGCTATGGTGGGCCCCCATCCCACTAAACTACACGTGCCGTTACAGATCCATACAGCTATGGAGGGCCCCCATCCTACCCAAACTACACTGTAGCAGTTACAGCCAATAAAAAATGGGCCTCCATCACTAAACTACACTGTAGCAGTTACAGATCCCTACAGCTATGGTGCATCCATCCTACTAAACTACACTGTAGCAGTTACAGATCCATACAGCTTGGGGCCTCCATCCTACTAAACTACACTGTAGCAAGTTACAGATCCATCAAGCTTAGGGGCATCCATCCTACTAAAACTACACTGTATCAGTTACAGATCCATCCAGCTATGGTGCCTGCCTCCATCCTAATAAACACTACACTGTAGCAGTTATAGATCCATACAGCTTATGGCGCCTCCATCCTACTAAACTACACTGTAGTCAGTTACCAGATCCATACAGCTATGGGGCCCCGCCAATCCTACTAAACTACACTGTAGCAGTTACAGATCCATACAGCTATGGAGCCTCCATCCTACTAAACGGTAGCAGTTTACAGGATCCATACAGCTATTTGGGGCCTCCATCCATACTAACTACCACTGTAGCAGTTACAGCTCCATACAGCTATGGTTGCCTTCCATCCTACTAAAACTACACTGTAGCAGTTACAGATCCATACAGCTATGGGGCCTCCATCCTACTAAACCTACCTGTAGCAGTTAAAGATCCATAACCAGCTATGGTGCCTTCCATCCTACTAAACTACACTGTAGCAGTTACAGATCCATACAGCTATGGTGCCTCCATCCTACTAAACTACACTGTAGCAGTTACAGATCCATACAGCTATGGTGCCTCCAGTCCTACTAAACTACACTGTAGCAGTTACAGATCCATACAGCTATGGGGCCTCCATCCTACTAAACTACACTGTAGCAGTTACAGATCCATACAGCTATGGTGCCTCCATCCTACTAAACTACACTGTAGCAGTTTACAGATCCATACAGCTATGGTGCCTCCATCCTACTAAACTACACTGTAGCAGTTACAGATCCATACAGCTATGGGGCCCTCCATCCTACTAAAACTACACAGCAGTTACAGATCCATACAGCTATGGCGCCTCCATCCTACTAAACTACACAGCAGTTACAGATCCATACAGCTATGGGGCCTCCATCCTACTAAACTACACAGCAGTTACAGATCCATACAGCTATGGTGCCTCCATCCTACTAAACTACACTGTAGCAGTTACAGATCCATACAGCTATGGTGCCTCCATCCTACTAAACTACACTGTAGCAGTTACAGATCCATACAGCTATGGGGGCCTCCATCCTACTAAAACTACACTGTAGCAGTTACAGATCCATACAGCTATGGTGCCTCCATCCTACTAAACTACACTGTAGCAGTTACAGATCCATACAGCTATGGGGCCTCCATCCTACTAAACTACACTGTAGCAGTTACAGATCCATACAGCTATGGGGCCTCCATCCTACTAAACTACACTGTAGCAGTTACAGATCCATACAGCTATGGTGCCTCCATCCTACTAAACTACACTGTAGCAGTTACAGATCCATACAGCTATGGGAGCCTCCATCCTACTAAACTACACTGTAGCAGTTACAGATCCATACAGCTATGGGGCCTCCATCCTACTAAACTACACTGTAGCAGTTACAGATCCATACAGCTATGGAGCCTCCATCCTACTAAACTACACTGTAGCAGTTACAGATCCATACAGCTATGGTGCCTCCATCCTACTACACTGTAGCAGTTACAGATCCATACAGCTATGGGGCCTCCATCCTACTAAACTACACTGTAGCAGTTACAAATCCATACAGCTATGGGGCCTCCATCCTACTAAACTACACTGTATTAGTTACAGATCCATACAGCTATGGTGCCTCCATCCTACTAAACTACACTGTAGCAGTTACAGATCCATACAGCTATGGTGCCTCCATCCTACTAAACTACACTGTAGCAGTTACAGATCCATACAGCTATGGGGCCTCCATCCTACTAAACTACACTGTAGCAGTTACAGATCCATACAGCTATGGTATCTCCATCCTACTAAACTACACTGTAGCAGTTACAGATCCATACAGCTATGGGGCCTCCATCCTACTAAACTACACTGTAGCAGTTACAGATCCATACAGCTATGGTGCCTCCATCCTACTAAACTACACTGTAGCAGTTACAGATCCATACAGCTATGGGGCCTCCATCCTACTAAACTACACTGTAGCAGTTACAGATCCATACAGCTATGGCGCCTCCATCCTACTAAACTACACTGTAGCAGTTACAGATCCATACAGCTATGGGGCCTCCATCCTACTAAACTACACTGTAGCAGTTACAGATCCATACAGCTATGGTGCCTCCATCCTACTAAACTACACTGTAGCAGTTACAGATCCATACAGCTATGGTGCCTCCATCCTACTAAACTACACTGTAGCAGTTACAGATCCATACAGCTATGGGGCCTCCATCCTACTAAACTACACTGTAGCAGTTACAGATCCATACAGCTATGGTATCTCCATCCTACTAAATACACTGTAGCAGTTACAGATCCATACAGCTATGGGGCCTCCATCCTACTAAACTACACTGTAGCAGTTACAGATCCATACAGCTATTTTTTTTAATTTTTTTATTTCACCTTTATTTAACCAGGTAAGCCAGTTGAGAACAGGTTCTCATTTACAACTGCGACCTGGCCAAGACAAAGCTATGGTATCTCCATCCTACTAAACTACACTGTAGCAGTTACAGATCCATACAGCTATGGTGCCTCCATCCTACTAAACTACACTGTAGCAGTTACAGATCCATACAGCTATGGGTGCCTCCATCCTACTAAACTACACTGTAGCAGTACAGATCCATACAGCTATGGGGCCTCCCATCCTACTAAACTACACTGTAGCAGTTACAGATCCATACAGCTATTGTATCTCCATCCTACTAAACTACACTGTAGTCAGTTACAGATCCATACAGCTATGGTGCCTCCATCCTACTAAACTACAACTGTAGCAGTTTACAGATCCATACAGCTATGGTGCCTCCATCCTACTAAACTACACTGTAGCAGTTACAGATCCATACAGCTATGGAGCCTCCATCCTACTAAACTACACTGTAGCAGTTACAGATCCATACAAGCTATGGGGCCTCCATCCTACTACACTGTAGCAGTTACAGATCCATACAGCTATGGGCCTCCATCCTACTAAACTACACTTGTAGCAGTTTACAGATCCATACAGCTATGGGCCTCCATCCTACTAAACTACACTGTAGCAGTTACAGATCCATACAGCTATGGCGGCTCCTCCTACTAAACTACAACTGTAGCAGTTACAGATCCATACAGCTATGGCGCCTCCAACCTACTAAACTACACTGTAGCAGTTTACAGATCCATACAGCTATGGGGCATCCATCAACTAAACTACACTGTAGCAGTTACAGATCCATACAGCTATGGTGGGTCCTACCTCCATCCTACTAAACTACTACACTGTAGCAGTTATAGATCCATACAGCTATGGTGCCTCCATCCTACTAAACTACACTGTAGCAGTTACAGATCCTACAGCTATGGGGGCCGGGCCTATCCCCTACTAAACTACACGTAGCAGTTCAGATCCATACAGCTATGGAGCCTCCATCCTACTAAATGGTAGCAGTTACAGATCCATACCGCTATGGGGCCTCCATCATACTAAACTACACTGTAGCAGTTACAGATCCATACAGCTATGGTGCCTTCCATCCTACTAAACTACACTGTAGCAGTTACAGATCCATAACAGCTATGGGGCCTCCATCCTACTAAACTACACTGTAGCAGTTACAGATCCATACAGCTATGGTGCCTCCATCCTACTAAACTACACTGTAGCAGTTACAGATCCATACAGCTATGGGGCCTCCATCCTACTAAACTACACTGTAGCAGTTACAGATCCATACAGCTATGGTGCCTCCATCCTACTAAACTACACAGCAGTTACAGATCCATACAGCTATGGTGCCTCCCATCCTACTAAATACACAGCAGTTACAGATCCATACAGCTATGGGGCCTCCATCCTACTAAACTACACAGCAGTTACAGATCCATACAGCTATGGTGCCTCCATCCTACCTAAACTACACTGTAGCAGTTACAGATCCATACAGCTATGGTGCCCTCCATCCTACTAAACACACTGTAGCAGTTACAAGATCCATACAGCTATGGTGCCTCCACCTACTAAACTACACTGTAGCAGTTACAGATCCATACAGCTATGGGGCCTCCATCCTACTAAACTACACTGTAGCAGTTACAGATCCATTACAGCTATGGTGCCTCCATCCTACTAAACTACACTGTAGCAGTTACAGATCCATACAGCTATGGGGCCTCCATCCTACTAAACTACACTGTAGCAGTTACAGATCCATACAGCTATGGGGCCTCCATCCTACAAAACTACACAGCAGTTACAGATCCATACAGCTATGGTGCCTCCATCCTACTAAACTACACTGTAGCAGTTACAGATCCATACAAGCTATGGTGCCTCCATCCTACTAAACTACACTGTAGCAGTTACAGATCCATACAGCTATGGGGCCTCCATCCTACTAAACTACACTGTAGCAGTTACAGATCCATACAGCTATGGTGCCTCCATCCTACTAAACTACACTGTAGCAGTTACAGATCCATACAGCTATGGGGCCTCCATCCTACTAAACTACACTGTAGCAGTTACAGATCCATACAGCTATGGGGCCTCCATCCACTACCTAAACTACACTGTAGCAGTTACAGATCCATACAGCTATGGTGCCTCCATCCTACTAAACTACACTGTAGCAGTTACAGATCCATACAGCTATGGAGCCTCCATCCTACTAAAACTACACTGTAGCAGTTACAGATCCATACAGCTATGGGGCCTCCATCCTACTAACTACACTGTAGCAGTTACAGATCCATACAGCTATGGGGCCTCCATCCTACTAAACTACCTGTAGCAGTTACAGATCCATCAGCTATGGGGCCTCCATCCTACTCACTGTAGCCGTTACAGATCCTACAGCTATGGGGCCATCCATTCCTACTAACACTAAACTTGTAGCAGTTACAGATCCATACAGCTATGGGCCTCCATCCTACTAAAACTACACTGTATTAGTTACAGATCCATACAGCTATGGTGCCTCCATCCTACTAAACTACACTGTAGCAGTTACAGATCCATACAGCTATGGTGCCCCTCCATCCTACTAAACTACACTGTAGCAGTTACAGATCCATACAGCTATGGGGCCTCCATCCTACTAAACTACACTGTAGCAGTTACAGATCCATACAGCTATGGTATCTCCATCCTACTAAACTACACTGTAGCAGTTACAGATCCATATAGCTATGGGGCCTCCATCCTACATAAACTACACTGTAGCAGTTCAGCTCCATAACAGCTATGGGGCCTCCATCTACTAAACTACACTGTAGCAGTTACAGATCCATACAGCTATTTTTTTTATTTTTTTATTTCACCTTTATTTAACCAGGTAAGCCAGTTGAGAACAGGTTCTCATTTACAACTGCGACCTGGCCAAGACAAAGCTATGGTAACTCCATCCTACTAAACTACACTGTAGCAGTTACAGATCCATACAGCTATGGTGCCACCATCCTACTAAACTACACTGTAGCAGTTACAGATCCATACAGCTATGGTATCTCCATCCTACTAAACTACACTGTAGCAGTTACAGATCCATACAGCTATGGGGCCTCCCATCCTACTAAACTACACTGTAGCAGTTTACAGATCCATACAGCTATTGTATCTCCATCCTACTAAAACTACACTGTAGCAGTTACAGATCCATTACAGCTATGGTGCCTCCATCCTACTAAACTACACTGTAGCAGTTACAGATCCATACAGCTATGGTGCCTCCATCCTACTAAACTACCACTGTAGCAGTTACAGATCCATACAGCTATGGGAGCCTCATCCCTACTAAACTACACTGTAGCAGTTACAGATCCATACAGACTATGGGGCCTCCATCCTACTACACTGTAGCAGGTTACAGATCCATACAGCTATGGGGCCTCCATCCTACTAAACTACACTGTAGCAGTTTACAGATCCATACCAGCTATGGTGCCTCCATCCTACTAAACTACACTGTAGCAGTTACAGATCCATACAGCTATGGGGCCTCCATCCTACTAAACTACACTGTAGCAGTTACAGATCCATACAGCTATGGCGCCTCCATCCTACTAAACTACACTGTAGCAGTTACAGATCCATACAGCTATGGCGCCTCCATCCTACTAAACTACACTGTAGCAGTTACAGATCCATACAGCTATGGGGCATCCATCCTACTAAACTACACTGTAGCAGTTACAGATCCATACAGCTATGGTGCCTCCATCCTACTAAACTACACTGTAGCAGTTATAGATCCATACAGCTATGGTGCCTCCATCCTACTAAACTACACTGTAGCAGTTACAGATCCATACAGCTATGGGGCCTCCATCCTACTAAACTACACTGTAGCAGTTACAGATCCATACAGCTATGGAGCCTCCATCCTACTAAACGGTAGCAGTTACAGATCCATACAGCTATGGGGCCTCCATCCTACTAAACTACACTGTAGCAGTTACAGATCCATACAGCTATGGTGCCTCCATCCTACTAAACTACACTGTAGCAGTTACAGATCCATACAGCTATGGGGCCTCCATCCTACTAAACTACACTGTAGCAGTTACAGATCCATACAGCTATGTGGCCTCCATCCTACTAAACTACACTGTAGCAGTTACAGATCCATACAGCTATGGGGCCTCCATCCTACTAAACTACACTGTAGCAGTTACAGATCCATACAGCTATGGTGCCTCCATCCTACTAAACTACCACTGTAGCAGTTACAGATCCATACAGCTATGGCGCCTCCATCCTACTAAACTACACTGTAGAAGTTACAGATCCATACAGCTATGGCGCCTCCATCCTACTAAACTACACTGTAGCAGTTACAGATTCCCATACAGCTATGGGCATCCATCCTACTAAACTACACTGTAGCAGTTACAGATCCATACAGCTATGGTGCCCTCCATCCTACTAAACTACACTGTAGCAGTTATAGATCCATACAGCTATGGAGCCTCCATCCTACTAAACTACACTGTAGCAGTTTACGATCCATACAGCTATGGGCCTCCATCCTTACTACAACTGTAGCAGTTACAGATCCATACAGCTATGGGGCCCTCCATCCTACTAAACTACACGTAGCAGTTACAGATCCATACAGCTATGGTGCCTCCCTCCTACTAAACTACACTGTAGCAGTTACAGATCCATACAGCTATGGGGCCTCCATCCTACTAAACTACACTGTAGCAGTTACAGATCCATACAGCTTATGGCGCCTCCATCCTATAAACTACACTGTAGCAGTTACAGATCCATACAGCTTGGCGCCTCCATCCTACTAAACTACACTGTAGCAGTTACAGATCCATACAGCTATGGGGCATCCATCCTACTAAACTACACTGTAGCAGTTACAGATCCATACAGCTATGGTGCCTCCATCCTACTAAACTACACTGTAGCAGTTATAGATCCATACAGCTATGGTGCCTCCATCCTACTAAACTACACTGTAGCAGTTACAGATCCATACAGCTATGGGGCCTCCATCTACTAAACTACACTGTAGCAGTTACAGATCCATACAGCTATGGAGCCTCCATCCTACTAAACGGTAGCAGTTACAGATCCATACAGCTATGGGGCCTCCATCCTACTAAACTACACTGTAGCAGTTACAGATCCATACAGCTATGGTGCCTCCATCCTACTAAACTACACTGTAGCAGTTACAGATCCATACAGCTATGGGGCCTCCATCCTACTAAAACTACACTGTAGCAGTTACAGATCCATACAGCTATGGTGCCTCCATCCTACTAAACTACACTGTAGCAGTTACAGATCCATACAGCTATGGGGCCTCCATCCTACTAAACTACACTGTAGCAGTTACAGATCCATACAGCTATGGTGCCTCCATCCTACTAAACTACACTGTAGCAGTTACAGATCCATACAGCTATGGCGCCTCCATCCTACTAAACTACACTGTAGAAGTTACAGATCCATACAGCTATGGCGCCTCCATCCTACTAAACTACACTGTAGCAGTTACAGATCCATACAGCTATGGGGCATCCATCCTACTAAACTACACTGTAGCAGTTACAGATCCATACAGCTATGGTGCCTCCATCCTACTAAATACACTGTAGCAGTTATAGATCCATACAGCTATGGTGCCTCCATCCTACTAAACTACACTGTAGCAGTTACAGATCCATACAGCTATGGTGCCTCCATCCTACTAAACTACACTGTAGCAGTTACAGATCCATACAGCTATGGAGCCTCCATCCTACTAAACGGTAGCAGTTACAGATCCATACAGCTATGGGGCCTCCATCCTACTAAACTACACTGTAGCAGTTACAGATCCATACAGCTATGGTGCCTCCATCCTACTAAACTACACTGTAGCAGTTACAGATCCATACAGCTATGGGGCCTCCATCCTACTAAACTACACTGTAGCAGTTACAGATCCATACAGCTATGGTGCCTCCATCCTACTAAACTACACTGTAGCAGTTACAGATCCATACAGCTTATGGGGCCTCCATCCTACTAAACTACACTGTAGCAGTACAAGATCCATACAGCTATGGTGCCTCCATCCTACTAAACTACACTGTAGCAGTTACAGATCCATACAGCTATGGGGCCTCCATCCTACTAAACTACACAGCAGTTACAGATCCATACAGCTATGGTGCCTCCATCCTACTAAACTACACAGCAGTTACAGATCCATACAGCTATGGGGCCTCCATCCTACTAAACTACACAGCAGTTACAGATCCATACAGCTATGGTGCCTCCATCCTACTAAACTACACTGTAGCAGTTACAGATCCATACAGCTATGGTGCCTCCATCCTACTAAACTACACTGTAGCAGTTACAGATCCATACAGCTATGGGGCCCTCCATCCTACTAAACTACACTGTAGCAGTTACAGATCCATACAGCTATGGTGCCTCCATCCTACTAAACTACACTGTAGCAGTTACAGATCCATACAGCTATGGGGCCTCCATCCTACTAAACTACACTGTAGCAGTTACAGATCCATGCAGCTATGGGGCCTCCATCCTACTAAACTACACTGTAGCAGTTACAGATCCATACAGCTATGGTGCCTCCATCCTACTAAACTACACTGTAGCAGTTACAGATCCATACAGCTATGGAGCCTCCATCCTACTAAAACTACACTGTAGCAGTTACAGATCCATACAGCTATGGGGCCTCCATCCTACTAAACTACACTGTAGCAGTTACAGATCCATACAGCTATGGAGCCTCCATCCTACTAAACTACACTGTAGCAGTTACAGATCCATACAGCTATGGGGCCTCCATCCTACTAAACTACACTGTAGCAGTTACAGATCCATACAGCTATGGGGCCTCCATCCTACTAAACTACACTGTATTAGTTACAGATCCATACAGCTATGGGCCTCCATCCTACTAAACTACACTGTAGTTACAGATCCATACAGCTATGGTGCCTCCATCCTACTAAACTACACTGTAGCAGTTACAGATCCATACAGCTATGGTGCCTCCATCCTACTAAACTACACTGTAGCAGTTACAGATCCATACAGCTATGGGGCCTCCATCCTACTAAACTACACTGTAGCAGTTACAGATCCATACAGCTATGGGGCCTCCATCCTACTAAACTACACTGTAGCAGTTACAGATCCATACAGCTATGGGGCCTCCATCCTACTAAACTACACAGCAGTTACAGATCCATACAGCTATGGAGCCTCCATCCTACTAAACTACACTGTAGCAGTTACAGATCCATACAGCTATGGTGCCTCCATCCTACTAAACTACACAGCAGTTACAGATCCATACAGCTATGGCGCCTCCATCCTACTAAACTACACTGTAGCAGTTACAGATCCATACAGCTATGGTGCCTCCATCCTACTACACTACACTGTAGCAGTTACAGATCCATACAGCTATGGAGCCTCCATCCTACTAAACTACACTGTAGTTACAGATCCATACAGCTATGGTGCCTCCATCCTACTAAACTACACTGTAGCAGTTACAGATCCATACAGCTATGGTGCCTCCATCCTACTACACTATACTGTAGCAGTTACAGATCCATACAGCTATGGAGCCTCCATCCTACTAAACTACACAGCAGTTACAGATCCATACAGCTATGGCGCCTCCATCCTACTAAACTACACTGTAGCAGTTACAGATCCATACAGCTATGGGGCCTCCATCCTACTAAACTACACTGTAGCAGTTACAGATCCATACAGCTATGGTATCTCCATCCTACTACACTACACTGTAGCAGTTACAGATCCATACAGCTATGGTATCTCCATCCTACTACACTGTAGCAGTTACAGATCCATACAGCTATGGGGCCTCCATCCTACTAAACTACACTGTAGCAGTTACAGATCCATACAGCTATGGGGCCTCCATCCTACTAAACTACACTGTAGCAGTTACAGATCCATACAGCTATGGGGCCTCCATCCTACTAAACTACACTGTAGCAGTTACAGATCCATACAGCATGGGGCCTCCATCCTACTAAACTACACTGTAGGGAGTTTTCAGATCCCCTACAGCTATGGGGCCTCCCTCCTACTAAACTAACCACAATGTCTTCCCGTAGCAGTTACAGATCCATACAGCTATGGGGCCTCCATCCTACTAAAATACACTGTACAGTTACAGATCCATACAGCTATGGGGCCTCCATCCTCAAACTACACGGGAGCATTACAGATCCATAAGCTATGGGGCCTCCATCCTACAAATACACTGTAGCAGTTTTCAGATCCATACAGCTATGGGGCCTCCATCCCACTAAACTACAAATGTAGCAGTTACAGATCCATACAGCTATGGGCCTCCATCCTATAAACTACACTGTAGCAGTTACAGATCATACAGTATGGGGCCTCCATCCTACTAAAATACACTGTAGCAGTTACAGATCCATAACAGCTTTTGGGGCCTCCATCCTATAAACTACACGAGCAGTTACAGATCCATACAGCATGGGCCTCCCATCCTACTAAACTACACTGTAGCAGTTACAGATCCATACAGCTATGGGGCCTCCATCCACTAAACTACACTGTAGCAGTTACAGATCCATACAGCTATGGGGCCTCCATCCTACTAAACTACACTGTAGCAGTTACAGATCCATACAGCTATGGTGCCTCCATCCTACTAAACTACACTGTAGCAGTTACAGATCCATACAGCTATGGTGCCTCCATCCTACTAAACTACACTGTATTAGTTACGACTGTCCTTTCATTCTGTGAACTAACATCATAACTGTTTAGAGCAGGCAGGTACGGTGGCACCCATAGGACATATAAGGTGAGTCAAAAGGCACACACAACACTAATTCACAAGGGCTACATAGCGAACATAACAAATACAACTGTTTATTATGGATTCTCATGACAATGAAGTTGGCATATGCTACGTGAATTGACGCTCTCTACTCTTGCACGCACATTTTGACGCCGTCTCTCCGTGTGATTTGGGCTTCGTGTGTAACGTAATGGAACAGAGTAATTATGAAGTGCTATAGTTGACCAACTCCCTGACCAAAATGTCTGACCTCTATCCCGTCATAAGAAGGTTCTTGTCCATTATCGTATTCTAATTCCGTGGTTAGATCAAACCTATAAGCTTGACTTAATCGAATCGAGACAACACAACTGTTGGGTTTTATTTTTCTCATAATTGGATCTGTATGAGATGACTACCTTGGAAGGAATGCGTGATTAATGTGAGGAGCTGTTTAGGGAGTAGGGGGAGATAAGAACTTGTGTCTCAAAGTACTAGACCTCACTGCCTCTTTGTATTCTGTGAAACTGTCCTTGAACCTGGATACAGTGGATATTGTGTATTCTCGGTGCTGGCTCCGCAGGTTATCATAGCAACCATGTCTAGTAACAAATGGAGTGCCGAGGAGTTGGGCCCACCCCTGCGCCAACGGATTGGCTGAACCACACTCAGTCCTTTGCTCTGGTTGGCCAACAGAAGAGTACTTGAGAAATTTCTGTAAACAATAATTCTAGTTCTCTGTCGGCCCTGCGTGGTTTGACAGTGAGCCCGTATACGAACTTTCATACTTATCATACAATACATTCTGCATATAATAAATTAAGCTTGGATTGAAGATCTCTTGATTCTTATTCCAATACCAGATTTGAATTACGCAATCTCGACACAACAAAGAGCAGTTAATCCCAGCCTACCTGTTTTTGCTGGATCTCAGTCTCCGCCAGGACTGTGTCATGACCCTTATGCTCCGCCGTCATGCACAGGTAGCATATACACTGCTGGTCGGTCCGACAGTACACCTCCAGCAGCTTGTCGTGGTGGGGACAGATCGTCTCCTGTAGTTTCTTGGAGGCCTGGACCAGCTTGTGTTTCTTAAAAGCAGCTGATTCGTAGTGAGGCAGGAGGTGTGTGTCGCAGTAGGAGGCCAGACACACCAGACAGGACTTGACGGCTCGGTTCTTCCTCCCGGTGCACACGTCACATTCCACGTCCTCCGGCCCTGCGTGGCACTGTGGCGGGGGAGCAGCTTGGAGTCCAGTCTTCTTGAACTTGTCCACCACCTCGGCTAGCATGGTGTTTCTGCCGAGTAGAGGCCTCGGGTTGAAGCTCTGGCGGCACTGCGGACAACCGTAAACACCCATATAATCGTCCTGGTCCCAGTAGCCTTTAATACAGACCAAACAGTAGCTGTGTCCGCACGGGATGGTCACAGGATCCCTCAGCACATCCAGACATATCGAACAGTTAAATTGGTCTTGGTCGAGGAAGAGTCCAGCTTGAGCCATTTTCCCGAACAGAAACAGCAGCAGCAACGACTTAAAGAGACGAGCTTTGTTTACAGGAAGTGGAGGAAGATCCGGTGGGTGTGATCTGTGGGGATGTCGTCAGAAGAAGGCGGAAGCCAACGGCTGCGAGTGACAGAACGAACTTCTTCTTCTATGATATCATGGTGGTCCACAAACCAACGTTAAAGGTGCATGCTGCCACCTGCTGCGCTGGAGTGTGTGGTCAATCTCGGTTCACAACATTTCTAAATCCTCCTCCCTAACTCAGTACTTCTGAGATAATAAAGAATACTACTAACTTCTAATAGACCCTCCCCCATCCCTCACCTCTACCCAGTGGAACATTAATATCAATTATATCTAGTTTCAAAGCTCTTTTGGCTAACTGGTCTACAATTTCATTCCCTTCCACACCCGAATGGGCTGGTACCCAGCAGAATCTCACTACTACACCCAGTCTCTCAATTCTCCATAATAACATGAATACCTCCAATAGTAGGACACTCCTATTACATTTACATTTACATCATTTAGCAGATGCTCTTATCCAGAGCGACTTACAAATTGGTGCATTCAACTTATGATAGCCAGTGGGACAACCACCTTTTTTAAAATTTTATTTTTTATGGGGGGGTGGGGGAAGAAGGATTACTTTATACTATTCCAGGTATTCCTTAAAGAGGTGGGGTATCAAGTGTCTCCGGGAGGTGGTCAGTGACTCCGCTGTCCTGGCGTCGTGGGGGAGCTTGTTCCACCATTGGGGTGCCAGAGCAGCGAATAGCTTTGACTGGGCTGAGCGGGAACTATGCTTCCGTAGCGGTAGGGGAGATAGCAGATGATAAACTATTCAATAAAGACAGAGAATCTGAACATACTATAATTCTGACAGGTTGTACGTCCTCCACCCTCTGGAGGGCAACTACTATCACCAACAGTTCAACTGAGTATACTGACAGTTCATCTGTTAGTCTTCTACATATCTGCACATCAAATTTAGGAACGTAAACACCTGCTCCTGTGAGCCCACTATCTGGGTCCTTGGATCCATCTGTGAAAAGCGGTAAAAATGCATAAAAACTTCTACCAATATAATTGTCAACCAGTTTCCAGTTTTATCACTGACTTCTGACCAGTCTTTCCATTTCTCTACCAAGGTTAGATCAACAACAGGGTCTGGGAGTAACCATGGAGGAATTTCCCCTATCACCACAGAAGGGCCAACCTCCAGCTCCCTCAAACCCACCTTCTTACACTTTGTTTCAACATTTATTTTTTTAAATTTTTTAGCAGACGCTCTTATCCAGAGTGACTTACAGTTAGTGAGTGCATACATATTTTTCTTCTTCATACTGGCCCCCAGTGGGAATCGAACCCACAACCCTGGCGTTGCAAACACCATGCTCTAACCAACTGAGCTACATCCCTGCCGGCCATTCCCTCCCCTGACATGATCTTTCCATGTATATCGCTCGTTGAACCATAGACCCAAATATTTGTACTTAGAAACCCTCCCCATAGGCTGTCCATACAGAACAGAAACAACTGGATATTATCAGCAACTTTCTTCTTCGAGAAGAACAAGACTTCACCACTGACAATTTAAAACACCAGTCAATCAACCATCTTTCAACATCCACTATAGCTTGTTGAATAGATTTGATCACATGAGAGACATTCCTTCCCCTCTTCCAAATAGCTCCATCATCAGCAGATAGGGAAGCCCCAATACCCCTACCTACCTTCGAAAACACATCGTTCATTTATAGAGCTCTGGTCTGCTAAAGTGTGCAGCGACCCTCATTGCTGCCTCAGTTACTCACATTTTAAATGTGACATTGTCTTCAGGAATTATTCCCAAAGGATGGAAATCTGCCAAGGTGTTGTCACTCTATAAGGGTGGTGATAGCAGTGACCTTGACCATTACCGACCGATTTCTAGGCTTCCTTGTCTAGCTAAGATTCTTGAGTCATTGGTAAATGTGCAGCTTCGTTCTTTTTTGACTGAGAAATGTATTTTAAATGTAAACCAATCAGGGTTTATACCAGGGCATAGCACCACTACAGCCACCACATTAGTTGTGAATGACCTTGTCAATGCTAATATCAGTTGTGCTGCTTTGTTTATAGACCTGTGTAAGGCCTTTGATACTGTTGATCTGGTATTCAGTGTTTATAGACCTGTGTAAGGCCTTTGATACTGTTGATCTGGTATTCGGTGTTTATAGACCTGTGTAAGGCCTTTGATACTGTTGATCTGGTATTCGGTGTTTATAGACCTGTTGTAAGGCCTTTGATACTGTTGATCTGGTATTCGGTGTTTATAGACCTGTGTAAGGCCTTTGATACTGTTGATCTGGTATTCGGTGTTTAATAGACCTGTGTAAGGCCTTTGATACTGTTGATCTGGTATTCGGTGTTTATAGACCTGTGTAAGGCCTTTGATACTGTTGATCTGGTATTCGGTGTTTATAGACCTGTGTAAGGCCTTTGATACTGTTGATCTGGTATTCGGTGTTTATAGACCTGTGTAAGGCCTTTGATACTGTTGATCTGGTATTCGGTGTTTATAGACCTGTGTAAGGCCTTTGATACTGTTGATCTGGTATTCGGTGTTTATAGACCTGTGTAAGGCCTTTGATACTGTTGATCTGGTATTCTGTGTTTATAGACCTGTGTAAGGCCTTTGATACTGTTGATCTGGTATTCGGTGTTTATAGACCTGTGTAAGGCCTTTGATACTGTTGATCTGGTATTCTGTTGAAGTAACTGGCTTCGATAGGCCTTGGCTCTGCTGCAGGTTCTTGGTTTCGTGACTATCTTAGAGACAGAACTCAGGCCATTGTGTTGGATGGAGTTAAGTCTGATTTTCTTGAGGTACATAAAGGTGTTTCACAGGGATCAATATTAGGACCTGTTCTTTTTATGATTTACATAAATGCTATTGGTCAATCTGTTAAAAATTGTGATCTTCATTTGTATGCGGATGATACCATTATGTATGCTATTTCTCCGGCTGTTGATTTAGCTGTGCCAAGGTTCTGTCTGTTGCTCCGGCTGTTTATTTAGCTGTGTCAAGGTTCTGTCTGTTGCTATGGCTGTTGATTTAGCTGTGTCAAGGTTCTGTCTGTTGCTATGGCTGTTGATTTAGCTGTGTCAAGGTTCTGTCTGATTTCGCAGCTGTTCAGGAAGCCCTTATGAATATAAAGCTTGCACAGCTAAATACAGGCAAAACTAAATACATGCTGTTTTCAAATTCTCGTAAAGGTATCCCAGTTGGGTTACATCTTCACTCCCTGAATGGTTCTGTAATTGAACAAGTCCCTGGTATTGGGATGGACAATGATCTATCGTTTAAGAAACAGACAAATGATCTATCGTTTAAGAAACAGACCAATGATCTATCGTTTAAGAAACAGACCAATGATCTATCGTTTAAGAAACAGACAAATGATCTATCGTTTAAGAAACAGACCAATGATCTATCGTTTAAGAAACAGACAAATGATCTATCGTTTAAGAAACAGACAAATGATCTATCGTTTAAGAAACAGACAAAGGATCTATCGTTTAAGAAACAGACAAATGATCTATCGTTTAAGAAACAGACAAATGATCTATCGCTTAAGAAACAGACAAAGGATCTATCGTTTAAGAAACAGACAAATGATCTATCGTTTAAGAAACAGACAAATGATCTATCGTTTATGAAACAGACAAAGGATCTATCGTTTAAGAAACAGACAAATGATCTATCGTTTAAGAAACAGACAAAGGATCTATCGTTTAAGAAACAGACAAATGATCTATCGTTTAAGAAACAGACAAATGATCTATCGCTTAAGAAACAGACAAATGATCTATTGTTTAAGAAACAGACAAATGATCTATCGTTTAAGAAACAGACAAATTATCTATTGTTTAAGAAACAGACAAATTATCTTGTTAAGAAGCTTAAATATAAAGTGGGTTTTCTTCTATAGACATAAAGCTTGTTTATCTCTGGCTAGCAGGAAGCCAATTGTAGAATCAATCATCTCTCCCAAGTGGACATTCTCTCTTTCTCCCCTGACCCATCTGTCTATCTCCTCATTTGAATTCCATGCTGTCACAGTCACTAGCCCATTCAAGCTTAACATCCTTATCATTTATCGCCCTCCAGGTTCCCTTGGAGAGTTCATCAATGAGCTTGACGCCTTGATAAGTTCCTTTCCTGAGGATGGCTCACCCCTCACAGCTCTGGGTGACTTTAACCTCCCTACGTCTGCCTTTGACTAATTTCTCTCTGCCTCCTTCTTTCCACTCCTCTCCTCTTTTGACTTCACCCTCTCACCGTCCCCCCCTACTCACAAGGCAGGCAATACGCTTGACCTCATCTTTACTAGATGCTGTTCTTCTACTAATCTCACTGCAATCCAACTACTAACCTACTAACCTCAACTTCAATCCAAGATGGCGTAGTAGTGCAGTTGTGTTTTTATCGTATGTCTGTAAATAGCCTGTAAATACCCTATTTTTCGTACATATTTCCCTATCAGACTTTTCATCCTTCTACAAGATATACTTTCCTGCAACCCGCCTCACTCAATGTGGAACGGATTCTATTATTGACTTACCTTTATCTAGAATCTAGAATCTCCAGTTGAAACTAGCTAGCCAGCTAACTAGCTACTTGCTATTTGCTATTAGCCACAGCTAGCGGTGTTTCACCCAGAACATTGGATTTTTTTCTGCGGGATTAATTTTAATCACTGGACATTGATCACCGGATATTCGGCCAGTCTGCACTCTCTGCACAGCGCGTTATCGACCCAGAACATATCAGTTTTTCCGCCGGAATCACTGAATCACTGGACCTTTAACTCCGGATTCATCGCTACCAGCTGGCTACAACAAAACGGACGCTGTGGTCTGGCTAATCATCCTGAGCTAGGCCCATCGCCCATCTCCCGGCTATCTACCTCTCTGTCAACCGGACGGGACCACCTAGTGTTGACACGGAGCCCCGCCGATCCTACACGACTGGTCTGCCGACAAAATCGTCTGATGTGGTTACGACGTTAACCACGAAGATTCCATCCATCTGCTAGCCCTGGCCCGCTAGCACACGCTAGCCCTGGCCTCTTACTAGTGCTTCACCACCGGACCTTATGATAACTCAGCTATACAGCTGATATCTGCTGGACTGTTCCTTTTTACGGTACTACATCCTGTTTATGTTTAGCCTCAGCCCAAACATGGTTAGTTTATTGTTGTTTCGGTTATTTCTAATTGTACTATATCACTGTAGACCCCCCAGCCTAGCTAAACCTGCCTTAGATAGCTCCTTTGCCCCTCCCCCTATACACGCGGAGACCGACTCAATTGATGCCTCCAGCGATGCTATCTCTTTCATTGTTACCCAACGCTTAGGTTTACCTCCACTTTACTCATATCCTTCCATATCCTTGTCTGTACATAATGCCCTGAATCTTTTCTATAACACCCGGAAATCTGCCCCCTTTATTCTATGTACCCAACGCACTAGAAGACCAGTTCTTAAAGCCTTTAGCCGTATCCTTATTCTAGTCCTCCTCTGTTCCTCTGGTGATGTAGAGGCTAACCCAGGCCCTGCAGCCCTCAGTATCACTCCTACTCCCCAGGCGCTATCATTTGATGACTTCTGTAATCGCAAAAGTCTTGGTTTCTTGCACATAAATATCAGAAGTCTACTTCCTAAGTTTGAGTTATTCACTGCGTTAGCACACTCTGCCAACCCTGATGTTCTAGCAGTGTCTGAATCCTGGCTCAGGAAGGCCACCAAAAATTCAGAAATTTCCATCCCCAACTATAACATTGGCGTCTAGATAGAACTGCCAAAGGGGGTGGAGTTGCAATCTACTGTAGAGATAGCCTGCAGAGCTCTATCATACTATCCAGGTCTGTGCCCAAACAGTTTGAGCTTCTACTTCTAAAAATCCACCTTTCCAGAAATAAGTCTCTCACTGTTGCCGCTTGCTACAGACCCCCCTCAGCCCCCAGCTGTGCCCTGGACACCATATGTAGGATAAAGTAATCCTTCTACCCCCCCCCCCCCAAAATTGTAAAGTGGTTATCCCACTGGTTATAGGGTGAACGCACCAATTGGTGAGTCGCTCTGGATAAGAGCGTCTGCTAAATGACGTAAATGTGCCCTTGAGCAAGGCACTTAACCCTAATTGCTCCTGTAAGTCGCTCTGGATAAGAGCGTCTGCTAAATGACTAAAATGTAAAATGTAAATATGTGAATTGATTGCCCCCCATTTATCCTCAGAGTTTGTACTGCTTGGTGACCTAAATTGGGATATGCTTAATACCCCAGCCATCCTACAATCCAAGCTAGATGCCCTCAACCTCACGCAAATTATCAACGAACCTACCAGGTACAACCCTAAATCCGTAAACATGGGTACCCTCATAGATATCATCCTGAATAACATACCCTCTAAATACACCTCAGCTGTCTTCAACCAGGATCTCAGCGATCACTGCCTTATTGCCTGCGTCCGTAACGGGTCCGCGGTCAAACGACCACCCCTCATCACTGTCAAACGCTCCCTAAAACACTTAGCGAGGAGGCCTTCCTAATTGACCTGGCCCAGGTATCCTGGATGGATATAGATCTCATTCCGTCAGTAGAGGATGCCTGGTTGTTCCTTAAAAGTAATTTCCTCTCAATCTTAAATAAACATGCCCCATTCAAAAAATACAGAACTAAGAACCGATATAGCCCCTGGTTCTCCTCAGACTTGACTGCCCTTGACCAGCACAAAAACATCCTGTGGCGTACAGCATTAGCATCAAATAGCCCCCGCGATATGCAACTTTTCAGGGAAGTTAGGAACCAATATACACAAGCAGTCAGGAAAGCAAAGGCTAACTTTTTCAAACAGAAATTTGCATCCTGTAGCACTAACTCCAAAAAGTTTTGGGACACTGTAAAGTCCATGGAGAATAAGAGCACTTCCTCCCAGCTGCCCACTGCACTGAGGCTAGGAAACACTATCACCACCGATAAATCTACAATAATCGAGAATTTCAACAAGCATTTTGCTACAGCTGGCCATGCTTTCCATCTGGCTACCACTAACCCGGCCACCAACTCTGCACCCTCTGCTGCAACTTGCCCATGCCCCCCCCGCTTCTCCTTCACACAAATTCAGACAGCTGATGTTTTGAAAGCGCTGCAAAATCTGGACCCCTACAAATCAGCTGGGCTAGACAATCTGGACCCTTTCTTTCTAAAAACTAGCCGCCGAAATTGTCACTACCCCTATTACTAGTCTGTTCAACCTCTCTTTCATAACGTCTGAGATCCCCAGAGATTGGAAAGCTGCCGCGGTCATCCCCCTCTTCAAAGGGGGTGACACTCTAGATCCAAATTGCTACAGACCTATATCCATCCTGCCCTGCCTTTCGAAAGTATTCGAAAGCCAAGTTAACAAACAGATCATCGACCATTTCGAATACCACCGTACCTTCTCCGCTATGCAATCCGGTTTCCGAGCTGGTCACGGGTGCACTTCAGCCACGCTCAAGGTCCTAAACGATATTATAACCGCGATCGATAATAGACAGTACTGTGCAGCCGTCTTCATCGACCTGGCCAAGGCTTTCGACTCTGTCAACTACCGCATTCTTATTGGCAGACTAAATAGCCTTGGTTTCTCAAATGACTGCCTCGCCTGGTTCACCAACTACTTCTCAGATAGAGTTCAGTGTGTCAAATCGGAGGGCCTGTTGTCTGGACCTATGGCAGTCTCTATGGGGGTGCCACAGGGTTCAATTCTTGGGCCGACACTTTTCTCCGTGTATATCAATGATGTCGCTCTTGCTGCTGGTGACTCTCAGATCCACCTCTACGCAGACGACACCATTTTGTATACATCTGGCCCTTCATTGGACACTGTGTTAACAAACCTCCAAACGAGCTTCAATGCCATACAACAATCCTTCAGTAGCCTCCAACTGCTCTTAAACACTAGTAAAACTAAATGCATGCTTTTCAATCGAACGCTGCTGGCACCCGCCCACCCGACTAGAATCACCACTCTCGACGGGTCTGACCTAGAGTATGTGGACAACTACAAATACCTAGGTGTCTGGTTAGACTGTAAACTTAACTTCCAGACTCACATAAAGAATCTCCAATCCAAAGTTAAATCTAGAATCGGCTTCCTATTTCGCAACAAAGCCTCCTTCACTCATGCTGCCAAACATGCCCTCGTAAAACTGACTATCCTACCGATCCTTGACTTCGGCGATGTCATTTACAAACTAGCCTCCAACACTCTACTCAGCAAATTGGATGTAGTCTATCACAGTGCCATCCGTTTTGTCTCCAAAGCCCCATACACTACCCACCACTGTGACCTGTACGCTCTTGTTGGCTGGTCCTCACTACATGTTCGTCGTCAAACCCACTGGCTCCAGGCCATCTATAAATCACTGCTAGGCAAATCCCCGCCTTATCTTAGCTCATTGGTCACCATAGCAGCACCCACCCGTAGTCTGCGCTCCAGCAGGTATATCTCACTGGTCATTCCCAAAGCCAACACCCCCTTTGGCCGCCATTCCTTCCAGTTCTCTGCTGCCAATGACTGGAACGAATTGCAAAAATCTCTGAAGCTGGAGACTCTTATCTCCCTCAATAACTTTAAGCATCAGTTGTCAGAGCACCTTACCGATCACTGCACCTGTACACAGCCCATCTGAAATTAGCCCACCCAACTACCTCATCCCTATATTGTTATTTATTTTGCTCTTTTGCACCCCATTATCTCTATTTGCACATAATCTCTTGCACATCTAGCATTCCAGTGTTAATACTATTGTAATTATTCTGCACTATAGCCTATTTATTGCCTTACCTCCATAACTTGCTACATTTGCACACACTGTATATATATTTTCTGTTGTATTTCTGACTTTATGTTTTTTACCCCATATGTAACTCTGTGTTGTTTTTTATTGCACTACTTTGCTTTATCTTGGCCAGGTCGCAGTTATAAATGAGAACCTGTTCTCAACTGGCTTACCTGGTTAAATAAAGGTGAAATAAAAAAAAATAAAAAAAAAACTGCAACTCCCCTCCAAGTCTCCGACCACTACTTTGTATCCTTTTCTCTCTCACTCTCCTCCAACACTACTCACTCTGCCCCTACTCAGATGGTAATGTGCCTTCGCAACCTTCGCTCTCTCTCTCCCGCTACTCTCTCCTCCTCCATCCTATCATCTCTTCCCTCTGCTAAATCCTTCTCCTCTGATCTCCTGATTCTGCCTCCTCAACCCTCCTCTCCTCCCTTTCTGCATCTTTTGACTCTCTATGTCCCCTATCCTCCCGGCCGGCTCAGTCCTCCCCTCCTGCTCCGTGGCTTGACGACTCATTGCAAGCTTACAGAACAGGGCTCCGGGCAGCTGAGCGGAAATGGAGGAAAACTAGACTCCCTGCGGACCTGTCATCTTTTCACTCCCTCCTCTCTACATTCTCTTCCTCTGTTTCTGCTGCTAAAGCCACTTTCTACCACTCTAAATTTCCTAACCCTAGGAAGCTCTTTGCCACCTTCTCTTCCCTGCTGAATCCTCCTCCTCCTCCCCCTCCCTCCTCCCTCTCTGTGGATGACTTTATTAAGTCAAATGACACCGCTGGTCCTGCTCACACTGCCCTACCCTATGCTTTGACTTCTTTCTCCCCTCTCTCTCCAGATGACATTTTGCGACTTGTGACGGCCGGCCGCCCAACAACATGCCCGCTTGACCCTATCCCCTCCCCTCTTCTCCAGACCATTTCCGGAGACCTTCTCCCTTACCTCACTTCGGTCATCAACTCATCCTTGACCGCTGGCCATGTCCCTTCCGTCTTCAAGAGAGCGAGAGTTGCACCCCTCCTCAAAAAACCTACACTCGATCCCTTCGATGTCAACAACTACAGACCAGTATCCCTTCTTTCTTTTCTCTCCAAAACTCTTGAACGTACCGTCTCTAGCCAACTCTCCTGCTATCTCTCTCAGAATTACCTTCTTGATCCAAACCAGTCAGGTTTCAAGACTGGTCATTCAACTGAGACTGCTCTTCTCTGTGTCACGGACAGGGATGGTGTGTTCATTAGGGCGATATGGGCGAAGCACTGCCAAACGGGAAAAGCAAGATAATTTTTTTCTAATCAATTATATCACGGCAACAGTAGTTATCAGTGTTCTAATCTAGACGTCTGATCTGCCACTAAATGTCCAATCAGGCTAAAGTCGTGCTTCAAATGTCCCCGCCCGTTTTGGGGCGATTTCAGTCAGGTTGAAAATCGCCCAGAAGTCTCTCATAGCCTCTCATGTAAAATCTTTTTTTTTTCAAATATCAGAGCTTTCAATACAATCTCTATGGGTTCCGGGAGGGCTTGCACTTACGCGCTTTCGTCATACGTAACATAAGTAACCATGAACATAACTAAGAAAAGAGCGGGTAGCAGCGTCAATCAATTCACGTACTACTGTCAAGATGGCTAGCTTTGCGAGGCAAAGATGAAACTGAGGGCTCCACCAACCCTGGTATTTTTCTTGGACTTGTCAACTTTGTGGCACAATTAGATGAGGTGTTTGATGACCATCTTAAAAATGCTAAAGTTTTCAAGGGCACATCAAAGACCATTCAAAACGAGCTACTGGAGTGTATGCTAGCGGTCATGAGGGAACATATTGTGGAGGAGGTGAAGTCGGCGAACTTCGTAGCTATCCAAGCTGACGAGACCACGGACGTTTCTACACAGACACAGCTGGTGCTTGTGCTGAGGTACATAGATAGCAACCACAAAGTGCGGGAGCGCTTTTTTTGAGTTCCTTCCCATCTCGGAATCAACCTCAGTCTCAATCGCCAGTGTGCTTTTGGAGAGACTGAACGGTCTTTTTGCCGACGACGAGAAAGTCAAACTCATTGCGCAAGCTTACGATGGAGCCAGTTTGATGAGGCGAGAGAAGGCTGGTGTGCAGCAAAAGGTGCGTGAGCATTTCAAGAATGCCCATTACGTGCATTGCTATGCGCATCAGCTGAATTTGATCATGCAGCAAGCTACTTCTCGCATCAAAAAAGTAACTAGTAAACTAGTCCTCAGCATGCCTGATTTCAATGAGAAAGTCATTGACCGCTTTGCTGCATTGAAAGAGAGAAGAGAACAGTTTCAGTACAAGTAATGTAGCCTCTCTCTCTCTTTGTCCCTCCCTGTCTGTCTCTTTAACACACACACGCCCAAATCAGTTCACAGTTGATGTTGTTTAAAATAGTTATTTTTCTTTTTTTTTTTTTAATAAAAAAAATCTGTTCATGTTCATTTTTACAAATCTATACAATTGGCCAGAATATGGTTGTTCATATTTACAAATCTATACAATTGGCCAGAATATGGTTGTTCATTTTTACAAAGCCATACAGATAGCTGTGTTTACCTTTTCTAGAAATTATTTTCAAATTCTGTTTTCAGGCAAAATGTCTATCACTGTTCATTTTCACAAATCTATACAAGAGGGCAGAATATGGAAGTCTATAAAAATTTCTTATTACCAATAACTTGCATCAATGTTTTCAGTAGCCTCTATCAAAAGCTCCTGCTTGCTTGTTGTGAATTATGCTCAGGTGCACATATTTCCAATTCAACCATGAGGCCTTTTTGAAGCAAGTAATGTGTATATCAGTATTGACTTATATGCTGCCCCTGTCTTCATGTTGTTGCTGGACATATATTTTTTAAAATGTGTGTAGGTCACCTAAATCATCAGAAAAATTGCCCCCCCGAGAATGTTTTCAGGAGCCGCCACCGGTCACGGAGGCTCTCCGCACTGCTAAAGCTAACTCTCTCTCCTCTGCTCTTATCCTTCTAGACCTATCTGCTGCCTTTGATACTGTGAACCATCAGATCCTCCTCTCCACCCTCTCCGAGTTGGGCATCTCCGGCGCTGCTCACTCTTGGATTGCGTCTTACCTGACAGGTCGCTCCTATCAGGTGGCGTGGCGAGAATCTGTCTCCGCACCACGTGCTCTCACCACTGGTGTCCCCCAGGGCTCAGTTCTAGGCCCTCTCCTATTCTCGCTATACACCAAGTCACTTGGCTCTGTCATATCCTCACATGGCCTCTCCTATCATTGCTACGCTGACGACACACAATTAATCTTCTCCTTTCCCCCTTCTGATAACCAGGTGGCGAATCGCATCTCTGCATGTCTGGCAGACATATCAGTGTGGATGTCGGATCACCACCTCAAGCTGAACCTCGACAAGACGGAGCTGCTCTTCCTCCTGGGGAAGGACTGCCTGCTCCATGATCTCGCCATCACGGTTGACAACTCCATTGTGTCCTCCTCCCAGAGTGCAAAGAACCTTGACGTGACCCTGGACAACACCCTGTCGTTCTCCGCTAACATCAAAGCGGTGACCCGATCCTGCAGGTTCATGCTCTACAACATTCGCAGAGTACGACCCTACCTTACACAGAAAGCGGCACAGGTCCTAATCCAGGCACTTGTCATCTCCCGTCTGGATTACTGCAACTCGCTGTTGGCTGGGCTCCCTGCCTGTGCCATTAAACCCCTACAACTTATCCAGAACGCTGCAGCCCGTCTGGTGTTCAACCTTCCCAAGTTCTCTCATGTCACCCCGCTCCTCCGCACACTCCACTGGTTTCCAGTTGAAGCTTGCATCTACTACAAGACCATGGTGCTTGCCTACGGAGCTGTGAGGGGAACGGCACCTCCGTACCTTCAGGCTCTGATCAGACCCTTCACCCAAACGAGGGCATTGTGTTCATCCACCTCTGGCCTGCTATCTCCCCTACCTCTACGGAAGCATAGTTCCCGCTCAGCCCAGTCAAAGCTATTTGCTGCTCTGGCACCCCAATGGTGGAACAAGCTCCCCCACGACGCCAGGACAGCAGAGTCACTGACCACCTTCCGGAGAGACTTTAAACCCTACCTCTTTAAGGAATACCTGGAATAGTATAAAAGTAATCCTTCTTCATTTATATAATCTATGGACATAGATAGTGGAACCCCAGAAATGACCCCCCCCCCTCAGCTTAGCTGAAGCTCCATGGACATGACTTATGATTTTCTTCCCATTGAGAGTTTTAATTTTCAGAATCTTCCCTTGCTGAACATGGTCAGCACAGAATATTAACAGTCTACTATTACCATTATTATTAGAACCGGGCTAATGTGACTTCCCCTATCTCCTTCTTAACGTCATCGGTTAATGGAATAGGTTGTATATGAGACCACATGGTCTCACCAAACACCATTACATCTTTCCACACATCATTACTTTAGTTTTTCACTACCTTCATCCTCTTAACGTTCTCAACACTGGAAGTGCCACTGCTGTCAGCAGCTTATAGCAGGACCATTCTGATTCCTTTTCCTTTTCACCACAGATCATCCAGGTCCATGACATCATCATCCCCACCATCAGTACTATCATCCATGTTGACCATAGACCAGCACAGCTGTTGCTAAACCGCCTACCACAATATAGAACGGTGGACTCTATTTCGCTTCTCCAACGACCCTTGAGACCACAAATAGGTTTTCTCACTCTCCTCAATCAGTCGGCACCGTCTACCCAGTTGTGCGTTTGTTCTGGTCCACACTGCAGTCCCAGTTGTAAAGGCAACAAACCCTAAACCTCAACTAAATCTTGTAATGAATAATGTGGAAATTGAGGAAGTTGAGGTGACTAAACTGCTTGGGGTAACCCTGGATTGTAAACTGTCATGGTCAAAACATATTGATTAAACAGTAGCTAAAATGGGGAGAAGTATGTCCATAATTAAGCGCTGCTCTGCCTTCTTAACAGCACTATCAACAAGGCAGGTCCTACAGGCCCTAGTTTTGTCACACCTGGACTAAGTTAAGCACGGCTGGCCGTTGGATGTACACAGAGAGCTAACATTAATAATATGCATGTACATCTCTCCTGGCTCAAAGTGGAGGGGAGGTTGACTTCATCACTACTTGTATTTATGAGAGGTGTTGACATGTTGAATGCACCGAGCTGTCTGTTTGAACTACTGGCACACAGCTCAGACACCCATGCATACTGTCACACCCTGGCTCTGGGACTCATTATGTTGAGCCAGGGTGTGTTCATTTCTATGTGTGTATTTCTATGTTGGTGTTCATTCTAGTTTGTTGTATTCTATGTTTGCCTGAGTGACTCCCAATCAGAGGCAACGAGTGTCAGCTGTTGGCTGGTTGTCTCTGATTGGGAGCCATATTTAAACTGTATGTTTTCCCTTTGTGGTTGTGGGTTTTTGTTCCGTGTTCGGTCATTGTTACCGTGGACGTCACGAGTCGTGTTTTGTTTTGTTTCGTGCTTTAACTAATTAAAGTCATGTTTGTTCATCACGCTGCGCCTTGGTCTACTCCTTACCTCGACCTTGACAGAAAAACCCACCATGCAACGACCAAGCAGCGTGTCCAGGGGCAGCCCTTGGGGTGGACATGGGAGGAAGCGCCGGGAAAGGCCCTGGCGAAAGAGGAGCAGCGTGTCCAGGAGCAGGCAGCCTGGACATGGGAGGAGATATTGGACGGTAAAGGGTCCTGGACTTGGGGGGAAATCCTGGCCGGGATGGATCGCCGGCCATGGAGTGAGACGGTGGAGAGGCGACGGAGAGAGGAGCAACGGCGTGATCAGGGTCGTCGTCGGACGGTCGTGAGGCAACCCCAGAAATTTTTTAGGGGGGGGGCACACGGCATGGACGACGGGGCTGACGGAGGAGAAAAGGGGGCGGATCCAGAAGGCCACCAGGCCAGGGGTTCACCGCCCTGTACGTCCTGTGCGGATGCCTCACACAGAGTGTGTGAGGGTAGGCATTCAGCCAGGACGGGTGGTGGCCGCTCTTCACTCCAGGCCTCCTATCCGTCTCCACAGCCCGGTTCGGCCTGTCCCTGCTCCACGCACCAAGCCTACGGTGTGCGTCGCCAGCCCAGCCCGGCCTGTCCCTGCTCCACGCACCAAGACTACGGTGTGCGTCGCCAGCCCAGTCCGGCCTGTCCCTGCTCCACGCACCAAGCCTACGGTGTGCGTCGACAGCCCAGCCCGGCCTGTCCCTGCTCCACGCACCAAGCCTACGGTGTGCGTCGACAGCCCAGCCCGGCCTGTCCCTGCTCCACGCACCAAGCCTACGGTGTGCGTCGACAGCCCAGCCCGGCCTGTCCCTGCTCCACGCACTAAACCTACGGTGCGCGTCGCCAGCCCGGTCCGGCCTGTTCCTGCCACCCGCACCAAGTCTACGGTGCGCGTCGCCAGCCCGACCCGGCCTGTTCCTGCCACTCGCACCAAACATACGGTGCGCGTCGCCAGCCCGGTCCGGCCTGTTCCTGCCACTCGCACTAAGCCAGGGGTGCGAGAAGTCAGCCTGGTAAGGCCCGTCCCTCTTCCACGCACCAAGCCAGGGGTGCGAGTCGTCAGCCTGGTAAGGCCCGTTCCTCCTCCACGCACAAAGCCAGGGGTGCGCGTCGTCAGCCTGGTAAGGCCCGTCCCTCCTCCACGCACCAAGCCAGGGGTGCGAGTCGTCAGCCTGGTAAGGCCCGTTCCTCCTCCACGCACCAAGCCAGGGGTGCGAGTCGACAGCCTGGTAAGGATCGCTCCTGTTAAGTCCAGTCCTGCTCCAGCCAGCGGGGCCAGACTGGACCAGGGGCACTATGGGGGGTGTATTGGAGGGTGGTGGTCAAGGCCGGAGCCAGAACCGCCGCCGAGGAGGTATGCCCGCCCAGCCCTCCCCTGGTTTGTTTAGTTGAGGCGCGGTCGCAGTCCGCGCCTTTAGGGGGGGGGTACTGTCACACCCTGGCTCTGGGACTCATTATGTTGAGCCAGGGTGTGTTCATTTCTATGTGTGTATTTCTATGTTGGTGTTCATTCTAGTTTGTTGTATTCTATGTTTGCCTGAGTGACTCCCAATCAGAGGCAACGAGTGTCAGCTGTTGGCTGGTTGTCTCTGATTGGGAGCCATATTTAAACTGTATGTTTTCCCTTTGTGGTTGTGGGTTTTTGTTCCGTGTTCGGTCATTGTTACCGTGGACGTCACGAGTCGTGTTTTGTTTTGTTTCGTGCTTTAACTAATTAAAGTCATGTTTGTTCATCACGCTGCGCCTTGGTCTACTCCTTACCTCGACCTTGACACATACCCCATGCGTACCCCACAAGACATACCACCAGAGGTCTCTTCACAGTCCCCAAGTCCAGAAAAGACTATGGGAGGCGCACAGTACTACATAGAGCCATGACTACATAGAACTCTATTCCACATCAGGTAACGCATGCCAACAGTAAAATCAGATTTTAAAAAACAGATAAAAATACACCTTGTGGAACAGCAGGGACTGTGAAGCAACACAAACACAGACACATGCATACACACACACGATAACATACGCACTATACACACACGTACACATGGATTCTGTGTTGTAGATATGTGGTAGTAGAGTAGGGGCCTGAGGGCACACACTTCATGTGTTGTGTAATCTGTTGTAAATGTATTGTAATGTTTTTTTAAAATGTATAACTGCCTTAATTTTGCTGGACCTCATGAAGCGTAGCTGCTGCCTTGACAGGAACTAATGGGGATCCATAATAAACCCCAGGAAGAGTAGCTGCTGCCTTGGCAGGAACTAATGGGGATCCATAATAAACCCCAGGAAGAGTAGCTGCTGCCTTGGCAGGAACTAATGGGGATCCATAATAAACCCCAGGAAGAGTAGCTGCTGCCTTGGCAGGAACTAATGGGGATCCATAATAAACCCCAGGAAGAGTAGCTGCTGCCTTGGCAGGAACTAATGGGGGTCAATAATAAACCCCAGGAAGAGTAGCTGCTGCCTTGGCAGGAACTAATGGGGATCCATAATAAACCCCAGGAAGAGTAGCTGCTGCCTTGGCAGGAACTAATGGGGATCCATAATAAACCCCAGGAAGAGTAGCTGCTGCCTTGGCAGGAACTAATGGGGATCCATAATAAACCCCAGGAAGAGTAGCTGCTGCCTTGGCAGGAACTAATGGGGATCCATAATAAACCCCAGGAAGAGTAGCTGCTGCCTTGGCAGGAACTAATGGGGATCCATAATAAACCCCAGGAAGAGTAGCTGCTGCCTTGGCAGGAACTAATGGGGATCCATAATAAACCCCAGGAAGAGTAGCTGCTGCCTTGGCAGGAACTAATGGGGATCCATAATAAACCCCAGGAAGAGTAGCTGCTGCCTTGGCAGGAACTAATGGGGATCCATAATAAACCCCAGGAAGAGTAGCTGCTGCCTTGGCAGGAACTAATGGGGATCCATAATAAACCCCAGGAAGAGTAGCTGCTGCCTTGGCAGGAACTAATGGGGATCCATAATAAACCCCAGGAAGAGTAGCTGCTGCCTTGGCAGGAACTAATGGGGATCCATAATAAACCCCAGGAAGAGTAGCTGCTGCCTTGGCAGGAACTAATGGGGATCCATAATAAACCCCAGGAAGAGTAGCTGCTGCCTTGGCAGGAACTAATGGGGATCCATAATAAACCCCAGGAAGAGTAGCTGCTGCCTTGGCAGGAACTAATGGGGATCCATAATAAACCCCAGGAAGAGTAGCTGCTGCCTTGGCAGGAACTAATGGGGATCCATAATAAACCCCAGGAAGAGTAGCTGCTGCCTTGGCAGGAACTAATGGGGATCCATAATAAACCCCAGGAAGAGTAGCTGCTGCCTTGGCAGGAACTAATGGGGATCCATAATAAACCCCAGGAAGAGTAGCTGCTGCCTTGGCAGGAACTAATGGGGATCCATAATAAACCCCAGGAAGAGTAGCTGCTGCCTTGGCAGGAACTAATGGGGATCCATAATAAACCCCAGGAAGAGTAGCTGCTGCCTTGGCAGGAACTAATGGGGATCCATAATAAACCCCAGGAAGAGTAGCTGCTGCCTTGGCAGGAACTAATGGGGATCCATAATAAACCCCAGGAAGAGTAGCTGCTGCCTTGGCAGGAACTAATGGGGGCCATAATAAACCCCAGGAAGAGTAGCTGCTGCCTTGGCAGGAACTAATGGGGATCCATAATAAACCCCAGGAAGAGTAGCTGCTGCCTTGGCAGGAACTAATGGGGGTCAATAATAAACCCCAGGAAGAGTAGCTGCTGCCTTGGCAGGAACTAATGGGGATCCATAATAAACCCCAGGAAGAGTAGCTGCTGCCTTGGCAGGAACTAATGGGGATCCATAATAAACCCCAGGAAGAGTAGCTGCTGCCTTGGCAGGAACTAATGGGGATCCATAATAAACCCCAGGAAGAGTAGCTGCTGCCTTGGCTGGAACTAATGGGGATCCATAATAAACCCCAGGAAGAGTAGCTGCTGCCTTGGCAGGAACTAATGGGGATCCATAATACAACCCCAGGAAGAGTAGCTGCTGCCTTGGCAGGAACTAATGGGGATCCATAATAAACCCCAGGAAGAGTAGCTGCTGCCTTGGCAGGAACTAATGGGGATCCATAATAAACCCCAGGAAGAGTAGCTGCTGCCTTGGCAGGAACTAATGGGGATCCATAATAAACCCCAGGAAGAGTAGCTGCTGCCTTGGCAGGAACTAATGGGGATCCATAATAAACCCCAGGAAGAGTAGCTGCTGCCTTGGCAGGAACTAATGGGGATCCATAATAAACCCCAGGAAGAGTAGCTGCTGCCTTGGCAGGAACTAATGGGGATCCATAATAAACCCCAGGAAGAGTAGCTGCTGCCTTGGCAGGAACTAATGGGGATCCATAATAAACCCCAGGAAGAGTAGCTGCTGCCTTGGCAGGAACTAATGGGGATCCATAATAAACCCCAGGAAGAGTAGCTGCTGCCTTGGCAGGAACTAATGGGGATCCATAATAAACCCCAGGAAGAGTAGCTGCTGCCTTGGCAGGAACTAATGGGGATCCATAATAAACCCCAGGAAGAGTAGCTGCTGCCTTGGCAGGAACTAATGGGGGATCCAATAATAAACCCCAGGAAGAGTAGCTGCTGCCTTGGCAGGAACTAATGGGGATCCATAATAAACCCCAGGAAGAGTAGCTGCTGCCTTGGCAGGAACTAATGGGGATCCATAATAAACCCCAGGAAGAGTAGCTGCTGCCTTGGCTGGAACTAATGGGGATCCATAATAAACCCCAGGAAGAGTAGCTGCTGCCTTGGCAGGAACTAATGGGGATCCATAATAAACCCCAGGAAGAGTAGCTGCTGCCTTGGCAGGAACTAATGGGGATCCATAATAAACCCCAGGAAGAGTAGCTGCTGCCTTGGCAGGAACTAATGGGGATCCATAATAAACCCCAGGAAGAGTAGCTGCTGCCTTGGCAGGAACTAATGGATATCCATAATAAACCCCAGGAAGAGTAGCTGCTGCCTTGGCAGGAACTAATGGGGATCCATAATAAACCCCAGGAAGAGTAGCTGCTGCCTTGGCAGGAACTAATGGGGTCATAATAAACCCCAGGAAGAGTAGCTGCTGCCTTGGCAGGAACTAATGGGGATCCATAATAAACCCAGGAAGAGTAGCTGCTGCCTTGGCAGGAAATAATGGGGATCCATAATAAACCCCAGGAAGAGTAGCTGCTGCCTTGGCAGGAACTAATGGGGATCCATAATAAACCCCAGGAAGAGTAGCTGCTGCCTTGGCAGGAACTAATGGGGATCCATAATAAACCCCAGGAAGAGTAGCTGCTGCCTTGGCAGGAACTAATGGGGATCCATAATAAACCCCAGGAAGAGTAGCTGCTGCCTTGGCAGGAACTAATGGGGATCCATAATAAACCCCAGGAAGAGTAGCTGCTGCCTTGGCAGGAACTAATGGGGATCCATAATAAACCCCAGGAAGAGTAGCTGCTGCCTTGGCAGGAACTAATGGGGATCCATAATAAACCCCAGGAAGAGTAGCTGCTGCCTTGGCAGGAACTAATGGGGATCCATAATAAACCCCAGGAAGAGTAGCTGCTGCCTTGGCAGGAACTAATGGGGATCCATAATAAACCCCAGGAAGAGTAGCTGCTGCCTTGGCAGGAACTAATGGGGATCCATAATAAACCCCAGGAAGAGTAGCTGCTGCCTTGGCAGGAACTAATGGGGATCCATAATAAACCCCAGGAAGAGTAGCTGCTGCCTTGGCAGGAACTAATGGGGATCCATAATAAACCCCAGGAAGAGTAGCTGCTGCCTTGGCAGGAACTAATGGGGATCCATAATAAACCCCAGGAAGAGTAGCTGCTGCCTTGGCAGGAACTAATGGGGATCCATAATAAACCCCAGGAAGAGTAGCTGCTGCCTTGGCAGGAACTAATGGGGATCCATAATAAACCCCAGGAAGAGTAGCTGCTGCCTTGGCAGGAACTAATGGGGATCCATAATAAACCCCAGGAAGAGTAGCTGCTGCCTTGGCAGGAACTAATGGGGATCCATAATAAACCCCAGGAAGAGTAGCTGCTGCCTTGGCAGGAACTAATGGGGATCCATAATAAACCCCAGGAAGAGTAGCTGCTGCCTTGGCAGGAACTAATGGGGATCCATAATAAACCCCAGGAAGAGTAGCTGCTGCCTTGGCAGGAACTAATGGGGATCCATAATAAACCCCAGGAAGAGTAGCTGCTGCCTTGGCAGGAACTAATGGGGATCCATAATAAACCCCAGGAAGAGTAGCTGCTGCCTTGGCAGGAACTAATGGGGATCCATAATAAACCCCAGGAAGAGTAGCTGCTGCCTTGGCAGGAACTAATGGGGATCCATAATAAACCCCAGGAAGAGTAGCTGCTGCCTTGGCAGGAACTAATGGGGATCCATAATAAACCCCAGGAAGAGTAGCTGCTGCCTTGGCAGGAACTAATGGGGATCCATAATAAACCCCAGGAAGAGTAGCTGCTGCCTTGGCATGGAACTAATGGGGATCCATAATAAACCCCAGGAAGAGTAGCTGCTGCCTTGGCAGGAACTAATGGGGATCCATAATAAACCCCAGGAAGAGTAGCTGCTGCCTTGGCAGGAACTAATGGGGATCCATAATAAACCCCAGGAAGAGTAGCTGCTGCCTTGGCAGGAACTAATGGGGATCCATAATAAACCCCAGGAAGAGTAGCTGCTGCCTTGGCAGGAACTAATGGGGATCCATAATAAACCCCAGGAAGAGTAGCTGCTGCCTTGGCAGGAACTAATGGGGATCCATAATAAACCCCAGGAAGAGTAGCTGCTGCCTTGGCAGGAACTAATGGGGATCCATAATAAACCCCAGGAAGAGTAGCTGCTGCCTTGGCAGGAACTAATGGGGATCCATAATAAACCCCAGGAAGAGTAGCTGCTGCCTTGGCAGGAACTAATGGGGATCCATAATAAACCCCAGGAAGAGTAGCTGCTGCCTTGGCAGGAACTAATGGGGATCCATAATAAACCCCAGGAAGAGTAGCTGCTGCCTTGGCAGGAACTAATGGGGATCCATAATAAACCCCAGGAAGAGTAGCTGCTGCCTTGGCAGGAACTAATGGGGATCCATAATAAACCCCAGGAAAAGTAGCTGCTGCCTTGGCAGGAACTAATGGGGATCCATAATAAACCCCAGGAAGAGTAGCTGCTGCCTTGGCAGGAACTAATGGGGATCCATAATAAACCCCAGGAAGAGTAGCTGCTGCCTTGGCAGGAACTAATGGGGATCCATAATAAACCCCAGGAAGAGTAGCTGCTGCCTTGGCAGGAACTAATGGGGATCCATAATAAACCCCAGGAAGAGTAGCTGCTGCCTTGGCAGGAACTAATGGGGATCCATAATAAACCCCAGGAAGAGTAGCTGCTGCCTTGGCTGGAACTAATGGGGAACCATAATAAACCCCAGGAAGAGTAGCTGCTGCCTTGGCTGGAACTAATGGGGATCCATAATAAACCCCAGGAAGAGTAGCTGCTGCCTTGGCAGGAACTAATGGGGATCCATAATAAACCCCAGGAAGAGTAGCTGCTGCCTTGGCAGGAACTAATGGGGATCCATAATAAACCCCAGGAAGAGTAGCTGCTGCCTTGGCAGGAACTAATGGGGATCCATAATAAACCCCAGGAAGAGTAGCTGCTGCCTTGGCAGGAACTAATGGGGATCCATAATAAACCCCAGGAAGAGTAGCTGCTGCCTTGGCAGGAACTAATGGGGATCCATAATAAACCCCAGGAAGAGTAGCTGCTGCCTTGGCAGGAACTAATGGGGATCCATAATAAACCCCAGGAAGAGTAGCTGCTGCCTTGGCAGGAACTAATGGGGATCCATAATAAACCCCAGGAAGAGTAGCTGCTGCCTTGGCAGGAACTAATGGGGATCCATAATAAACCCCAGGAAGAGTAGCTGCTGCCTTGGCAGGAACTAATGGGGATCCATAATAAACCCCAGGAAGAGTAGCTGCTGCCTTGGCAGGAACTAATGGGGATCCATAATAAACCCCAGGAAGAGTAGCTGCTGCCTTGGCAGGAACTAATGGGGATCCATAATAAACCCCAGGAAGAGTAGCTGCTGCCTTGGCAGGAACTAATGGGGATCCATAATAAACCCCAGGAAGAGTAGCTGCTGCCTTGGCAGGAACTAATGGGGATCCATAATAAACCCCAGGAAGAGTAGCTGCTGCCTTGGCAGGAACTAATGGGGATCCATAATAAACCCCAGGAAGAGTAGCTGCTGCCTTGGCAGGAACTAATGGGGATCCATAATAAACCCCAGGAAGAGTAGCTGCTGCCTTGGCAGGAACTAATGGGGATCCATAATAAACCCCAGGAAGAGTAGCTGCTGCCTTGGCAGGAACTAATGGGGATCCATAATAAACCCCAGGAAGAGTAGCTGCTGCCTTGGCAGGAACTAATGGGGATCCATAATAAACCCCAGGAAGAGTAGCTGCTGCCTTGGCAGGAACTAATGGGGATCCATAATAAACCCCAGGAAGAGTAGCTGCTGCCTTGGCAGGAACTAATGGGGATCCATAATAAACCCCAGGAAGAGTAGCTGCTGCCTTGGCAGGAACTAATGGGGATCCATAATAAACCCCAGGAAGAGTAGCTGCTGCCTTGGCAGGAACTAATGGGGATCCATAATAAACCCCAGGAAGAGTAGCTGCTGCCTTGGCAGGAACTAATGGGGATCCATAATAAACCCCAGGAAGAGTAGCTGCTGCCTTGGCAGGAACTAATGGGGATCCATAATAAACCCCAGGAAGAGTAGCTGCTGCCTTGGCAGGAACTAATGGGGATCCATAATAAACCCCAGGAAGAGTAGCTGCTGCCTTGGCAGGAACTAATGGGGATCCATAATAAACCCCAGGAAGAGTAGCTGCTGCCTTGGCAGGAACTAATGGGGATCCATAATAAACCCCAGGAAGAGTAGCTGCTGCCTTGGCAGGAACTAATGGGGATCCATAATAAACCCCAGGAAGAGTAGCTGCTGCCTTGGCAGGAACTAATGGGGATCCATAATAAACCCCAGGAAGAGTAGCTGCTGCCTTGGCAGGAACTAATGGGGATCCATAATAAACCCCCAGGAAGAGTAGCTGCTGCCTTGGCAGGAACTAATGGGGATCCATAATAAACCCCAGGAAGAGTAGCTGCTGCCTTGGAAGGAACTAATGGGGATCCATAATAAACCCCAGGAAGAGTAGCTGCTGCCTTGGCAGGAACTAATGGGGATCCATAATAAACCCCAGGAAGAGTAGCTGCTGCCTTGGCAGGAACTAATGGGGATCCATAATAAACCCCAGGAAGAGTAGCTGCTGCCTTGGCAGGAACTAATGGGGATCCATAATAAACCCCAGGAAGAGTAGCTGCTGCCTTGGCAGGAACTAATGGGGATCCATAATAAACCCCAGGAAGAGTAGCTGCTGCCTTGGCAGGAACTAATGGGGATCCATAATAAACCCCAGGAAGAGTAGCTGCTGCCTTGGCAGGAACTAATGGGGATCCATAATAAACCCCAGGAAGAGTAGCTGCTGCCTTGGCAGGAACTAATGGGGATCCATAATAAACCCCAGGAAGAGTAGCTGCTGCCTTGGCAGGAACTAATGGGGATCCATAATAAACCCCAGGAAGAGTAGCTGCTGCCTTGGCAGGAACTAATGGGGATCCATAATAAACCACAGGAAGAGTAGCTGCTGCCTTGGCAGGAACTAATGGGGATCCATAATAACCCCAGGAAGAGTAGCTGCTGCCTTGGCTGGAACTAATGGGGA
The DNA here is from genome assembly GCA_902810595.1 of Coregonus sp. 'balchen'. Lineage (NCBI taxonomy): Eukaryota > Metazoa > Chordata > Actinopteri > Salmoniformes > Salmonidae > Coregonus > Coregonus sp. 'balchen'. The sequence continues at coordinate 44,102,649 of LR778266.1, forward strand.
TCCATAATAAACCCCAGGAAGAGTAGCTGCTGCCTTGGCTGGAACTAATGGGGATCCATAATAAACCCCAGGAAGAGTAGCTGCTGCCTTGGCAGGAACTAATGGGGATCCATAATAAACCCCAGGAAGAGTAGCTGCTGCCTTGGCAGGAACTAATGGGGATCCATAATAACCCCAGGAAGAGTAGCTGCTGCCTTGGCAGGAACTAATGGGGATCCAAATAAACCCCAGGAAGAGTAGCTGCTGCCTTGGCAGGAACTAATGGGGATCCATAAGAAACCCCAGGAAGAGTAGCTGCTGCCTTGGCAGGAACTAATGGGGATCCATAATAAACCCCAGGAAGAGTAGCTGCTGCCTTGGCAGGAACTAATGGGGATCCATAATAAACCCCAGGAAGAGTAGCTGCTGCCTTGGCAGGAACTAATGGGGATCCATAATAAAGCCCAGGAAGAGTAATAAAGCCCAGGAAGAGTAGCTGCTGCCTTGGCAGGAACTAATGGGGATCCATAATAAACCCCAGGAAGAGTAGCTGCTGCCTTGGCAGGAACTAATGGGGATCCATAATAAATACAAATACAACAGAAAGGGTTAGCTAGAGCTTGGGACGTCCTAACCTTAACCCCCTGTCCTAACCTTAACCCCCTGTCCTAACCTTAACCCCCTGTCCTAACCTTAACCCCCTGTCCTAACCTTAACCCCCTGTCCTAACCTTAACCCCCTGTCCTAACCTTAACCCCCTGTCCTAACCTTAACCCCCTGTCCTAACCTCAACCCCCTGTCCTAACCTCAACCCTTACCTTAACCACTTTAAATGTAAACTTCAGTGGGGGGTAGGAACGTCCTAAGGATCCCAGATAGCAATGACCAACTAAAAAGAGATCCCTAAAATATACAGATAAAAAAAGAATGTCTTGACTGAGGAACACTAATTTTGTGGACAGCACATTGTTGGTTACTACAGAGCCCTGGAGGTGGCAATAACCACATTTCCATCCAGTTTTTATGCAAGTAAAGTCATATAAACCATATAAAGTCATCCATATAAAAAATTATAATAATCATGACAGCTGTGATGGAAACAGTAGGTTTCGGTACAATTTTATAAATGCAGACAGATACTTTGTTTTTGGACATGTGGGATCTTTTTGTGTCTGTAAAATTAATTATGCAAGAAATGGTGGTGGAAACACCTGTATGCACAAATATTGATTTAAAGATGCACTATGCAGAAATCGCTCCACCATTTCCTGGTTGCTAAAATTCTAAATAGTTCGCCTAATTTCAGTTTATGTGACAGAACAACCAAGTGTAGTGTAGAGAATCATTGTACCGTCTAAGCCGCTGTGAAATATATTTTCCATAACCAACAATATTATATTTTCAGCTGTTTGAAGCTGATGTACAAAACCGAAAGTAAAAGACGCAAAAACTAAACTTGAGAACGGGAACCATAGAAATAGAGCAGATAGAACAGATCTACTGCTTCCTAGACTGGCTTTCAATGACAATGACAGATCTATTACACACATTTCTATGTTAATTTGGTATGTTCACCCAAAAAGTTACATGTTGCAGCTGAAATAACCATCATATCTAAGTGAATTTAGGAGTCACGCAATGATGATATGGTGTGGTGTGGTACTTTCCCCACTATGACTTGGGAAAGCATGCAGTTATTTCTTTAGGCTACAGATTAAATAATATATATATATACAGTGGGGAGAACAAGTATTTGATACACTGCCAATTTTGCAGGTTTTCCTACTTACAAAGCATGTAGAGGTCTGTAATGTTTATCATAGGTACACTTCAACTGTGAGAGACGGAATCTAAAAAAATCCAGAAAATCACATTGTATGATTTTTAAGTAATTATTTTGCATTTTATTGCATGACATAAGTATTTGATACATCAGAAAAGCAGAACTTAATATTTGGTACAGAAACCTTTGTTTGCAATTACAGAGATCATATGTTTCCTGTAGGTCTTGACCAGGTTTGCACACACTGCAGCAGGGATTTTGGCCCACTCCTCCATACAGACCTTCTCCAGATCCTTCAGGTTTCGGGGATGTCGCTGGGCAATACGGACTTTCAGCTCCCTCCAAAGATTTTCTATTGGGTTCAGGTCTGGAGACTGGCTAGGCCACTCCAGGACCTTGAGATGCTTCTTACGGAGCCACTCCTTAGTTGCCCTGGCTGTGTGTTTCGGGTCGTTGTCTTGCTGCAAGACCCAGCCACGACCCATCTTCAATGCTCTTACTGAGGGAAGGAGGTTGTTGGCCAAGATCTCGCGATATATGGCCCCATCCATCCTCCCCTCAATACGGTGCAGTTGTCCTGTCCCCTTTGCAGAAAAGCATCCCCAAAGAATGATGTTTCCACCTCTATGCTTCACGGTTGGGATGGTGTTCTTGGGGTTGTACTCATCCTTCTTCTTCCTCCAAACACGGCGAGTGGAGTTTAGACCAAAAAGCTCTATTTTTGTCTCATCAGACCACATGACCTTCTCCCATTCCTCCTCTGGATCATCCAGATGGTCATTGGCAAACTTCAGACGGGCCTGGACATGCGCTGGCTTGAGCAGGAGGACCTTGCGTGCGCTGCAGGATTTTTAATCCATGACGGCGTAGTGTGTTACTAATGGTTTTCTTTGAGACTGTGGTCCCAGCTCTCTTCAGGTCATTGACCAGGTCCTGCCGTGTAGTTCTGGGCTGATCCCTCACCTTCTTCATGATCATTGATGCCCCATGGGGTGAGATCTTGCATGGAGCCCCAGACCGAGGATGATTGACCGTCATCTTGAACTTCTTAAATTTTCTAATAATTGCGCCAACAGTTGTTGCCTTCTCACCAAGCTGTTTGCCTATTGTCCTGTAGCCCATCCCAGCCTTGTGCAATATTATTCCTGATGTCCTTACACAGCTCTCTGGTCTTGGCCATTGTGGAGAGGTTAGAGTCTGTTTGATTGAGTGTGTGGACAGGTGTCTTTTATACAGGTAACGAGTTCAAACAGGTGCAGTTAATACAGGTAATGAGTGGAGAACAGGAGGGCTTCTTAAAGAAAAACTAACAGGTCTGTGAGAGCCGGAATTCTTACTGATTGGTAGGTGATCAAATACTTATGTCATGCAATAAAATGCAAATGAATTACTTAAAAATCATACAATGTGATTTTCTGGATTTTTGTTTTAGATTCCGTCTCTCACAGTTGAAGTGTACCTATGATAAACATTACAGACCTCTACATGCTTTGTAAGTAGGAAAACCTGCCAAATCGGCAGTGTATCAAATACTTGTTCTCCCCACTGTATATATATTTTTTTGTTAGTCATTTAGCAGATGCTCTTATCCAGAGCGACTTATAATAATAATAATAATAATAATAATAATAATATGCCATTTTACAGACGCTTTTATCCAAAGCGACTTACAGTCATGTGCGCATACATTTTTACGTATGGGTGGTCCCGGGGATCGAACCCACTACCCTGGCTTACAAGCGCCATGCTCTACCAATTGAGCTACAGAGGATTTATAGTTAGTGAGTTGTTTGAGGTCAAGCGTATTGCCTGCCTTGTGAGTAGGGGGGGACAGTGAGAGGGTGAGGTCAAAAGAGGAGAGGAGTGGAAAGAAGGAGGCAGAGAGAAATGAGTCAAAGGCAGACGTAGGGAGGTTAAAGTCACCCAGAACTGTGAGGGGTGAGCCATCCTCAGGAAAGGAACTTATCAAGGCGTCAAGCTCATTGATGAACTCTCCAAGGGAACCTGGAGGGCGATAAATGACAAGGATGTTAAGCTTGAATGGGCTAGTGACTGTGACAGCATGGAATTCAAATGAGGAGATAGACAGATGGGTCAGGGGAGAAAGAGAGAATGTCCACTTGGGAGAGATGAGGATTCCTGTGCCACCACCCCGCTGACCAGATGCTCTCGGGGTATGCGAGAACACATGGTCAGACGAGGAGAGAGCAGTAGGAGTAGCAGTGTTTTCAGTGGTAATCCATGTTTCCGTCAGCGCCAAGAAGTCGAGGGACTGGAGGGTAGCATAGGCTGAGATGAACTCTGCCTTGTTGGCAGCAGAACGGCAGTTCCAGAGGCTGCCTGAGACCTGGAACTCCACGTGGGTGGTGCGTGCAGGGACCACCAGGTTAGAGAGGCAGCAGCCACGCGGTGTGAGGCGTTTGTATAGCCTGTGCGGAGAGGAGAGAACAGGTATAGACAGAGGCATAGTTGACAGGCTACAGAAAATGGCTACAATAATGCAAAGGAGATCGGAATGAAATGAACTAAACATCTGGGAAAGGAGAGAGCGGGGCCTCCCTCACCACAACACCCAAATATAACTCCCAACTTCCACCTCAGAAACTATAATTGTTGTAAACTACAGCGGTTCAATGTTTTCTAGGAATAGACTAACTTAGTTTATTCAGCTAGCTAACTTGGTACAGTATTCTTCCGTGAAAATCGTCCAGGGCACCTAGTCATAAGACGCCACAGCCAGCTAGCATGCCGGACTCCAATAACATGGTTTAGCACCAATACTCGGCCACAACAAACCACCAGTGTGTCAACACGCCAAGCACTTCATTCGTGTCCGTGTCTATCGTTGTGGGTTAGTCCCGACAGCTTGAGCGAGTCCGTCATCAACTTATTCAGCCAGTTAGTTCGCTAGAATAGTTAGCATACTAGCTAGCCATTGCTTTCAGACAAAGAAGAAACCCCTCCTTTCACGGCACGATCACACAGAGAGAGCCAAGCTAACGTTAACTAGTCACCCATGTCCTGAATTCCCTTGAACGACTCTGGCTACCAGTATGTAAAAACAAAACACAAATGTAGGTTATAACTTACCCCTAGCAGCTACTGTTAGCTAGCCAAGTGCAAAGCTAGACACTGAATTGACTCAGCCAGTTCGCGTCTGTTTGCTAGGTCGTTCCAGCTATTGTTTACTAGTAGCTATCCAGGTAGCAACAAGCTAGCTACATTTCAAGCACAGTAGCCACTTACTACCTAACGTTAACGCTTCAGACAATGAGGTTAGAAAACAGCTGAATGGTAGGCATTATTGTATGTAATTATTGTAGGCAGCTAGCTGGCGTAATTACAGGCACTCTCAGGCGTGAAACAACTATCCACAGTTGCTAATAGTTACCAGTAGCTACCCGCTAGCTAGTCCAGGTAGTGGGTTAGCTAGCTTCGTGCTTCACTGGGCTCAGGCGAATACAATACTAACCTACAATAATTACATACATTTACATTTACATTTACGTCATTTAGCAGACGCTCTTATCCAGAGCGACTTACAAATAGGTGCATTCACCTTATAGCCAGTAGTACAACCAATTTACAAAGTTTTTTGTTTTTTTTTTCAAAAAAATTTTTAGGGGGGGTAAGGGGGGGGTAAGGGGGGGGGTAGAAGGATTACTTTATCCTATCCCAGGTATTCCTTAAAGAGGTGGGGTTTATAATGTCTCCGGAAGGTGGTGAGTGACTCCGCTGTCCTGGCGTCGTGAGGGAGCTTGTTCCACCATTGGGGTAGAATCCACCATTGGGGTAGAACATACAACAACCCACGATACCTACCTACAATACCTAACTACAATCTAAATACATAGTTTAAGCGTTACTCGACAAAGCCCAAACTATGTATAAAGCCAAGCTTACCTCCCACCAGAGAGAGACACAACCTCACCCAACGACCTCCTCCTGCTCCAATGCTTCCCACAGTTGTGTCAAGTTGGCTGGATCTCCTTTGGGTGGTGGACCATTCTTGATACACACAGGAAACTGTTGAGTGTGAAAAACAGCAGCGTTGCAGTTCTTGACATAAATCGGTGTGCCTGGCATATACTACCATACCCCGTTCAAGGCACTTAAATCTTTTGTCTTGCCCATTCACCCTCTGAATGGCACACATACGTTTCCTTCTGGCCACTCTACCATAAAGCCCTGATTGGTGGAGTGCTGCAGAGATGGTTGTCCTTCTGGAAGGTTCTCCCATCTCCACAGAGGAACTCTAGAGCTCTGTCAGAGTGACCATTGGGTTCTTGGTCACCTCCCTGACCAAGGCCCATCTCCCCCGATTGCTCAGTTTGTCCGGGTGGCCAGCTCTAGGAAGAGTCTCGGTGGTTCCAAACTTCTTCCATTTAAGAATGATGGAGGCCACTGTGTTCTTGGGGACCTTCAATGCTGCAGACATTTTTTGGTACCCTTCCCCAGATCTGTGTCTCGACACAATCCTGTCTCGGAGCTCTACGGACAATTCCTTCGACTGTGGGACCTTATATAGACAGGTGTGTGCCTTTCCAAATCACGTCCAATCAATTGAATTTACCACAGGTGGACTCCAATCAAGTTGTAGAAACATCTCAAGGATGATCAATGGAAACAGGAAGCACCTGAGCTCAATTTCGAGTCTCATAGCAAAGGGTCTGAACACTTATGTAAATAATGTTTTTGTATTTTTAATACATTTGCAAACATTTCTAAAAACCTGTTTTCGCTTTGTCGTTCTGGGGAATTGTGTGTAGATTGCTGAGATTTTATTTTATTTTATCAATTTCAGAATAAGGCTGTAACGTAACAAAATGTGGAAAAAGTCAAGGGGTCTGAATACTTTCCGAATACACTGTATGTAGTATATATTTAATTTTTTTACTGCAACTGCCAACCACAGGAGGACTCAGGAGCCCAATCTCAATGAGTATAGACAGCCTGCTGCTGCCTGCTCTGCTAATCATCAGATGGGGGAGGAGAGGAGGAAGGGGTCCACCTGGGTAACTAGGGTCCCCTGGGTAACTAGGGTCCACCTGGGTAACTAGGGTCCCCTGGGTAACTAGGGTCCACCTGGGTAACTAGGGTCCCCTGGGTAACTAGGGTCCACCTGGGTAACTAGGGTTCCCTGGGTAACTAGGGTCCCCTGGGTAACTAGGGTCCACCTGGGTAACTAGGGTCCCCTGGGTAACTAGGGTCCCCTGGGTAACTAGGGTTCCCTGCTTAAAAATAAACTGCATAATAAATCAATGCAACTGGTCAATTGTGTGAGTCTTGTGTCATTCATAATTCAATGAGAAAGATGTTACCAAATATGGTGTGGTGTAACGTGGTTACAAAATACTTGCTAGCTAGCCGACTGGAAATAGTGGGGACAAGTGAGAGTAGCATAAATGGGAGTGGCCTGAGTGGGAGTGGCCTGTGTGGGAGTGGCCTGAGTGGGAGTGGCATGTGTGGGAGTGGCCTGTGTGGGAGTGGCCTGAGGGAGAGTGGCCTGAGTGGGAGTGGCTTGAGTGGGAGTGGCATGTGTGGGAGTGGCCTGTGTGGGAGTGGCCTGAGGGAGAGTGGCCTGAGTGGGAGTGGCTTGAGTGGGAGTGGCTTGAGTGGGGCCCATAAAAGAAAATAACAGAAAATAAAACAACAACAGGAGTTTCTGCACAACACAAAGACAGAGAGGACAACTGACAACCAAAGGCCTGCAATCAAGCATACGAGAGATCAACCCAGAGATCAACCCAGAGCCTTGCGCTGCACATACTCTGAATTTGGTTTGGGTAAATACTGTGAACTGCTGCCTTGAGATTAGTTTTTCACGTTTGTTCAGTCAATACAATATTTAACTTTTGCTCCAAATCCACTTGGCGATGGCAAATGGTTATATCAGGATTACAACCAAATGAAAACAGTAGAACTGAAACCCTGAAATCTCTTTCCGGTACGAGGTGGTCTGCCTACGCACAAGTAAAAAAAAATGCATTATGCCAATGTTAGTCAGTCTCTTCTAGAAGTAGCTGAGGACGAAAATCTAACTCTGGCCACGCGTAACAAGGCTCTAACGCTCTATATCCTGAAATTGATACACTTGAGATTGCTTTTCTTTGTAACTTGTGAAACACAATACTCCAAAGTTTTCAGAATACAAGTACTGTACTTCAGACAGTCCAACTGGACCTGTCTAACGCTGTTCATTTGTTGTGGCTGGGCTCTGGGATCAGTTTGGTAGCCTCCTTGAGAGATGTTGTGGCTGGGTTCTGGGATCCGTTTGGTGGCCTCCTTGAGAGATGTTGTGGCTGGGCTCTGGGATCCGTTCGATAGCCTCCTTGAGAGATGTTGTGAATGGGCTCTGTAATGAGGTTAGTGTCATGGAAATCTTAAGTGAATCATTGTTTATTAACAGCAAGCTGGAGAGGTCACAGTCAAACTTAGATGATAAAGTATCAGTCTTTACCAAGCACAGGCAGGAATCAAGATTCCTAAATCCTAAAGGTTCTGTTTTAGGACCACTACTGTTTTCACTATATATTGTACCTCTCAGTGATGTCATATTTATTATTATTTATTACGCGAAAGACAAAATTAACATTTTCAAGGCTGTCTCACACGATAACATTTTCCAGAACATTCCCTCCTCTTATAACTCAATCTGTGATAATTATCATGACATTTTAAGGTAAGCATTAGATTATAACTTCCTTAAAAAGGTTCTATACTTCTATTAAAGTAACAACACATAAAACCAGACACTTCATCATTTCAAACCCTTCATTCTGGGTTATACAATCTAATTAGTATGGTAATACTATCATCATAATAATTTTGTCCAACATGTCTCCGGACCTACTCATTGCCACAGTCATACCGTGGATCTAGTTTTGTCCCGTGGAATAAATATTGTGGATCTAAATGTTTTTCCTCATAACCCTGGACTATCGGACCATCATCTTATTGCGTTTGCAATCGCAACAAATAATCTGCTCAGACCTCAACCAAAGACCATCAAAAGCCATGCTATAAATTCTCGGACAACCCAAAGATTCCTAGAGGCCCTTCCAGACTCCATCAAATTATTCAAGGACATCGGAGTACAAAAATCAGTTAACAACCTAACTGAGGATCTAAATGTAACCTAGATGCAGTCGCACGCCTAAAAACTAAAAACATTTGTCACAAGAAACTAGCTCCCTGGTATAGAGAAAATACCTGAGCCCTGAAGCAAGCCTCCAGGAAATGGGAACGGAAATGGCGCTCCACCAACTGGAAGTCTTCCTACTAGCTTGGAAAGACAGTACCATGGCAATATCAAAGAGCCCTCACTGCTGCTCGATCATCCTATTTTTCCAACCTAATTGAGGAGAATAAGAACAATCCTACATTTCTATTTGATACTGTTTCAAAGCTAACTAAAAAGCAGCATTCGCCAAGAGAGGATAGCCTTCACTTCAGCAGTGATGAATTCATGAACTTCTTTGACGAAAAGATCATGATCATTAGAAAGCAAATGACGGACTCCTCTTTGAATCTGCATATTTCTCCAAAGCTCAGCTGTCCTGAGTCTGCACAGAACTGCCAGGACCTAGGATCAATGGAGACACTCAGAACTGCCAGGACCTGGGATCAATGGAGACACTCAAGTCTTTTAATCCTATATCTCTTGACACATTCATGAAAATAGTCATGGCCTCTAAACCTTCACGCTGCATACAGGACCGTATTCCAACTAAACTACTGAAAGAGCTACTTCCTGTGCTTGGCCCTCCTATGTTGAACATAATAAATGGCTCCCTATCCGCCGGATGTGAACCAAACTCACTAAAATTGGCAGTAATAAAGCCTCTCTTGAAAAAGCCAAACCTTGACCCAGAAAATGTAAAAAAAACTATTATCGAATCTCCCATTCCTCTCAATTTTTTTAGAAAAAGCTGTTGTGCAGAAACTGACGTCCTTCCTGAAGACAAATAATCTATACGAAATGCTTCAGTCTGGTTTTAGACCCCATCATAGAACTGAGACTGCACTCGTGAAGGTGGCAAATGACCTTTTAATGGCGTCAGACCAAGGCTCTGCATCTGTCCTGGTGCTCCTAGACCTTAGTGCTGCTTTTGACACCATTGATCACCACATTCTTTTGGAGAGATTGGAACCCCTAATTGGTCTACACAGACATGTTCTTGCCTGGTTTAGATCTCATCTGTCGGAAAGATATCAGTTCGTCTCTGTGGATGGTTTGTCCTCTGACAAATCAATTGTATGTTTCGGTGTTCCTAAAGGTTCCTTTTTAGGACCACTGTTGTTTTCACTATATATTCTACCTCTTGGTGATGTCATTCGGAAACACAATGTTAACTTTCATTGCTATGCGGACGACACACAGCTGTACATTTCGATTAAACATGGTGAAGCCCCGACATTGCCTACCCAGGAAGCCTGTGTTTCAGACATAAGGAAGTGGATTGCGGCAAATTGTTTACTTTTAAACTCGGACAAAACAGATATGCTAGTTCTAGGTCCCAAGAAACAAAGATATCTTCTGTTGGATCTGACAATTAATCTTGATGGTCGTACAGTCGTCTCAAAAAAAACTGTGAAGGACCTCGGCGTTACTCTGGACCCTGATCTCTCTTTTGACGAACATATCAAGAATATTTCAAGGACAGCTTTTTTCCATCTTCGTAACATTGCAATAATCTTTTGTCCAAAAATGATGCAGAAAAGCTAATCCATGCTTTTGTCACTTCTAGATTAGACTACTGCAATGCTCTACTCTCCAGCTACCAGGATAAAGCACTAAATAAACTTCAGTTAGTGCTAAACACGGCTGCTAGTATCCTGACTAGAACCAAGAAATGTGATCATATTACTTCAGTGCTAGCCTCTCTACACTGGCTCCCTGTTAAGGCTAGGGCTGATTTCAAGGTTTTACTGCTAACCTACAAAGCATTACATGGACTTGCTCCTACCTATCTCTCCGATTTGGTCCTGCCGTACATACCTACACGTAAGCTACGGTCACAAGACGCAGGCCTCCTTATTGTCCCTAGAATTTCTAAGCAAACAGCTGGAGGCAGGGCTTTCTCCTATAGAGCTCAATTTTTATGGAATGGTCTGCCTATCCATGTGAGAGACGCAGACAAGGTCTCAACCTTTAAGTCTTTACTGGACTCATCTTGTTAGGCCTACTGCTGCTAGGTAGCTCTCTCTCTCTGCTCTCCCCCTCCCCTCTGTCTGTCCTTGATTGCAGGAGTGAAGTCTGGTGTGCGGGAGTCAGGGTTCCAGCTGCAGCTCATTCACCATAAACACCTCAGCCTTAAAGACCCGGTCAAACTTGCCACTCATCGTCAGATCATAGTCAAGACGACCATGTTAGTCTCACTGCTGACTCAACCTGCTTGTTTTCGCTCTTTGTGTTTTTGGCCGGTTCTATTTATATTTCTCCTGTGCCACAGATTATTGGAACCTGACTCCTGCCTCCGCTTCACTCCTGCCACCACCATCCTGCTTTCCACTACTGGACCTCACATTTGGACTCACCACGGACACTAGGACGTTACGGTACCACTCCTGCTCAGAACCCTGGATCTGTTACCCTCCCTGTAGACCTGGACTTGCTCTTCCCCTATTTTTGGAAACCTGGACAATTTAACTTTGAAATAAACCTGTTAAACCTTCTCTGGCTCGGTGTAGTTGTCTGCATTTGGGTTCATATTCAGTTTAAATCGTGACACATCTCTTCAGTAGGTCCTATGATTGAGTGTAGTCTGGCCCAGGGGTGCTAAGGTGAACGGAAAGGCACTGGAGTGACAAACCGCTGTCTCTGCCTGGCAAGGTTCTTGTCTCTCCATTGGGATTCTCTGCCTCTGACCCTATTACGGGGGCTGAGTCACTGGCTTACTGGTGCTTTCCATGCCGTCCCTAGGAGCGGTGCATCACTGACGTGGGTTGAATCACTGACGTGATCTTCCTGTCCTGTTTGTCACTCCCTCGGGCTCGTGCAGCGGAGGAGATCTTCGTGGGCTATACTCAGCCTTGTCTCAGGGTAGTAGGTTGGTGGTCTGTAGATATCCCTCTGGTGGTGTGGGGGCTGTGCTTTGGCAAAGTGGGTGGGGTTATATCCTGCCTGGTTGCTGACAGTGTCTCCTGACCCCTCCTGTCTCAGCCTCCATTATCTATGCTGCAACAGTCTATGTGCCGGGGGGCTAGGGTCAGTCTGTTATATCTGGTGTTATTCTCCTGTCTTATCTGGTGTCCTGTGTGAATTTAAGTATGCTCCCTCTAATTCTCTCTCTACCTCTCTCCCTCTCATCCCGGAGGACCTGAACCCTAGGACCATGCCTCAGGACTACCTGGCCAGATGACTCCTGGCTGTCCGCAGTCCACCTGGTCGTGCTGCTGTGCCAGTTTCCACTCTTCTGCCTGCGGCTATGGAACCTTGACCTGTTCACTGGACGTGCTACCTTGTCCCAGACCTGCTGTTTACAACTCTCTCTCTCTATCACACCTGCTATTTCAACCTCTAAATGCCCAGCTATGAAAAGCCAAGTGACATTTACTCCTGATGTACTGACCTGTTGCAACCTCTACAACCACTGTGATTATTATTTGAATAATCTGGCCTTATTGGCCATGTACTATTATAATCTCCACCCGGCACAGCCAGAAGAGGACTGGCCACCCCTCAGAGCCTGGTTCCTCTCTAGGTTTCTTCCTAGGTTCCAGCCTTTCTAGGGAGTTTTTCCTAGCCACCGTGCTTCTACAAAAACCGCTGGTAGGCTTGACGAGACAAGACGAACTGGCAACAGACAAACAGAAAACACAGGTATAAATACCCTGGGGATAATGGGGAAGATGGGCGACACCTGGAGGGGGGTGGAGACAAGCACAAAGACAGGTGAAACAGATCAGGGTGTGACAGTACCCCCCCTCTAGGGGTGCCACCTGGTGTCCTAACTGGGTGCATACCTGGTTGACCGGGGTGCCGGCGTTGGAACTCAGCGATGAGGCCTGGGTCCTGGATGTCCCTAGCGGGGACCCAGCACCTCTCCTCCGGGCCATAACCCTCCCAGTCAACTAGGTACTGGAATCCCCTGCCCCGCGGTCGAACCTTCAGGAGGCGCCTCACTGTGTACGCCGGTTGGCCAACGATGAGACAGGGGAGAAACGGGCCTGGAAACAGGAGACAGGGCTGTGAGACATGGGTTTAATCCTAGGAGGGGCGACAGAAGACGAACAGCAGAAGGGCCGATGATGGGGAAATGGCCGATTAAACGGGGGGAACGTTTGCGGGACTCCATCCGGAGGGGCTGATCTCAAGTGGACAGCCATACCCTCTGCCCGAGACGATACCGGGGAGCCGGGGTTCGGTGGCGATCCACTTGTCGTCGATACCTGGAGGTGGTCTTGAGAAGAGCCGACCGGGTTCTGGGTATGCCGACCTCTTCCTCTTGCTCCGGGAAGAGCGGGGCCTGATAACCCAGGGAACACTCACTGTCTGGACAGGGAAACAGCACCTCTCTGTAGACCACCTCCCTTACCAAGGCCCTTCTCTCCAATCAAGTTGTAGAAACATCTCAAGGATGATCAATGGAAAGAGGATGCACCTGAGCTCAATTTCGAGTCTCATAGCAAAGTGTCTGAACACTTATGTGGGCTACGATCGTGTTAAGGAATCAGACCAACGCGCAGCGTGTTGAGTGAACATCGTGACTTTATTAAGTTAAACACGACAAAACAATAACCACGTCTGAAGTCCAACGGGACACTCACCGTAACCGTGAAACATACAGCATAAAATATGGCTCCATCTGAGATAAGGCCGAACGCTGACAGCTCGTTACTACACCGCTTGGGATCAATGAATACAAACACCCACATAGAAATCCACACTAACACCCAACATAGAATACACCCAAACAATGAACATGAACACCCTGGCTCAGAATAAAGGTCGCTGGAGCAGAGTGTTACATACTCCCCCCCAAGGTGCGACTCCGGCGCACACAAACATCAGGGAGGGTGGGGCGTTAGCCAGGCGGCCTGGCCCAGTCGTCCCACCCACATATCATACACAGCACCTAACACTACCACCCCACTACACCATCCATACCACCAACACCCGAGCAACGACCGGGCTGCACGGTAAAGCAAAACACGGCAGCCGGCAGCTCCGACTGAAGGCTGCGGATCAGGCAGGATCATGGCTGAACGGCCAGCTGCTTGAAGGATCTGCTGTCATGCTGGCGACGGATCTGGCTGCTCACCCTGGGGTAGCTTGCGGGAGCGACGGCATGCTACCCTCTACCTCAGCCGTCAACCCTTACCGCACCTACTGGTGCTGGCCGAAACGCGCCCTGGGAACACGTTACTGTTGAGAAGAATACACCGTCTGAGGCGGAACACCGGTAACCGTTCCCTGTGGGAGTGCACTTCTGCGAGTTCCTTAATGACAAGTTGGTGTGAGACAACCTCCATAGGAACACACAGCTAAGGCAAATCTCAAATAAGGTCTAGCAATTACATTATGTAATAAGGTATTTGTTTTCGATTTTTAATCAATTTGGTACAATTTCAATACACCTGTTTTCATTTTGTAATTCTGGGGTTATTGTTTGTAGATTGCTGAGGATTTTTATTGATTTAATCAATTTTAGAATAAGGCTGTAACGTAACAAAATGTGGAAAAAGGCACTGTATACTCAGTGGAAAAGTCATAAAAAACTGCTGTCTGTTTCTGAGGGCCCGTAATAGGCTAGTTCATACAAGCAACAGCTTCGGGCCCGATCCAGTTGATGATTTGAAACAATGTTGCACTTCACTAGCAATAGCTCAAGTCAAGACAGATAGAAAGGGCTGTGGTTTACTGAACAGTTCTTCACAAGGTACGACAGAGAGACAGAGTTAACCAACAGTCCTTCACAAGGTACGACAGACAGACAGAGTTAACCAACAGTTCTTCACAAGGTACGACAGAGAGACAGAGTTAACCAACAGTCCTTCACAAGGTACGACAGACAGACAGAGTTAACCAACAGTTCTTCACAAGGTACGACAGACAGAGTTAACCAACAGTCCTTCACAAGGTATGACAGACAGAGTTAACCAACAGTCCTTCACAAGGTACGACAGACAGACAGAGTTAACCAACAGTTCTTCACAAGGTACGACAGACAGACAGAGTTAACCAACAGTTCTTCACAAGGTACGACAGAGAGACAGAGTTAACCAACAGTCCTTCACAAGGTACGACAGACAGACAGAGTTAACCAACAGTTCTTCACAAGGTACGACAGACAGAGTTAACCAACAGTCCTTCACAAGGTACGACAGACAGACAGAGTTAACCAACAGTTCTTCACAAGGTACGACAGACAGAGTTAACCAACAGTCCTTCACAAGGTATGACAGACAGAGTTAACCAACAGTCCTTCACAAGGTATGACAGACAGACAGACAGAGTTAACCAACATTCCTTCACAAGGTGCGACAGACAGACAGAGTTAACCAACAGTCCTTCACAAGGTACGACAGACAGACAGAGTTAACCAACAGTTCTTCACAAGGTGTGACAGACAGACAGAGTTAACCAACAGTCCTTCACAAGGTACGACAGACAGACAGAGTTAACCAACAGTCCTTCACAAGGTGCGACAGACAGACAGACAGACAGACAGACAGACAGACAGACAGAGTTAACGGAGTCATATCAAAATCAAATCAAAGTTTATTGTTCATGTACACAGTTTAGCAGATGTTATAGCAGGTGCAGCAAAATGCTTATGTTACTAGCTCCTAACATTGCAGTAAAATGTCAAACAAGTTCATGACCAAAAAATATATGTAATGACAAAAAAAAAATCAAGAAACGTCGAAACGAATCCAATTAACTACCCAAACAGCACTGTCACAGTAATCAAATTAACAACCTAAATGGGACTGTAACAGTAATCCAAATGCAATCTCAAAAAGTATTTGATCCCCTGCTGATTTTGTATGTTTGCCCACTGACAAAGAAATGAACAGTCTATCATTTTAATGGTAGGTTTATTTGAACAGTGAGAGACAGAATAACAACAAAAAAATCCAGAAAAATGCATGTCAAAAATGTTATAAATTGATTTGCATTTTAATGAGGGAAATAAGTATTTGACCCCCTCTGCAGAACATTACTTAGTACTTGGTGGCAAAACCCTTGTTGGCAATCACAGAGATCAGACATTTCTTGTAGTTGGCCACCAGGTTTTCACACATCTCAGGAGGGATTTTGTCCCACTCCTCTTTGCAGATCTTCTCCAAGTCATTAAGGTTTTGAGGCTGACGTTTGGCAACTCGAACCTTCAGCTCCCTCCACAGATTTTCTATTGGGTTAAGGTCTGGAGACTGGCTAGGCCACTCCAGGACCTTAATGTGCTTCTTCTTGAGCCACTCCTTTGTTGACTTGGCCGTGTGTTTTGGGTCATTGTCATGCTGGAATACCCATCCACGACCCATTTTCAATGCCCTGGCTGAGGGAAGGAGGTTCTCACCCAAGATTTGACGGTACATGGCCCCGTCCATCGTCCCTTTGATGCAGTGAAGTTGTCCTGTCCCCTTAGCAGAAAAACACCCCAAAGCATAATGTTTCCACCTCCATGTTTGACAGTGGGGATGGTGTTCTTGGGGTCATAGGCAGCATTCCTCCTCCTCCAAACACGGTGAGTTGAGTTGATGCCAAAGAGCTCGATTTTGGTCTCATCTGACCACAACACTTTCACCCAGTTCTCCTCTGAATCAGTCAGATGTTAATTGGCAAACTTCAGACGGCCTGTATATGGCCTGTGCTTTCTTGAGAAGGGAGACCTTGCGGGCGCTGCAGGATTTCAGTCCTTCACGGCGTAGTGTGTTACCAATTGTTTTCTTGGTGACTATGGTCCCAGCTGCCTTGAGATCATTGACAAGATCCTCCCGTGTAGTTCTGGGCTGATTCCTGACCATTCTCATGATCATTGCAACTCCACGAGGTGAGATCTTGCATGGAGACCCAGGCCGAGGGAGATTGACACGTCTTTTGTGTTTCTTCCATTTGCGAATAATCGCACCAACTGTTGTCACCTTCTCACCAAGATGCTTGGCGATGGTCTTGTAGCCCATTCCAGCCTTGTGTAGGTCTACAATCTTGTCCCCAGTGTGCTCCTAATCTCAGCTCGTTACCTGTATAAAAGA
Organism: Coregonus sp. 'balchen'; assembly: GCA_902810595.1. Classification (NCBI taxonomy): domain Eukaryota; kingdom Metazoa; phylum Chordata; class Actinopteri; order Salmoniformes; family Salmonidae; genus Coregonus; species Coregonus sp. 'balchen'. The sequence continues at coordinate 44,119,615 of LR778266.1, forward strand.
CACCTGGGAGCCAGAAATCTTTCTGATTGAGAGGGGGTCAAAATTTCCCTCATTAAAATGCAAAATCAATTTATAACATTTTTGACATCCGTTTTTCTGGATTTTTTTGTTGTTATTCTGTCTCTCACTGTTCAAATAAACGTACAAAATCAGCAGGGGATCAAATACTTTTTTCCCTCACTGTATATATATATATACCAGATTAATTGACACAAGATACAGTAAGAATATGTACAGCAGTAGATATATTACAGTGAGCTATGTCAAGAATCCAGTATATGAATAAATATGTGGTGTGTATAAACAGTGTAACTAAAATGCAATATACAGTTGTAGAAATATTAGAATGAGCTATGTCGAGAATACAGTATATAAATACTTAGTTTAAAAAAAACATGGCAAAATCGATAGAATTGCAGGGAAGTAGCTTCTGAACCAGAGTGTGGAATATAAATGTATGTGAATGGTGTATATGGTGTATATGGTGTATATGGTGTATATGGTGTATATGGTGTATATGGTGTATATGGTGTATATGGTGTATATGTACAGTATATCAATAGAATATATGCAATTTAGCAGATGCTTTTATCCAAATCGACTTACATTCCTGGGAATGGAACCCACTACTCTGGCGTTACAAGCGCCACGCTCTACCAACTACGCTACAAAGGTGTGTACAGCAGTAGAACCATGACTAGAATACAGTATATACATATGGAGTGGACAGCAGTAGTTATATAGGATGAACCATGACTAGAATACAGTATATACATATGAAGTGGACAGCAGTAGTTACATTTACATTTTACATTTTAGTCATTTAGCAGACGCTCTTATCCAGAGCGACTTACAGTTAGTGAATACATATTTTTTTATACTGGCCCCCCGTGGGAAGTTATATAGGATGAACCATGACTAGAATACAGTATATACATATGGAGTGGACAGCAGTAGTTATATAGGATGAACCATGACTAGAATACAGTATATACATATGGAGTGGACAGCAGTAGTTATATAGGATGAACCATGACTAGAATACAGTATATACATATGAAGAGGACAGCAGAAGTTATATAGGATGAACCATGACTAGAATACAGTATATACATATGAAGTGGACAGCAGTAGTTATATAGGATGAACCATGACTAGAATACAGTATATACATATGAAGTTGACAGCAGTAGTTATATAGGATGAACCATGACTAGAATACAGTATATACATATGGAGTGGACAGCAGTAGTTATATAGGATGAACCATGACTAGAATACAGTATATACATATGAAGAGGACAGCAGTAGTTATATAGGATGAACCATGACTAGAATACAGTATATACATATGAAGAGGACAGCAGTAGTTATATAGGATGAACCATGACTAGAATACAGTATATACATATGAAGAGGACAGCAGTAGTTATATAGGATGAACCATGACTAGAATACAGTATATACATATGGAGTGGACAGCAGTAGTTATATAGGATGAACCATGACTAGAATACAGTATATACATATGAAGAGGACAGCAGTAGTTATATAGGATGAACCATGACTAGAATACAGTATATACATATGAAGAGGACAGCAGTAGTTATATAGGATGAACCATGACTAGAATACAGTATATACATATGAAGCGGACAGCAGTAGTTATATAGGATGAACCATGACTAGAATACAGTATATACATATGAAGTGGACAGCAGTAGTTATATAGGATGAACCATGACTAGAATACAGTATATACATATGAAGAGGACAGCAGTAGTTATATAGGATGAACCATGACTAGAATACAGTATATACATATGGAGTGGACAGCAGTAGTTATATAGGATGAACCATGACTAGAATACAGTATATACATATGGAGTGGACAGCAGTAGTTATATAGGATGAACCATGACTAGAATACAGTATATACATATGAAGAGGACAGCAGAAGTTATATAGGATGAACCATGACTAGAATACAGTATATACATATGAAGTGGACAGCAGTAGTTATATAGGATGAACCATGACTAGAATACAGTATATACATATGAAGTGGACAGCAGTAGTTATATAGGATGAACCATGACTAGAATACAGTATATACATATGGAGTGGACAGCAGTAGTTATATAGGATGAACCATGACTAGAATACAGTATATACATATGAAGAGGACAGCAGTAGTTATATAGGATGAACCATGACTAGAATACAGTATATACATATGAAGAGGACAGCAGTAGTTATATAGGATGAACCATGACTAGAATACAGTATATACATATGAAGAGGACAGCAGTAGTTATATAGGATGAACCATGACTAGAATACAGTATATACATATGAAGAGGACAGCAGTAGTTATATAGGATGAACCATGACTAGAATACAGTATATACATATGGAGTGGACAGCAGTAGTTATATAGGATGAACCATGACTAGAATACAGTATATACATATGGAGAGGACAGCAGTAGTTATATAGGATGAACCATGACTAGAATACAGTATATACATATGAGAGGACAGCAGTAGTTATATAGGATGAACCATGACTAGAATACAGTATATACATATGAAGAGGACAGCAGTAGTTATATAGGATGAACCATGACTAGAATACAGTTATACATATGAAGAGGACAGCAGTAGTTATATAGGATGAACCATGACTAGAATACAGTATATACATATGAAGAGGACAGCAGTAGTTATATAGGATGAACCATGACTAGAATACAGTATATACATATGAAGAGGACAGCAGTAGTTATATAGGATGAACCATGACTAGAATACAGTATATACATATGAAGAGGACAGCAGTAGTTATATAGGATGAACCATGACTAGAATACAGTATATACATATGAGAGGACAGCAGTAGTTATATAGGATGAACCATGACTAGAATACAGTATATACATATGGAGTGGACAGCAGTAGTTATATGGAGAACCATGACTAGAATACAGTATATACATATGAAGAGGACAGCAGTAGTTATATAGGATGAACCATGACTAGAATACAGTATATACATATAGGACAGCAGTAGTTTATAGGATGAACCATGACAGAAACAGTATATTTCATATAGAGGACAGCAGTAGTTTATTAGATGAACCATGACTAAATACATATTACTATGAAGGACACATAGTATATAGGATGAACCATGCTAGAATACATATATACTATGAAGAGACAGCAGTAGTTATATCGGCTGCCATGACCTAGAATACATTATACATCTGACGAGGACAGCATTAGTTATATAGGATAACCATGACTACAGAATACATAATACATAGTGAAAGAGGACAGCAGTAGTTATATAGGATGACCATGACTAGAATACAGTATATGACATGAAGAGGAACAGCAGGTAGTTATATAGGATGAACCTGACTGGAGAGATAAATAATACATATGAGAGGACGACAGTAGTTATAGGATGACCATGACTAGAATATCAGTATAACATATGAAGAGGAAGAGTAGTTATATAGGATGAACCATGACTAGAATACAGTATATACAAGAAGTGGGTAACATGATGGCACCGACAGACAGTAGCAACTGTTCTAGCTCCTTGAAAAATTGCAGTATTTTTTTGTGGCGTCTTATTTCTTACATTATTTGCTCAGAAATTTCCTGTATATACAGCCGAAAATAACTTTGATATAGATCGGCGGTCACTCACAGAAAGTATGACTTCCCTGACCTGGACGCTTTGTTTGAAGCAGTCCCATTTACCGGTGCTACACGAACATCAACTCTGGAAAGAGGAGGAAGAGGGGGAGAGGAGTGGGAGGAAGGGGGAAGAGTGGAGGATAGGGAGGAGATGGGGGGAGAAGGGAGGGAGAGGGGAGGGAGGGGAATATGGGTGAAATTGAAGGTGAGGAAATGAGGTACGGACTGTGTCTGCAGGAGGGCTTTTGAGTGGAATGGCGGGTTGCCGTCTGCGTTAATTTGGGTTTCTGGCTTTACTCTCTCTCTTATGCTCTCCATGGCTCTCTTCCTACTGTGTACTTACCCACGTTCATGTGCTGGACCACGTTTGTAGCTCTGTATGAGTGGATTTCTTCCTATTTCTGGTTTCGTCCTTTCAGTCGCTCCTTTTTTTCTCTCTTTTTCTCCTGAATACTTCACGTCATAACATGTCTCCCATTCGTCCAGTATCGGTTTCATTGTTGATCGGCTCCGTTGTAAATGAGTGGAACGGGTCAATCCTGATCTGATGGTGCTATTGTGGGAAGACTCAGTTTTTTCTCCTCGGGGGCGTTGGAACGCATCCATATTTCTCAACAAAATATACTCTCGCACTCCGTTTTCTCTCCTGGTGTTCTGCCCTCTCTATTGCGTCCAGTGGAATCTTGCCAAGTCAGTGTGCAGTCCTCCATCTCCTCGTATTTCTCATCCGTCAGGCTTTCTCCTTTGTCCCTATCTGATCTCATCCCATCATGCGATTCCTCTCCTCAGGTTTAATGTCTCTCAGATGGATCTCGGAAAACTAGCGCTTCTCTCTCCTGGATTCTCTCCATTCTATGCCTCCTAGTCTCTCTCCTCTTCCAGTTCGCCTCCTGGAGGAATAACATCACATCAATAATATCCACCGCAATAAGATATAATGTAAATGGAAGATTTCTAATAAGTAATAATATATATACTCATGAATACTATATGGATTGATATGACAATGTAACGCAATGTATATGTTCATCATCTGTTTCATGACAATAATCGATGCATTACATCCTCAAATAATAATACATATAATAGTAATAATGCATAATAAATAAACTAATGAAATAATGCTGATAATATTATGGAACCTACATAAGTTGTTAGGGACAACTTATACAACATCTTCAAAATAAGATTAGACAGTAGGAAACTATCTCTTATATGACATATACAATCATCATCATCCTCATCATCCTCATCTTCATCATCCTCATCTTCATCATCAAGAAAAGGGCTAAGAATAGCCATATTAATATATGAAATAAGGTTAATGAAATCAATAACTTGCTAACATTGGATAACGTTCATATACTGGCCATCTCTGAAACTCACTTAGATAATAGCTTTGATGATACAGCAGTAGGAGTACAGGGATATAACATCTACAGAAAAGACAGGAATGCCTACGGGGGAGGTGTTGCTGTATATGTTCAGAGCCATATTAATGTAAAGCTTAGAGAGGATCTCATGTATAATGCTGTTCGTCTGCTTCATCTAAAGCCTCTTCTTTTGGGGTGCTGATACAGGCCACCAAGTGCTAACAGTCAGTATCTGGATAATATGTGTGTAATGCTTGATAATGTGTGTGATGTTAACAGAGAGGTCTATTTTCTGGGTGACCTGGACATTGACTGTTTAGCAAATAACTGTCCTTTCAAGAGCTTCTAACTGTGACTAATGCCTGTAATATGACCCAGGTTATCACTCAACCAACTAGAGTGTATATCAATAGTGTTGGATCTGTGACATCCACTTGTATTGATCATATCTTCACCAACGCTGCAGAGCTTTGCTCCAAAGCAATATCAGTTCTCATTGGCTATAGTGACCATAACATTGTGGCAATAACAAGGAAAGCAGGGCCTAAGGTAATTCATTAGAGACACAAAACAATTCAGTACTCTTTTGTTGAAGATGTGAAACATTTGTGTTGGTCTGATGTGTATGAGGAAGTGAATCCAGATGCAGCACTGGACGTATTTGTAAAAAGTATTCATGCCAATAATTGACCAGCATGCACCTGTTAAGACACTAACTGTGAACTTTTAGAGCCCTCTGGATTGATTAACTGAACAATGGTTCAAAGAAATCATGCAAAAGAGGTGGCCAACAAGTCAGGCTGCTCAGCTGATACTGTAAATAGAGAAATGTTGTGACTAAACTTAACAAAAACAATAAATTATATTACCAAACAAAGATAAATGACATAAAACAAAATGGAAAAGGACTTTGGAGTACATTAAATGATATCATGGGAGAAAACCCAATTAATCTCCATCATTCTTTAAAGTTGATGTAACATTGGATGGTCAGTTATCATGGTCAAGTCATATTGACAAAGTTGTTGTGAATATGGGGAGAGGTATGTCTGTTATGAAAAGACGTTCTGTGTTTTTGACACAAAAATCAACTGTACTAGTTGTTCAGGTTCTGATCTTGTCCCGTCTTGATGACTGTCCGGTAATGTGGTCAGGTGCAGCAAAGAAAGACCTAGCAAAGCTGCAGCTGGCTCAAACCAGAGCAGCACACCTTGCCCTTAACTGCACATACATAACTAACATCAACAGAAAATCACATTGTATGATTTTTAAGTAATTCATTTGCATTTTATTGCATGACATAAGTATTTGATACATCAGAAAAGCAGAACTTAATATTTGGTACAGAAACCTTTGTTTGCAATTATAGAGATCATACGTTTCCTGTAGATCTTGACCAGGTTTGCACACACTGCAGCAGGGATTTTGGCCCACTCCTCCATACAGACCTTCTCCAGATCCTTCAGGTTTCGGGGCTGTCGCTGGGCAATACGGACTTTCAGCTCCCTCCAAAGATGTTCTATTGGGTTCAGGTCTGTAGACTGGCTAGGCCACTCCAGGACCTTGAGATGCTTCTTACGGAGCCACTCCTTAGTTGCCCTGGCTGTGTGTTTTGGGTCGTTGTCATGCTGGAAGACCCAGCCACGACCCATCCTCAATGCTCTTACTGAGGGAAGGAGGTTGTTGGCCAAGATCTCGCGATACATGGCCCCATCCATCCTCCCCTCAATACGGTGCAGTCGTCCTGTCCCCTTTGCAGAAAAGCATCCCCAAAGAATGATGTTTCCACCTCCATGCTTCACGGTTGGGATGGTGTTCTTGGGGTTGTACTCATCCTTCTTCTTCCTCCAAACACGGCGAGTGGAGTTTAGACCAAAAAGCTCTGTTTTTGTCTCATCAGACCACATGACCTTCTCCCATTCCTCCTCTGGATCATCCAGATGGTCATTGGCAAACTTCAGACAGGCCTGGACATGCGCTGGCTTGAGAAGGGGGACCTTGCGTGCGCTGCAGGATTTTAATCCATGACGGCGTAGTGTGTTACTAATGGTTTTCTAATGGTTTAATGACTGTGGTCCCAGCTCTCTTCAGGTCATTGACCAGGTCCTGCCGTGTAGTTCTGGGCTGATCCCTCACCTTCCTCATGATCATTGATGCCCCACGAGGTGAGATCTTGCATGGAGCCCCAGACCGAGGGTGATTGACCGTCATCTTGAACTTCTTCCATTTTCTAATAATTGCGCCAACAGTTGTTGCCTTCTCACCAAGCTGCTTGCCTATTGTCCTATTGACAACTCCGCTGTGTCCTCCCAGAGTGCGAAGAGCCTAGGCGTGACCCTGGACAACACCCTGTCGTTCTCCGCCAACATCAAGGCGGTGACCCGCTCCTGCAGGTTCATGCTCTACAACATTCGGAGAGTACGACCCTGCCTTACACAGGAAGCGGCACAGGTCCTAATCCAGGCACTTGTCATCTCCCGTCTGGACTACTGCAACTCGCTGTTGGCTGGCCTCCCTGCCTGTGCCATTAAACCCCTACAACTCATCCAGAATGCCGCAGCCCGTCTGGTGTTCAACCTTCCCAAGTTCTCTCACGTCACCCCCCTCCTCCGCACACTCCACTGGCTTCCAGTTGAAGCTCGCATCCGCTACAAGACCATGGTGCTTGCCTATGGAGCAGTGAGGGGAACGGCACCTCTGTACCTTCAGGCTCTGATCAGTCCCTACACCCAAACGAGGGCATTGCGTTCATCCACCTCTGGCCTGCTGGCTCCCCTTCCTCTGCGGAAGCATAGCTCCCGCTCAGCCCAGTCAAAACTGTTCGCTGCTCTGGCACCCCAATGGTGGAACAAGCTCCCTCACGACGCCAGGACAGCGGAGTCACTCACCACCTTCCGGAGACATTTGAAACCCCACCTCTTTAAGGAATACCTGGGATAGGATAAAGTAATCCTTCTAACCCCCCCCCCCCCCCCCCCCCCCCCCCAAATTGTAAAGTGGTTATCCCACTGGCTATAGGGTGAACGCACCAATTTGTGAGTCGCTCTGGCTAAGAGCGTCTGCTAAATGACGTTAATGTGCCCTTGAGCAAGGCACTTAACCCTAATTGCTCCTGTAAGTCGCTCTGGATAAGAGCGTCTGCTAAATGACTAAAATGTAAAATGTAAAATGTCCTGTAGCCCATCCCAGCCTTGTGCAGGTCTACAATTTTATCCCTGGTGTCCTTACACAGCTCTCTGGTCTTGGCCATTGTGGAGAGGTTGGAGTCTGTTTGATTGAGTGTGTGGACAGGTGTCTTTTATACAGGTAACGAGTTCAAACAGGTGCAGTTAATACATGTAATGAGTGGAGAACAGGAGGGCTTCTTAAATAAAAACTAACAGGTCTGTGAGAGCCGGAATTCTTACTGGTTGGTAGGTGATCAAATACTTATGTCATGCAATAAAATGCAAATTAATTACTTAAAAATCATACAATGTGATTTTCTGGATTTTTGTTTTAGATTCCGTCTCTCACAGTTGAAGTGTACCTATGATAAAAATTACAGACCTCTACATGCTTTGTAAGTAGGAAAACCTGCAAAATCGGCAGTGTTTCAAATACTTTTTCTCCCCACTGTACCCCACAAGACATGCCACCATGGGTCTCTTCACAGTCCCCAAGTCCAAAACTAATTCACAGCTACGCACAGTTTTATACAGAGCCATGATAACATGGAACTCCCTTCCATCTCCAATTACTCAAGCAAACAGCAAAATGACCTTTAAAAGACAACAACTCATGGAACGGCTGGGACTTCTAGGGGACACACAAACAAACAAAAACACACACACACACATACACACACACACACACACAGACACACAGACACACAGACACACAGACACACACACACACAGACACACAGACACACAGACACACAGACACACAGACACACTCTATGACACACATAATTGTTTAGTTGTGTTGTTTGTGTATCTGTATTTTACATTAGTGTGACTGTCCTCGTCTATCAGTGTTTTGTTACTTATCTTGTTTTGTGTTTTTTGTGGACCCCAGGAAGAGTAGCTGCTGCTTCTGCAAAAAGCTAATGGGGATCCAAATAAACAAAAAAATGTATCTCATCCCCGCAAAAATGCTAATCTCCCCTGTTATTGGTAATGGTGAGAGGTTAGCATGTTTTGGGGGTATGATATAAAATGCTAATCTCCCCTGTTATTGGTAATGGTGAGAGGTTAGCATGTTTTGGGGGTATGATATAAAATGCTAATCTCCCCTGTTATTGGTAATGGTGAGAGGTTAGCATGTTTTGGGGTTATAATATAAAATGCTAATGGTGAGAGGTTAGCACGTTTTGGAGGCATGGTCTTTGTGCATCTGTAACGTTCTCACTCATCATTATTCACAATTCATTCATGATTATCTGTAACCATATTTATGTAGAAGTGTTCAGAAACATATTATATTCTTATTTATAATAAAATGTACTCCAAAATTACACAATACATTATTTACCATTCATTTCTATTGGGCACAACATAATCTGAAACACAACCAAAACAAACTGCAAATGCATCCAACAAGTTTGTAGAGTCACAAGCTTGATGTAGTCATTGCGTGCTAGAAATATGGGACCAAATACTAAACTTTTGACTAAATGCAAAACACTATAAATACAATTTCAAAAGACTTATGACACCTTCAAATGGGGGGACTAGATGCATAAAGTGCATTCATTTCTAAACGGTAAAATACATATGTAAGAAAATACCCTAAAATAAAAGGTGATATTCTGTACTGTCACCTCATATAAAACATTTGATCTTAAATCCAAAATGCTGGAGTATAGCACCAAATGAAAGGTTTTTAGCTCTACTGTCCAAATAAAGTGTTTAACAATCCTATTTACAGTCATTTATTGGATTTTATTTTGCAGAATGTAAGAGGTTCTTTACCTTCCAAACCTGGGCATGAATACCTTCCTGTAGTACCAGCACCCCCTGCTGATTGGCTAGGACTCCTGTATGCTGATTGGCCAGGCTAGCTGCATGCTGATTGGCCAGGAGTCCAGCGTGTGTTGGCAGGGCGGGGCCGGAGCGGGAGCAGTTGAGGACGTACATCTCGTGTCCGGCGTCGTCACAGTACTCTTCCGCTGAAGAGGTGGTGGGACGTCTGATAGTTATTAACTT